>CM053792.1:703116136-703506136 GCA_028749045.1 Cupressus sempervirens
CTCCTTTCTTTTCAAATTAATTCTTAAGTACTCCCATTTGGGAGAGAGTGTATGGATGGGTCACATCATGTAGGAATTCGAATTCAAACTTGACAAGGAGTTTAGGGGGTCTAAATGGGAGCCTAAAGTGTTATTTTATTGTTAAAAATCCACCCTAATGGTAGTATAGTAGGTTAGGGGCCTAAATTTAATTATTTTGATGTTTTCCTAGTTTTGGGAACCCCCTTAAACAAAGCTTACTTAGACCAATTCGAAATTTGGAGTTTTTCCATGATAGAACCCTCACAACCCCACTTGGTCAACCTTCTTATTTTGGAGAAGCAACAATGTAATAAAGGGAGGCTTGATGTTCTTACTAAGAATGGTTAGTGGAGAGTCTTTTAGGGGGGGAGTGACAAGTTAGTGGGTTGTTCACCCACTCTCTAATTTTAGAGACAGCTAAGTTTTGGGAGGGAGATTAAGGGAGCTCTTCTACAACTATCCTTACCCTAGCTTGGACCAAGGTTGGTGACTTGAACATGTTCTTTTATCCTCCTTTTCTTTAGTATGAATAAGAGAGTCTGCAAGTGTGGAAAGTTATCAATGGGGAATGCATTGCATTGTCAATCTTATGATAGGAGCTTGTTATTGTGTTGGGAAGAAATGAATGTGTCTTGTGCTGATGGAGATTCTTTCTTAGTTTTATTTTGTTTTTCTTCCTTTGTTTGTTGTTGTTTCTTGTTGAATGTGAATGTTGAATTGTGAATATGGGTGTGAAGGCTTCACTCACCCTTGGGAGGGCAGAGAAGCCTTGGGTGAAGGGCACAAGTTGGGCTTGACATTGCAAGTGAGAAAAGAAATCTTGGTCTTATACCTCATGATGAGGTTTGTTATCATCATGGAGCTTGGGCTCCATCATGGCCATGAATCTTGTTGTTTGGGAGGTACAAGGAGGTTTGGTGGAGGAGGAGAATATGGTTACTTTGAAGGCCTTGAGAGGCAAAGTGCATTGGTAACATGATATGTATATTGTTAGAATTTCTCCTCCTTGAAGAGCCCACCTTCACCCAACGTTTTATGATTCCAATGGTGAATCATTGTGCAAGCCATGGAAGGGTGTTGTCTGTGTTTGTGTTGTATATTCATGCAAAAGCTTGTGGTGAATGTGTGTAACCTGTTTGGACCCTATTTCCCCTACTCAGTGGGTGGTTTCAAAGAAGCCTAGGTTGGGAGGTGAGCCTCCATGGTTCCTATTTGTGTGTGTTATGTGCAGGTTTCGTGAAGATGTATGTTATGAAGTGATGGGGTTTCACCCTTGTCAAAAGGAGAAGACCCACAAAAGTGAAATAGGTTGATTGTTCATGTTCTCAATGCTTATGATTTTGAATTACTTTTGTGTTGTCTCAATATGATGTAGAGTGAATGTACCATTATTACCATGGAAACTATGTAAGGGAGAAAGATTTGGGAGTGTTGTACATGTATGTATGTATCCTTGTTAAGAAGTGATCATTTGAAGTTTTATGAGTTATGGAAGAGTTAGTTCATGATGTACAAGATATTTGTATCAGAGTTTATCATTGTAAGTTGTAGAAGGAAGGTTGAAGAAAATAAAATTGTATGCTCATACCTTTATTGTAATGAAGTTCTTTATGTTAAATTTCATATGTCATGAAGAAAGATTGCAGTTAATTCTTCTCTTTGATGTATCATAGATGTGATTTTTTTTAAGTGACATGTAGATTTATGATTAGGAATATAGTTGTTAAGTATTAAAAAAAAAAAAAATGTGTAAAGAAAACATGAAAAAAAAAGTTGTAGGTTGTGCACACTATAACTTAGGAATCATTTTGCTTAATATTTCATTATGTATGTTTAATCTTAATTCATGTTGAATTTTCCCCTTGAAGATCAAATAAAATTGCTAGTAGACAATACTATTCTACTATCCACTTAGAACCTTACATAATACAACCTTCATACTCAAAATAAGAAGGTTGGCTGAAAGAAGTAGCATTTAATCAATTCAAATTAGACTTGTTGTAGACCCACATTTTCCTCTCTGGAAAATGTATGGAGGAAGGAAAAATAATGCCCCTAGAATACAGACTAATAAAATAATGTGGACATGTACTTAAACTCCTAGCTAGACTTACAAATTGTTAAACAGTGACTTAAGCCTAGTATTACTAATACTAGTAGAACACTCAAATTCTTGACAAGTTCCTCTCATTGACAGTGACCAATATCCAAGACAATCTAGGAAACATGATAATAATATTGATGGAAAATCAAATAAATAAACTAAATAAACTAAATAAACTATCCTATGGTTTTCACCTATTTTTATACTCCTATGTTAACCCAATTTAAAATTTGAGTCCCATGTATTGGGCGCTCAAACTCACCAAGGCCTAGGAAAGCTTTTGGGGGGGTGGGCCTACTTTATGAAGGTGACATGAGGGCCCACTAAAACTGCCGCCCATGTCTACTTCCCATCAAAAAGGCGCTTGGGAGGCATGTGGCTAGGCAGCCCATGTTAAGAAAATATTGTTATTAAAAAAAAACACAACCTGCACCTAGCGCCAAGATAAGACACATCGATGTCTTTGGATGTGATGGGGGGGAAAGGTACCTCTGACTTCATGTCAGATTTTCCATTTTTTTGTTTTTTTGAGCGCCTCACCACCGTAGGTTGGAAGGGAGCGCATGGGGTTTTGGGGACGTGTTTCCAAGAGCCTAGGATGGTAGCATTAACCTTTTTGGTATTAAATTCATGTTTAATACTTAACATCATTATTATAAATTATCAGGTAACAAACTTAGTGTTAATATATTTGCAAATAGATCCTTTGGGTTTACAAGAAGATAATAACATAGTAGTGTTTAAATTTTTTTGATTATTAAGTCATATTGTTAGGGAATATAAGTGTTAGATTTTATGTGGTAATAATATTGTTCTTATGGAAATAATATAAGATTCTAAATTTACATTATCGTTAAAGAAAAGAAATTAAAATATATAATAAATGTAAGTTGTTGTTATTATTTTTAATAACAATATTATAATAAATCAAAACACTAAACCAATTGTCAATAATGAAGCTTTCATAAACTCGATTAAAGAATACCTTGTCAGGTAAGTTGAACACTAGCTTTCAACGATGCTAAGACGTATTTAAATTATCATTGATAACTTCTATGTCACAAGGATACATGTATAAAACAATGGCAATAAAGTAACGAGTAAATAATAGCGAATTTAATAATTATATATATATATCACTAACTCGTGAGATAACCTAGTCTTGCACTATAGAGATATATTAGTAATAATAATATTTACAATAAATAGAAAATAAATGAATAAATAAACAAAAAATAAAATTTGTTGTAATTTTGCTTAGCAATTTTTTTATGGGCATGACAAATTAGGGCATAACTTAGGCATATGGAGTCAAATTTTGTACTTCAAGTAGTCAACAGAAAGCACTTGGAGAGGTCTACACATTGGTTCAGATTTGGTATAGGTTTGGCATGGTTTATTTGGTAATATATTAATCTGAACAGTTTATGGTATATATTGACTATGGTAGCATTGTGAGTTTATGACATTGTATGTTTGGAGATTTAAAATTTGATGTCATTGTATACTTAGTTCATATTTTAGATTGGTCTAATGATGATATGGTTATCAATGTTTGACTTGGATATGTATGATGACTTGTTCGGTCTACAAGTTGTGTAGTATTGTAAGTGGTCTATACTTACAACTTGCATTATGGCTTGGATATGGGTTGTCTTTTCCCATTGATCTTTCATTATTGATGCATATTTAGATTGGTGACTTGGATTTGGGTTGTCTATGCCCTAAGTCACATGATTTTCTAATTGTTTCTTCATGTAGAAGGGATGAGATGTTGTTACCAAGTATAGTCATGGTGGAGGATTGTGGTTGAATATTTTATGCTAACATGTTGGACACATTGAGAGTCAGATGCTCGATTCAAGGATATGATCATGGTGTCATGGATTTTGGCATGACATGATTAGATATATAGGTACATCCTTGATGTTTGTTGGTTTGGATTCCAGATTTAGTTATGTTGGTATATCTTCTTGGTTGAGAATCATGGTTATTTGGTTTCTTTTGAGGAGCTCATGATATTCACTTTGAGTTCTTTGATGGTTTGATGGATCGGTTGATTCTCATGGTTAGAGAATGTTTTTTTTTTCATCATGATTTCATGGATAGCTTGGATACAAGGTTTAGTGAGTGCTTTTGATAGTGATGAGGTGATAGTATAGGATTAGTTCCAAGTTTCATTTGTATCTTCTTGGTTCGGAGATTTTGGTTTCACTTGGTATTGGCACTTTGGTTGTATGTGTGTAGACTTGGAGGATCTTCATGTAGGAAATGGATTTATATGATGCCATCGATGACTTGGTACCACAATTGAGTGGGAGTTTTGTTTGGCATTGATATATTTGTTGAGTGTTTGTAGATGTTGGAAGTTTTTCTTAGATTCTGTTGCTATAGAATCATCCTTAACATTTGCATGGTGCACCTGTTATCTTCATGGTTTGTGAAGATCATTATATCTTGAGGAATCATGGGGTTCTTGGTTATCTTCATGGTGTGTGGAGATGGTTTCATCTTGAGGACTAATGGATTCCTTGGTAAAGGTGTGGTTTATACTTTCATATGATATGTTATCATTGGTGTTAGGATGGTTTCATTTTTATGTCATGGTATACTCTTGATACACATTTAGAGTTGTGGTATGTTATGGTGTGTTCATATGGAGCATGTTATCTCTTTTGTTGAGATGGTTTAGAACATGTTGTCATATTTATGTTCCTGAGGCCATGGTTGGAACTTTGACATTAATCTTGGTTTAGTTTCTTGGTATTGAGCACACTGATCATAAGCTACATACTTACATGATATTGTTATGTTGCATTTGGATTTAGCATGGATTGATTGTTTACAAGTGCTCATTGATACTTAGAGATGGTGGTGATGCTGATTTTCTCTTGGATTAGAGAAGTATTTGTTGGGACAGTTGATGGTTTCAGTAGGAGAGTCTAAGGGGCATTCACCTAATATGGACTGGAAAGGAGATTTTTCTTATAAGAGTCTTAATTGGAGACTTGGATGTCTTAATGAGCATTCTCATTCCCCACTCTTGGTCTACTCAATAGTTTGCTACTTGAGAGGTATAGCCCATTGTTTCTCTTAGGTGCATTATATTTATCCTTATCTTTCATGGATATGGATCTTGAGCTACAATAAATGAGTTAGTTCTAGAGGGTTCATTTGAGAGATGGTTTAGCATTGCTTATCTCCATTTGCATATGTTGTTATGTTGGTTGAGTTTGGGAGATGGTTTTATAGTGGGCATATTCCTTGGATTGGGAATGGTTTATGAGTTTGATATTCTTATGAGAGGCTTACATCCATGATTAGTTATATGGTATGGTTTGGGTGTTGTTGAGGATTCTTGGTTGGGGTTTTATGGAGGAGATCATACTTGCACAATTTACATCTAGAGGTGTGTATAGAAGGACATGATATAGGTTTTGATTTGCATGGTTTCTCTTTGATCTTGGTTATCTTCCTAGATGTTTAGTTTTGCTTACATTGGTTTTGGTATTGGTTAGAGATTATGATCACTGGTTTTTTCTCATGTATGTCATTTGAGAGATGACATGGTTATTTCTTTATCTCTTTCCTCTATTGGTTGTAGAGAACTTTGGAGAGCATTAGAGATTGGTTATGAGAGTTGTTCTTGTAGGTTATTGGTTTATGTATTGTGGATGTCTTTGAGACTACATAGATTCACTTCATTATGATGTTGTGAGTGGATTGGTTATATATTTGACATTATCTTTTGCAGTGGGAGCTTCTTGGTATATATGTGATAGGAATTTCTCTTGAGGCTTGTGATTGTAAGTTATAGATTGGATATGTTGATGAGTGTGAGATTCACTTGGTATACCTTTGGAGGTAAGGATAGTTGGAAGGGTTTGGCACTTGTTGTGCATGCTATTTCAGCTATGGATATTTTGACAACTACATATACATGTGATTACCTTTGGTTTAGGTTTTTTGTGCTTGGCATTTCAGTTGGTACAAGATTTCATGATCTTCTAATGCAACAGGTTGGGTGGCTTTCTCTTTGGATGGCTTCTATGTATGTTCGGTGGTAGTGACATAATAGGAGGTGAGATGATTTGTGTTTGAGATGCTAGATACTGTGATTTTGTTGTAGGTACCAAGATGGAGTACATGGTGTACTTTGATCCATGATGGTGGATGTGTAAGGAGGGATTGTTCCCATGTTCATTTGTGTGGCTATAGATTGACCCTATGCAATGTATACAACAAGTGGGAGATTGTTGAGATAATGGGTGTTGTACACATTGCATAATATTGTTATATTTTATTATTTTATTTTATTATGTAATGTTGCACCTAAATGGATGTGCAACATGTAAAGATTCCAATAGGATATACTTCATGAATTGTATTGTAACATTGTGACAATATTTTACATTATTATTTAATATTGCGGAAAGAATTAAATTTCCAATATTAAATGTGGGGTCAATGGGTTAGGTAGCACATTGTTTTAGCACATGGTTTATGTAATACTAGTTAGTGATTTTTTAGGACTTGCTACTATATAAGCGACCACAAGGGTAGTTTTTGAAGGGAGAAGATAGAAATAAAAAAAGGGAAAGAGTCGAGAGGGACAAGGCTTGACAGGTTAGCCAAGGGACATTTGCGAAGGTTGGAAGCATGGCATGGGATGTGTGGATTCATGCTTGTTCACATGGATTGCTTGGTTGTAGCTATGACTTTGAAGGTTTCCATGGTTGTATTGTAATCGTGTTTTTGCTGAATAATACATAGTGATCGATGCTTTTGGAGGTTGGGCTTTTTCCCTAATTGAGGGTTTCACAAGGTCTATCTTGTATCACATTTTTATGGGTATGCTGTATATATTCTTGCATGTGGATTTCAATTGCATATATATATTTTAGACCTATAATGGGTTATGTGGAAATAGTTATATTTTGTTGAAATTTTCCTTACATACACCTTAGAGAAGAGTAACTAGACAAGGATCTAAGTCGGCATCTCCAACAATTGTCAAGCCAAAGAAAGGGACAATAAAGATAATAAAGCCAATTAAGGAAAAGTCCCTATCAAAGAGGAAACCAATAGCCAAAGGGACCAAGAAATGTTAGAAGAAGAAATTGAGGACACCAGTAGTAATGCATGATGATGAAGAGGATGAAGGAGAAAGAACCAAATCTTATGACATGAGAAAATTTTAGATTGTTGATAGCCAACCTCCTCAAGACAATGAAAAAGGTATGTGATGATATCATAAATTTAGTAGGCATTTTAGGTTTCAAGAATGTAAAATGTGATTATTTAGAGAAAGTTAATAAAGAGAAGGTTAAGCAAGCAATTTTAGACATGATGATAAAATTTAAGTATAGGCCTATAGAGTTGGGTAAGGCAATCCCCAAAGAATTTGATAATAAAATAGATACCAAATGGAAATGGGAATTTTCTATAGAAAGACAAATAAGAGAAAAAACATTAGCTCAAACAATGTTAGATTTAGGGAAGGCACACATGTCTATCACCCTAAGGGATTATGCCAAGAAGTTTGTGCCCAAGACAAGGGCTTATAAAAAAATTTAAAATAAAATTGAAGATGTAGTTGAAGAAATCAAATTGGTTTGGAAGAAATCATTTGGGTTGTTAACCATAATAGCTGAAGAAGAAAAGGATGAAGAAGAAGATGAATTGGAGAATAAGGAAGATTTCAATGAGTTAGAAAATATGGAGGAAGAAATAAGGAGAAAGGTAGAGGAGAGTGAGCAACAAGATGTTGTCACTATTGAAGACATACTTGAGGAAACATAGCCAAATACCAATCTCCTGATTGAGGAAGAACTTAAGAATGAAGAATTCAGCAAGAAAACCTCAAATACACCTCTACCATGCATCAATTTAGTTTTGATACAAACTCATGATTATCCAAGGATAGAGAGTGGCCAACTATGGATTCAGCATGTGTTCATTCTGTTGGCTCCTGATTTAACAGTTTTTAAAATGACCAAGAAACTAGACAAATGCATCTAAGGCTAGAAAATTCCTATGATGAATGCACCTAACTGCAGTCATGGGCCAACTATAAGGCATAACTCCTTCTTCTACTTCAGGATCTGCAAGACCTAGGTAGGTAGACCTTAGATTCAATTGATACCGTACCAGTGCAAAACATATCCCTGAATCTATTAAATAGATGAGAACCCCTAAATCTCCTAATAACCTATGCAGTAACAAAAAAGTGCAGTAGCAAATTACAACTCTATGAAATGCACAATTTGAGTGAGGTTCAATCCTTTAAGTCCTTCAACATGAAAGGGAAATAATGTTTGATTAATAATGTTGAATTCAACAAACCCTCAGGTATGCAGCAATAAGACCTAATGATCCTGTAACTGATCAATGTCTTAACCATTGGGAAAATTCATGAATCACAAACATACATATGGATATCTGAGACATATTTGTATCTTCAAATATCTGATCTATCTATTTATCTCGTAAATAGACATCAATGCTCAATTTAAATCCCATTCTTACATGATATCCCCATTAGTAAACTTGCAACTCTGTTGATTCCCTGAAGCATTTACATAACCTCTTAGGTTATAAGCAACAATGAAATAACATACAACCTTAAGGGACTGCAACAATAACCTAAGCTCTATGTCAAAGATTGTAAAACATTGAAAATTAGTTGATAAAGGGAGACAGGATTCAACTGAAACTCAACCATCTGCTACTCTTTGTATTATTTCCTTGAAATTATATAGTCATATGCATGAAATGAAAAACATGAAACAACCTAACAGATATGAACTATTTATATTAGCCTTCTTAATGTTGTTCATAAGAGAGAAAATGTTGAAAGAAATGGTGTCTCAGTATTGGGAATGCATCAAGAACTGGATCCAAAATTTGCTATCATAGTAATGAGAAAATTTTCTATAAAGAACTGGAACCAATTGGTTTCTCAGTGAAAAAAATTGGAACCCTTACAATAGATGAGAAAAAGAAAGATATAGGAGAAGAAATCTTGGATTTCATCAAAACATGACATCTGTCCAGCTGGAAAACCTTCTCAACAGGTTAAAAACATCTTTTTAATCTTTCCCCTCAACTTGCATATCAAATCTTCAATCAGTTATGCCTCTAAAAGCATAAAACATCTAAAATATCTGATTGAACAAGTAACTAATTTGATGCTTGATCTGGAACGATAAAATTTGGTTAAAAATGAACTCAAGAAGGGTATTTCCAGAATTCCTTTTAAGCTTCAACAAACATCAATATATGTTCCCCAACTGATTCTGACATCCCGTGATGAATTCTACCCCTTTTACTGAGAATGCCCTGAAAATTACAAAACTTCTTACAGACTGAATCGATGAATTGCTATGCAAAAATTGATCCCAAATCTAGAAAATTCATTTTCACCCAATTCCAATAGTATACTGCACTACTTAGTTTGGACAAAAAATGCCCCCTCGTAGCAGTTTGAAAAATAGGCCCCTAGACTAAATCATAGCCTTAAAAATGAAAAAAATTTAAAAGTATATAGTTAGAACTATATAAAACTTCAAATTTATTTGAATTTTTCATTTGAACAAATCATGCGTTGATCCGCTCTGAATTTCCCTTTTGAATTCATTTCCCCAATCCATATTTTCTCCATTCACCCTTGTTCTTACAAAACTTAATAAAATTTATTTTAAGAAAATTAATAAAGCTAAATTCGTCGCTAATATTTTCTATACCAATAAATTGTATATTTAAATAAACTTTTTCTATATTCTTTAAAATTAATATTTATATATATTTTAATAATAAAATAATAATAAAAATAATTTAAAACTTAGATTAAAGATAGATTTCTATTATATAGATTTAAATTTTATTAAAATATTAATTATTTTGTCTTAAAAGAAAAAAATCCTATCATAGCTTAAGCAAATAATTTAAAATATTAAAATAAAATAAGACTTATATATATTATTAGTAAAAAAAAAAAGATTGAAGCTAGATTTCTATTATCTAAATTTAAATTTCATTAAATAATAATAATTTTTTCTTTTAAAAAAAAGCTCTATGATAACATCAACAAATAATATAATTTTTAAAAATAAAATAAGACTTCTAAAATGATAATGTCAATCACAATTTTACTAATCAAGTTTACATTATCACATTATATATAAAATTTTCTAATTTATTGT
Source organism: Cupressus sempervirens (assembly GCA_028749045.1). Classification (NCBI taxonomy): domain Eukaryota; kingdom Viridiplantae; phylum Streptophyta; class Pinopsida; order Cupressales; family Cupressaceae; genus Cupressus; species Cupressus sempervirens. Next base: position 703,126,466 of record CM053792.1, read on the forward strand.
AACTTCTAAAATAAATAAAAATAAATAAAAATAAATAAGATAAACAACATAAATTATCATCATTTATACGTAACATAATATATACACATAATTGAATCTAATATAAACTCGTATTATCCTTTTTCTCTTCATTTTTCAATAACAATAGATCATTACATATGATCTTAAAATATTAATAAAAAAATTGAATTCAAATCCTACAAAAGCAATCTTAACTTGCATTTCTAAGTACGTCTTACTCAAAATATTTTAACATTCTTCATTTAGAACTATAAAACTTTATTCTATGCATTGGCATATTTTCTTTTTCTAATCATATATCCCTTTCCATTTCAACAAAAAAATACAATCAACCACCAGTTTTGTAAAGAGGACCTTAATCCTTAAGGCATGAAGACGATTTTCTTCTTTGGAGATTCTGATGCCTCCTATTTTCTATTAGTAATTTTTATTTAATCATATTATCATGTTAGCAAATAAAATAGAATAAGTGAGAAAGTTTCTTCTTGTCACAAAATTATGAAATGATTCTTCATTGAAAATAATTGTTTTGACTTGGGAAAAAGCCTTATAATAAAATAAATTTAATGGTGACAAGATTTTTTATTTTTTTTTTAACTCTTTGAATGCGCCGAGTAAACTTTTTAACGTGACCGGTAGCGCTGGCGCGACATGCCCACCGGTACCATGGGGATAAGGGAGACTAGAACCCGTGACCAACCCCCTGCAACAAGAAAGATTTAGCCAACCGAGCTAGGGCCCTCGCCCGCAATGGTGACAAGATTTTACTTGTGAGCGATAAAATAATTTTAAAACATTAAAAACTTACATAGGATATTAATAACCTAAAATCTCAAAACATTAATTGAGAGTTTTGAACCATTTTTGGCTTTTTTAAAGTGGTTTCTTCTTTCTTTTTTCTTTTTTCTTCTATCTTATAGGAGCAATGTGGATTTCTTTATAAAAAATTTTACAACCCACCAAAACCATATCTTTGACAATATGGTGTTTGACATGATTCAATTTAATATTAAATGCAGTGTTTGTCAGATATTTAGCTTTGTCATCTCTTGGGGGAACGAAACCAATTATTGAAGGCTTGCAATCATGCGCACTAGACTTGCTCTTCCTCCTCTCTTATGATGGTGGGATTGTGTCTCTCTAAGAGCTAGATAATGATGTGTATTACAAGATTGTGATAACACCACATAAAACAATCCCATTCATATTGTCTATAACCCATTATTAATAATATTCAATGCTATGCTCTAGTGTTCATATCTTCCTTGATTTGGTATGATAATGCCACAACCAATACAACTCCACATCCTTCTATATGTATGTATAAAGCAACGCAGCTTCTTTTCCTTCCTGTATAGGTTGAGGGATTCCATTGTAAAGATGTCTTCTCAAAGAACTATCACTTGACAAGTAGAAAGTTGTGTAGTTTTGCCATTCCTTACCATACTATCCTATGTCTTAATTCTTTCTTTGCATTTGTGAGCTACCTATGATACCATATTGAATAACATGGATCAAATTCTACAAATATAATTTTCATTGCCATTATGATTGATGATTTTCAAATGCAGATTGCTAGTGAGTCTCTCTAATATCTTTTTAGAAATGCTAATATGGTTGGTCCCACTTCCGGTGGAGTCGACTTCTGAATGTGGCATAGACCAACCACCTTCTGCCTATAGAATGGTAGGGGGACAGTTTAGATTAGGATGACTCATCCGGGCAGAAATATATTGAAATGACATATAGCAGTAAATGATGACAAGATAGCAATAAATGATGAGATTATCGGCAAGTGGAGGTGAGAACATTGATGTCTACCTACAACTAGCAATCAACGATGAGGAAGAAGTTCAGACAGATAATGCTAGAGCATGGAGGAACTTTGTAGAGATTTTTTTGGTAATTTTCTGTGACAAACAATCAATTTTATCCCTAGTAAAATTGACATCAGCCAATAAGAATTTAAAAATTTCTACATAGAAAATGATTTAAAAAATAAACTGATTTAAACTTTAGAAATATTTTTGAATTAAAAGTAGCCAAACTAGGGGGCTGGCCCATAAACAGTTAAACTGGTCAACTACTAGCATAATAAGAGAAAAAACATTAGCTCAAACAATGTTAGATTTAGGGAAGGCACACATGTCTATCACCCTAAGGGATTATGCCAAGAAGTTTGTGCCCAAGACAAGGGCTTATAAAAAAATTTAAAATAAAATTGAAGATGTAGTTGAAGAAATCAAATTGGTTTGGAAGAAATCATTTGGGTTGTTAACCATAATAGCTGAAGAAGAAAAGGATGAAGAAGAAGATGAATTGGAGAATAAGGAAGATTTCAATGAGTTAGAAAATATGGAGGAAGAAATAAGGAGAAAGGTAGAGGAGAGTGAGCAACAAGATGTTGTCACTATTGAAGACATACTTGAGGAAACATAGCCAAATACCAATCTCCCGATTGAGGAAGAACTTCAGAATGAAGAATTCAGCAAGAAAACCTCAAATACACCTCTACCATGCATCAATTTAGTTTTGATACAAACTCATGATTATCCAAGGATAGAGAGTGGCCAACTATGGATTCAGCATGTGTTCATTCTGTTGGCTCCTGATTTAACAGTTTTTAAAATGACCAAGAAACTAGACAAATGCATCTAAGGCTAGAAAATTCCTATGATGAATGCACCTAACTGCAGTCATGGGCCAACTATAAGGCATAACTCCTTCTTCTACTTCAGGATCTGCAAGACCTAGGTAGGTAGACTTTAGATTCAATTGATACCGTACCAGTGCAAAACATATCCCTGAATCTATTAAATAGATGAGAACCCCTAAATCTCCTAATAACCTATGCAGTAACAAAAAAGTGCAGTAGCAAATTACAACTCTATGAAATGCACAAGTTGAGTGAGGTTCAATCCTTTAAGTCCTTCAACATGAAAGGGAAATAATGTTTGATTAATAATGTTGAATTCAACAAACCCTCAGGTATGCAGCAATAAGACCTAATGATCCTGTAACTGATCAGTGTCTTAACCATTGGGAAAATTCATGAATCACAAACATACATATGGATATCTGAGACATATTTGTATCTTCAAATATCTGATCTATCTATTTATCTCGTAAATAGACATCAATGCTCAATTTAAATCCCATTCTTACATGATATCCCCATTAGTAAACTTGCAACTCTGTTGATTCCCTGAAGCATTTACATAACCTCTTAGGTTATAAGCAACAATGAAATAACATACAACCTTAAGGGACTGCAACAATAACTTAAGCTCTATGTCAAAGATTGTAAAACATTGAAAATTAGTTGATAAAGGGAGACAGGATTCAACTGAAACTCAACCATCTGCTACTCTTTGTATTATTTCCTTGAAATTATATAATCATATGCATGAAATGAAAAACATGAAACAACCTAACAGATATAAACTATTTATATTAGCCTTCTTAATGTTGTTCATAAGAGAGAAAATGTTGAAAGAAATGGTGTCTCAGTATTGGGAATGCATCAAGAACTGGATCCAAAATTTGCTATCACAGTAATGAGTAAATTTTCTATAAAGAACTGGAACCAATTGGTTTCTCAGTGAAAAAAATTGGAACCCTTACAATAGATGAGAAAAAGAAAGATATAGGAGAAGAAATCTTGGATTTCATCAAAACATGACATCTGTCCAGCTGGAAAACCTTCTCAACAGGTTAAAAACATCTTTTTAATCTTTCCCCTCAACTTGCATATCAAATCTTCAATCAGTTATGCCTCTAAAAGCATAAAACATCTAAAATATCTGATTGAACAAGTAACTAATTTGATGCTTGATCTGGAACGATAAAATTTGGTTAAAAATGAACTCAAGAAGGGTATTTTCAGAATTCCTTTTAAGCTTCAACAAACATCAATATATGTTCCCCAACTGATTCTGACATCCCGTGATGAATTCTACCCTTTTTACTGAGAATGCCCTGAAAATTACAAAACTTCTTACAGACTGAATCGATGAATTGCTATGCAAAAATTGATCCCAAATCTAGAAAATTCATTTTCACCCAATTCCAACAGTATACTGCACTACTTAGTTTGGACAAAAAATGCCCCCTCGTAGCAGTTTGAAAAATAGGCCCCTAGACTAAATCATAGCCTTAAAAATGAAAAAAATTTAAAAGTATATAGTTAGAACTATATAAAACTTCAAATTTATTTGAATTTTTCATTTGAACAAATCATGCGTTGATCCGCTCTGAATTTCCCTTTTGAATTCATTTCCCCAATCCATATTTTCTCCATTCACCCTTGTCACTACTTGATTGGCCATGACACATCTTCAAATATTTTTAATTAATTAATTAATATTAATTAATTTCTACTTCTGAAAGCTTCATTAGCTTTCCCGTATCTCCGTGAGCATATGAAATTTTCCTTACATTCCTACACACAATGAAGATATTAATATTTTATTAATATCTGATATATCCCGTAGCACTGAAGCCTCTTCACATTTCCATTTACACCTATACACTACCTTTGAAACGTAAAACTAGAAACTCTGGAAATTTCTCCTACATTCTCACGAGCACAAGTTTCCTTTACATTCTCACGCCTAGGCATAACCCCAGAGCTTTTCTAAATTTCCTTTACACTTTTACGTTTCACTTATTTCCCATAGCATTGAGACCCTCTAAAATCTGCCTCCCAACCATATGTGAGCGTAACATCGAAGCTTCTTCAAATAAGAACTATGCTTTTACACATCAACTTTCCCATAGGGTCATAATGAAATGTTTTTTCACTTTTCGCTCTTACGTTGAGCATAAGACCGAAGAACCTTTGAAATTTAACTTGAGCTCATATGTGGGCAAGTGAATCGAGAAAGTCAAAATATCTTTGACTTAAGACCCCATGGGCCCGTTATATAGTCGTGGCTTCTTAAAGCTATACATGGCTTTAACTTGCTTAATTGTTTTGCACAATGCTATCTAAAGAGCTAAATTAATCCACTTTCGAAAAATGTGGGACAAAGAAAAATGGATTATCCCTCCTTCTGTACTGCGTGGTTGCTAATTTCTTTTCTTACTTCATGCAAGTCTACTCACCTGGACATTGTCTTGCATGGTGATCCTTTTTTAATTGCTATGGAGGCTCCACCACAAGCAGCCCTACCACTTCATCTTTAGACATGGCTCTTCTCCATACTTGGTGTGGACTACATTTGTTGTGGTTGGGCATGGACTCTTTTTTTACATGCCTACACTTTCTTTTAAACCATGCGTAGGGTCTTTGCTAACTGGCTCTTCATTTTTGAATTGCCCTTTGCCCTATGTGAGATTGCTTACTTTGTTGATATGAGGGTCTCTATTGCTTGTGCACGGGAGGTCATTCTGTTTAGTGCCTTCTTCCTTCATCGAGCTCCATTTGAAATGGTCTACCTTTGTTTTTCCAACACCTGCGGCTTCCTCTCTCCAATCACACAAAACCCCCTACTTTGTATGTAGCAGCCTGTTCTCAAAATGTGGGCATTTATAATGAGTTGCTTTTAGCTTTGCCTGGTGCATGGATGATCTTCTCTAGATTTGGGTTGTCTTTTTTATGCCTCCTTGTTCAAATGTGGAGACATTGAGCTCAAATGTGTGAGCTTCCCTCTAAAAAGTGAGGTGCCCTGCACCTGTCGTCCCCTTCCTCCTTTTAACGCTGCCCATTACATGGGCTCTCCTCTTATTTCAAACTGGCATCCCCATTCTTAAATCCATGGTTGCCTTCCCTTTGGTGCAGACTTCCTCATAGGCATGTGTCTCCTTTTTACCGGCTGGTCTAGATCTGTCTATTATGAGGAATCCAACACCCATTGTACAGATCTCATTTATTCCATTAATGAATCAGAAAAGTGGACATTTGGTTATAATAGTAGAAAATAGATTAGTGGTTGCAAAGAGTAAGGATTTTGTGAATTCATCTGGTTCTATTACTCCCTAGAAAAATAGGAAGAAATGGTTGTATTGTCTCCTCCCTGTTCTGACTTGGATGAAGATGGGTTCGTTTTAAAGAAGAAGAAAAGTGTGGTCAAGACTTGCAAATGTCTCTTGGAAGTTTAGGGAAATTAGGCTAATTAATACACATTTTGTTTACATTCCACAATTTCACTTTTGGTTCTCTTATGAGAAGGGCTTGAGTAATCTCTGTGACCTTAAGTTCAAATTTTGCCTTCAAAGTCTTCCTTTTTTCTACTAGAACCCCTGCAAACTCCTCTTCAAGGAGAAATCACGTCTTCTCCCTTTTCTACATGTGACGACATCACTGGTGGTGCTACTTCAGCATCTTGTTTATTCATGGAGTCTATTTCAAAAACCGTGGTTCACTTTGCATGTGGCTTGATGCCTTCTTATTTGGTATGTGGCTAAATATATGTGAGTTTCTTCGTGCTCAGCATATATCTTCTCTATTTTGCTTGGGGATTCCAGTTTGCACACATGGCTTTCCTTCTTAGCTTCATGATCCTCTTCCAAAGAGAGGTTTTGAAATCACGCCAAAAGCAACATAGATGCACCACAACAATTATTAAAAATGAATTCACCCATTTCCATCTTCAAAACGTGACTTGTCTCCAACATCTATGATTTTGAGAATAGTTTTACAAAGAGAAACAGATATAGATATATGAAAAGCATAAAGCTCCACTCTATCCCAAATAAGCCCTCCACATAGTCAAGCATATTAATGTCTCGTACAATTATAGCTTATTTTAAAATTGTCTTTAGGTGGCCTGTTAAAACAAAGCTTCATAATAGAAGGAAATGGATTACAAGATGTTGAATTTGTCGCAACCACTTTTTCTCCTTTCCTTTTGTAGAAGTGCATGGGTTTGATTCGAGTATGCCTTAGAATCATCTTCTCAGAATTCATTATTAAGCAATTTACTCTTCATTTTATCAATCTGACGGAGGTAGTCGGGCCCCAAAGTGGGTCCGGCTAAAAAAAAAATTGTTTTCAGACAATTGACAATTGTAACTGATCCATTCATCACCTGATACTAATTTGATGAAAAATCAATCAATTTGCATCACTTTTTTAACATTTTAAAACTTATTTCAACTCTTTCTGCAACTGTGAATTCAGTGCTAGGAGGTCTGTTGACTGGCCTTAAAAACTTATCCAAACCTCTGACCAGGCTCTAAAAATTGGCACACTGAATCTCTATTTTGCATTCTTGCACCCTGTCAAATCTCGTCTCATGAAGAATTCGAGGTCAAAAGATATTCACTGTCAAAGTTGACCTCTCAGAATCACCTGCAGATAAACATGTTAGAAAACACTAAATTGGGTTTGGATTTGGCTTTGAAAAACTGGGTAAATTGATGCTTGGGAAAATGAAATTTGGGGTGCTGGTTCTCTGTCATGATGAGGCTATGGATCTATGATTTGGGCTCATGAAAAATAATAGGACACATTTGGAAAGTGGTCAAAGTGAGCTACTTGGATTTGCTGACTTGAAAGAGTGACAAGAAATCAATTTTTGCAAATGGAATTGACCTGGAAAAGTGTACAAATAGATTTTTCATGACTTAAAAACTGACATACTTGGAGTATTTTTAGAATACTACATAGCGGTATAATCCACTCGATCTTACCAATCATAGATCTCAAGTTATAACACCACAAATAGGGGTACTAATCAATCTGCAAATGTTGACACTAGTAAAAAGATAGAAATTGCGTTTGGAATCATGTTTGAAAATTGATCAAACGGATTCATCATGAGGTGGAACTTAAAACATAACAAGTCTTTGACATCTACAATGCGATGCAAAAGGAAATTTCAACATTTGGGTCAACTGTGTCAGTGTTATAGCATGTCAAACAGGGCTTCCCAGAATTTTGAACACTTCATATCAGCATGACATTGATAACTGACCAACTTTGAGGGATTCAAAACCTAGGCAAATAGACTCAAAACAACTCAAAATCTAACAGGTATGGACAATAGACATTCCCAAAGTGGTGAATCATGAAACATTTCTGGGTGTAAGATATTTAGATGCAAACATAGCCTCCTGTCGTTGTTTAACACTTGGGTGAAAATGCAAAATTAACAATTGCTCAAAACAAGACTTCATGAAATGGCTCAGAATCTTGAATTAATTTCATGGAACATGGGGATAGGCTGAATGGAAAGTGCTAGATGCATTAAACACCTCTTAGGCCTCAGACTGAAAGTCAAATACAATCTCATTTAAAAGCATTTATAGGGCTCAATTTGACTCAAAATTTCAAATAGACCAACACATTCAACATTCACTATTGGAAAAATTAGCCTACAAGGTGTAAATTTCAAGGAACATGGTAAGGAAATTATTACAATTTTACATCCATTGCCAAGGCCAACCTTGTTATTAATGAAAAAGAAGGATATGAGAAAGAAGAAGTAGTTAAATCTGCAACTAATTCCTCAAGGCCTCATCTTGAGGGAATAAAGGAGGATGTGATACAAAGGAATGAGGAAACTCGTGAGCCATAAGAGAAAGTGGAAGTTCAAGAATTGGTTCATCTACCAAGTGTAGTGCATTCTACACTAAATAAAATAGAGATAATTGCTACATCTAATTAGCAAGTGGTATCTACTCAAAAGGAGACCATTGTAATCAATATTTCTATAATAGACCAAGAGATGTCAAGATCAAGCTTTGAAGTGACACCATTATAGATAACATTTTTGAGCACTAGCACACCAAAGGAAAAGAAGATTAAGAAGAACAAGTCATCTACAAAGCTAGTCACACTAGATGAGGTCATAGCGATTCCCAAGTTTGATCCTGACAATATGACTCCTCATCATATGCAAATTTTGCAGGATGAAATGGCCAAGAAGACAAAGCAAGAAGAAATAAAAAGAGAATGTCAATGGAGGCAAGTACTGCATGAGATCAAGAATATTTTTGTTGGCACATTTGATATACAAGGTATTAATGAGTAGGCACCTCTAATAGACCAATTAATTGACATTATTAAGAAGGTTAACAATGATGACATTGAGGTCAATGAGAAATTATTGCACTGGTCTGAAAATAAATTTGAGTAACAAGTTTTGGATAAAGTGTCAACCGAGATTTCTATAAGGCAAGATGATGTTTCTAACCTTGTAAACAATATAGAGGAAGTTGTAACGAATATTCAAATTTTGTATAAAAATTTGTGTGATGCACCAAGGTTCACACAAGATATTCAAGATCGGATTGAGAAATTGCAGCTAGACTTGAAGACTACAGAACATTCATTGAGCTTGGAGGAAAGTTCAACTTCTATTCATTTTAATAGATTAACTTTTTAACAAGGGATATTGGTTAATTTACAAGCCTTATATGGTCGCATGAGAGATAAATTGATTTGTACTCAATCTATGTTGATACCTCATTTGGAGTTAATGCAAAGAGATGTAGCATTAGTAAATGAGGTGTCAAGTCGAGATTCCCATCTCTCTACTATAGAAAGTTAGTTGGTTTAGCTACTCAACTAGAGATTAAAATTGTTGTTATGGAATCTATTAAAACCAGTTGGAATAGTGTACTTTCCATGTTTATATACGTTCACAAACTATTTTTGGACAAATATATTTTGACTCCTTCACCCCAGTAGCCATAACTGACAAAAACAAGGGCGAAAAAAAATATATATATATATACAAGGGGGAATTGGAACAACAAGCATATGTCATAGAGGGAAATAATATAAAGATCAAAGGTATGACATAATGTAATATATTACTCATTTTTTAAGATATGTATATAGTGAAGTCTTTATGAAGACCAAGTCACAATCTAAGGGGGAGTGCTATTTTGTAATGTTGAATCTAATTATTAGTCATGACATAGTGTTTTTGCCACTAATCTCAAAGGGGGAGATTGTTGATCTCCAAGTCATGTTGCCTATTAGTGTCAAACACTTTTTCATTTCCTAGGCAAAGTTGGTCAGTCATCACTGTGACTGAGCCACCTAATGAAGGCTGAATCATTTTGGACTTGTTCACATTTTAGTCTGAGCCAAGCAAGTCATTGGTTGTTGAGCATCCCACTATGTACTAAGTGATAGTTTATGTTGAGTAAGTTATAAGTCAACACATTTTGAGCTAAACAGAGTTAGTTCATATTGAGTCATAGAGTTAGAGCTAAGAATTCAGAAGTTGAGTGACAACATGACTCTTAGTCATGACTGAGCATTAGGTTATTCAAGTGTCAAGTAAACCAGTTTTGGTATATATGTTCAAAATGGAACAAACACTTATGTAAACCATTTCAGCCAACTTCTGTATATAATTTAATTATTGTTGAGACAACTATGGAGTTGATTGCACATTTTTCCAAAGATCATTAATCCCTATGAAGACAGTATAACCAATCATAAAAATGGAAACAGTAAGTGGAAAAAGGGAGAAATTTAGATTGTTGATCACAATCTTGAACCTTATCTAGTTAGTTATTTAAGGAGGATCTAAACCCTAAATCAAAAGAGACAAAGGAGAGAATTGAAAAGAGAAGAATATATGTGAAAGAGTCTATGTTTTATGGTTAGAAGCAAAGATTAGGAAAAGCAACCTAGCACTAAATGATAGAACATAGTTTATCAAATAGGAGATCAAATTAGAATTGGAAAGAGGTAATCCATAATCTAACATCAGAGTGCTAACTGAAGGATCGGGTACTAATAGATTCTAGCAAGTTAATCTAGGTAAATCTCTTAATAGAGTGGTACTTATAGGCCTATACAAATTTCCTAACAAATTGCTTACTTAGTTGTAATTTTAAATCCTTAAATCATGGTAAACTAAATAAGTCTTGTAAGCTCTTAGCAGGACAGATCCCTCATAGGGTAGATCACGACAAGTGATCAAAAATTTTATCCTTGAAAGGAACACTTTATTGCTGCTTAATGAGGATTTTTTGGATGTCATCCCCACCCCAATTTTACCTTCACCTTGGAGGATTTCTAGGTAACTAAATAAGTTTTTTTATGTGTTTACATTTACTTTCATGTTCATGCATGATCTATTTTAGTTGATTCATGATGTTGATATGAGATGGGTTAAAGGTGAATGAATTTTATTTGTTTTCATGTAAACAAAATTTTTATAGATCCTAATTCGCCCCAAACCCTCTCAGTATCTTTCTTTCCCAATAGACTTACAATACTATAATTCACTTTGGTTTAGTTTATATCTCTAGAATTAGTACATGTTCTCAAATCTCTATTCTTCTTACATTCTAATACTATAGGTATTTCACATGGGCTCAAAATTTATCTTATCAAATTCTTCATTAATAATTCTTTCACATTTATATTCAGTTCTTTATCATTTGTAGGTGTCATTTAGTGTGCAAATTTATTTGGAAAACTAGTTCTAGGAATTAGATACATACAATGATTGATACGCCTCAGATGTGGTAATACATCAAGTACATTATTAAAGATTATATCTATATATTTTATTAGTAAATATTTTATCTCTTTTAGTTATTATTTTTCTAGTTTCAAATCAAACTTCTTAGGAATTAAAGCATAAAACATACTCTCATGTCTTAAACCCTCTAGGAATTTCCTCCCTTCAACCAAATAAACTCTAACACTATTACAAATATCACTCTTAGAAGTCTCTTCTAAAAGAAAAAAAAAACTTTTAAATCTCATTTATAACTATATTATATATTTTCTTTCTTTCATCATGCAATGCTTATTTAATATCCTACTACCATTGTCTACTCAAAAAGATGACACACATCCATAGGCATAAAGTCATATAGAAATTCATCATGATAATATAAAATCTTATATTTCACATAACAACACCTTATTATCATTCTAAATTCATGATATCTAATAGGGCTTATTGTTCTTCAATCTCTATAAATTCAACTAGTTCACCAATTCCTTTGAGTCTAAATAACCTGAACTGTCATTGTCAATGATCTCTTTGTAACATTTACCTTCAATTTTGTATCTTTTTAAGAAAAAAACTATTCCTTTATAATGGCTCTCCATCTCATTCTTGATAAGGCTCTTTATAACATCAAATCTTTTCCATCTTTAGGTTCATTTAGGGATCTAGTAGATTCCTCAAAAAATGAAGATCTTCAATCATTCTCTACCCCCTTTTAGAATTTTCTTGACTACATTTAAATGATCAGTGTCCTTCTCCTCCATATTTAAAAAATGATCTTATAAAAATCTATTTTTCCTCTATCCTAACCATTCTATCCACCATTTCTATAAAATTTCCTATCATCTCTTCCGTGTGAGTTATCTTATTTTCTCTCTACCTTACCTTTATTCTCTATAACATCTTTCTTGTCTGGTGAATGTTCATCCTCTCTAAAATATTATTTATCTTCATCTCTATCTCTTGTCCTTCCTTTTTTAAACTTCGCCTAAACATTCAAGGCATATTGATAAGCCTCATCGCTCTTTAACTTGATCAAAATGATCACATCCTATGTAGAAATCATCAAACCATTGAAATACCTTTAATATTTCTTAACATCATCCTTACTACATCTAGATTTCATGTCCACCTTGTATAATTCCTTAGTATACTCCTTCATACTATATTCCTTCTACTTAAATCTTTTCAACTTTTAGAAAAGGTTCACTTGATAATCTATAAATAATAACTTAGCCTTTAAATTATTCACTATCATATCCCAATAATTGATTTTATTTTTACCTCATGGTTTTCTATAAATCTAAAAATGTTCCCACCACATTGATGTATGGCCTCACAACTTTTTTTAAGAATACTTCACCTTCTCATTTGTACTTTTACCTTAAAACTCAAAGTATTTATTTATCTCTATAATCCAATCAAGAAGGTCATATAAATATAACTTTCCATCATAGTCTAGTGAGTTAAAATGTGGTTTAGAATTTACTCTAGTTATGGGTCTTAGGAGTCTATTATCTCCTTGATCAAGATATATTGGTTCCTCTTCTTCTATTATTTATTCCTCTTATTTGTCACTCACATCTTTAATATTTCAACCTCTTCTCTATTCAATTTCAAAAATACCTAATCATGTTCCAATCTATCTTGAAATATCCATTAGAGATATATTTTCATATCTCTATGCTCCATCACCTCTATAATGTTTTCTATGGACCATCCTTGTGAAAGCCCTTTATAGTTGTGGTTCATATGTTTACTCTACCATTCCAAAAAAAAAATTATATAACTTTCCATCCCTATGAATGAATATTTTTATCTCAAGAAAGAAAACATTCTTTGAAACCACTTGATGCAACTGTGACATAAGGACCCTCATTAAGGATTCTTCGACCATGGTTGTGTGTTGCTTCCCAAATCTAGGAAGGTACTCATAGATCTAAAGATCTGATGCGATGTTCGATTTATTGAAGGACTCAAGCTCCTAGGATTAGTTGTAGGAAAAAAATAACTTTCTACAAGAGAGAAATATAATATGTTAAAATATTAATAAAGAATGCACAACATATTTGATTAATTAAATCAATTATGTGCACATACAATTTATGAAATAAAACATATCTCCATATGAGACCTTGTTTATAAAATGAAGTTTGAGAGATAAAACTATGGTGATGAAAAGTGTCTTAATCCTATATTGTATTTTTGTAAGACTGAAAAAAATAGTTATGTACGCTTTATATACTAAAATATATTGGGTAGATATTATCTTATGTGCCCTTTTTGAAATAGAATTAATTAATAAAAATAATAATTAAATTTAGAATAATATTAAAAGTAATTAAGTTAAAGAGGTCAAAAAATATGAATGCAAATATAGTATCTCCCTCAAGTGAAAGGTATCAAAGGGAGAGGTGAGAGATTAATTTGAGAAAAAAAGGGAAGGAGGATGAAAGAGTAGGGCATAAGAATAAAGGAGGTATTAAGAAAATTGGAAGAGGATAAAATAAGAAAGTTACTTTCAAAAGGTGAATGGTTGTGACTCTTCAAAATGGTTTTGACTCTTTGAAAGAGAGAAAATATGAAGCATCATGAATCTTTCCAAAAGAAGTAAATTATGAATAGGTGTGACCTCTCCCTCAATTGAGAAGATATAAAGGAAAACAATTATCAAATAGAATAATGGGAAAATTGGTAGAGGAGATATAGAGAATAATTTCAAGGTGGAATCTTAAATAATAATTGAGGAAGAAAGAAGAAAATAAGAAGATGATATATAGATCATAAATGGTATATTTCTAGATTTGAAAATTAGTAATGAAATAAAAAAATTATATGTGAGAGATAGTCAATATTAAACAAAGAGTGAAAGAGATGATAATTATTTCAAACAAATGTATCTTCCCATAACCAAAGTCCATGATCCTTTCATAAAGGGAATTCTTAAATAAAAGTATGTGACTCACTACACTCAAAGGAGATATTAAAAGGGATAAGGTTCTATTTGAAAAAAATATTAAAAAAGAGGAGATAAATTGGGAGAATAATATATTATTCTCAAAGGTGATGGTGGAAATTTGTATCAATGCCTCTCAATATAAGTATGTCTTGAAATAGAATTGACCATGCTAAATCATACAAATGAAATGGATAAGTCTTGTGTTGGAATAGCTATTAAATAATACAAAGGAAAGAGATAAGGCCTTCATTTGGAATAAACACTAGCTACATCACACAAAATTAGGGGATAGGGATATTTGCAAGACAAGGATGAAGCCTAATTGTCTTTACAAGATAATATTATAACTACAATCAAGTGGGCCATACCATGAGTAGATGTACTAAGAGAGATTTTATTTCTCATGGTGGGAAAGGGGGACTTAGTTAGCTCAAGAGGAAGACAACCTCAATGTGACCTCACCAATGGGAAAATTTGGGCCAGTGATGGAAGGAGAAAATATCATTCTTAGGAGGACACTTTTGAAACCACCCCAACACAAGGTACCCCTTCAAAGGAAGAATCTATTTAGAATACATTGTAAGTCCCATGATAAGATCTATAAGGTCATAATTAATTATGGTTCTACTCATAATATAGTTTCCTTACAAATGGTAGAAAAATTAAAACTAAAAAGGTTACCCCATCCAAGCCCCTATAAGGTGTCATAGTTGAACAAGGGACAATAAGTGTTGGTAGATGAACAAACTTGGGTAGAATTTGAAATAGGACAAGATTGAAAAGATAGGGTGTCATGTGATATATTTCCAATGGATTCTTTTCACATATTACTAGATCATCCTTGGCAATTCTTTGTTAAGGAAATGTATGATGGGGAGAAGTATTCTTATGTCATAAACAAGGATGGCCTAGAAAGTACCAAATGGACCCACTTCCTTATCAAGGGGAAGAAAAAAATGGAGGTTCTAGTGTAAAATTTTTAAGTGGAAAAGAATTTCTCAAAGTCTCGACACAAGAAGGGCATGAAAGTTATACTATCATGGTGAAACCTAAGAAGGAAAAGAAACTAGTTACCAAACCAGAGATACCTCAAGAAGTCCAAGAGGTTCTAGATCAATATAATGGCATGGTACTAAATTAAATTCAAAACTAATTACCTCCTATGAGAGACATTGGTCATCACATTAACCTTGTACCTGGTGCCACCCTACCTCGTAAGGTTTCTTACAAAATGACCCATGCCCAAAATGAAGAAACAGATAAACAAGTGCAAGAGTTACTAGATAAAGAATTGACAAGGAAAAGATTGATTCAATTTTTTGCCCCTACTAAATTGGTAGCTAAGAAATATGGAATATAGATAATGTTCACTGAATCTAGGTAATTTAATAAAATCACTATCACATACAATTTCCCAATGCCAAGAATTCATGGCTTAATGGATTATCTAGGGGGGCTTATTATTCTCTAAAGTGGACTTGAAATTAGGGTTAAATCAAATTATGATCAAGCTAAGGATGAGTTAAAAATAGCATTCAAACCTAATGGAGCACTATATGAATGGTTGGTTATGCCATTTGGGCTCACAAATGCTATTAGCATCTTTATTCACCTCATGAATGTAGGTTTTTTGAATTTATTAGAGAATTTTTTGTAGTTTACATTGATGGAATTTTTATCTTTAGTAGGAAAAGGGAGGAGAATATCAAGAAATTAAATTTGGTCTTAAGGAAGCTCAATCAAGAGAAACACATGGTCAACTTAGAGAAATGTGAGTTTAAGAAAATAGAACTTGTTTATCTTGGATTTGTGGTATCTAAAGGTTGTTTAAAAATGGATCCCTTTAAAGTAAAAGTCATTTGGAACTAGCTAACTCTTAGGTTAGTAGGATATTCGAGGATCTTAATTAGTAACTTCTTTCTTTAAGAAATTCATAAGGAGTTTTAGCCATATATGTTCCTCCATCCTAAATATCATCAAGGGTGGTGTGAAATGTAAATTAATGTGGACAATTAATTCTAATGAAAGTTTTGAATAATTGAAAAGAATCTTGAAATTTTACCTTCTTTATAGTTACCTAATTTTAATCACATGTTCACACTAGAGTATAACAGTAGAAAATCTTCCATAAGGGATTTTTTGATTCAAGAAGACCATCCTATGGCATTTTTCTCAAAAAATCTCAATGAGGCTTGTGCAAGGGTAAAATGGAATCAACCACCCTAAGACATTTAAAAGGGGAAGACCAAGATCCACCCCTTTAATTAGGTTTAATTAATACACAAGGGAGTATTGATGAAAAACCTAATACAAGAAGGAATGAATAACTTGGGTTTAATTCCCTCTTACCTCCACCTTAAGAGGGTTTTAGAAAGAGGATAGATAATGCAATGCTAAAATATAAAGTTTTGATGAGATGATAAAGTATATTGAAATAGAAAAGAGGAAGATGATGTACTTTGTAAAATAAAAAACATAAAATGGGTTGTAAAACAACCTCCAAAAGGGTTGAATCTTGCAATCAAGACCAAAAATAGCCAGACAAGCAAAACCCAAAAAAAATTTAGTGATTATCTAGGGCCGAACTAGAAGACTAGGGGTGATTCAATCAACCTTGGAAGAATGGGTGTCATGTCTTTTCTAATTTTCAACTCTAAAAAAGATTTTTAAAAATATCTAAATCGACAACCTATTTCTTCATTCTAGATCTAAAACATAAGAAATAATGGGGTTTTATTTGTTGTTTGGGGGGTGTTTGCCTCAACCTTGAATTAAAACAAAGATAGAAAAATAACAAGTAGTAGTGATAGATCTAACATGAAGCAATGTAAATCTATGAATATGCTCTTTATTTAGAATTTAATCAAGTATATAGATGAAATATCCAAGACTCAAATTCAAAAACCCTAGAAAAAAAATAAAGTGAAACCAAAACCTTCATGAATGAATGAATGTGCATGAAATCTACCTTATGAATGAATGTAGATCTTGAAAGGATGAATATAGAAGATGCCAAAATGATCTTGAATTATATGAAGGGAGACCTTGAATACTCATAATACAATAGAAGATCTAGCATAAGCTCCTTCAGTGCCTTGAATGCATGAATCCTTGATCTATAATGAAGAGATTGCTTGGATGCCTTGAATGCTTGAAGAATAATTGAACACTTGAGAGCTTGGACTCTTGCTTAATCTTGTGAATGTTTGATATGAAATTTTTTGTATCATGGATGGATGAAACTGAGAAAATGGAAGGTTTTATAAAGGGCTTGAAGTTAACTAACTCCTGTAGGCCAACCTACCTAGAAATTAGCACCACAAGGCTAATCAGGCATGGAATTCAAGGAGAGGATCCAAGAAAGCGCCCAACCAGGGATGCAATATATTCTTAGTTAGCCCTCCATGGATTTACTACATCCTTGGTTGGCCAACGATGCATTGCATCCCTAGAAACTAGGGTCATGAAACTTTAGGAGGCCCTCATGGTCCTTAATCAGGTCCCAGATCCTAGAAATTAGGTACAAAGCTTGAGAGAATACCATTTTGATAAAAAGAGTAGATTCCAAGTAATTAAAAAAGGGAAGGGAGGACCTAGGTCGATAGATCCTACCTAAAACTTTACACCATGAAAATAGGAGCTTTAAAGATGATCTATTAGATCTTACCCTAATTCCACCTAGGAGGAAGGACATAAAAGGAAAGAAAGGAAGAAAGATGCAATGAATTATGACCTCACCTTAAATGGGTGCTAAATAATCATTAAATTTAGGTACTTATAATTTAATTTCCATGTGTATCCCCCACTTTGTTTAGAGTTTGGGTCAACTCACATTTTTTGATACAGTAGAAAGAAGAAGAAGAAATGAGTTTAGTGAATTGCAATGAGATAGAACATCACTTAGTTGAGGGAAAAAATCCCCCAAGACCAAGGGTCCTATCTCCACATCCATGCACTAGGATTCAAAGAAAAAGAAACAAAGATAAAAAAGACAAATACACAATGAAAAGGTTTAGTACTAACAAAAACCCAAATCAACCTGTGAAAGAGACCTCAGTTGAAAAAATTTCTCACCCACTAATATTATATTCACAAGGCTATTACAAGAGTATAAATAATGAATAAGAAATACAAGAGTAATATTATCAATAATAGAGCTCCAGGATCTATTTCTACTAGCATGAAATAAAAGACAGAGAGAAGGGATAAAAAAGTGATTACCTTACCCAGTAGAGTGTCCACCCTACTATGAATCATTGGAAGAGTTTTCTGTAAAAGATGGTGTTGAATAGTCTAATGGGGTAGTAACCTGCTAGTTAACCAACCAAAGTTCCATCCTTAGATCAAATTCCTTTCAATCACTATGGAATAGTCCTATAAAAATGTGTTACCCATATATGGGACTTAGAGTGTTTTTATTGAATGTGTTACATATATTGGGATTGAGCAAGTTGTTATGCATAATCCATATATAAGATTTAAATATGTTTATATGGATGAGTTACACATAAATTAGATTTAGCAAGTTTATATGTATTACCCATTATGAGATTTAACATACGTTCTTGTGTGTGCAAGACATGAATTAATTAACAATATATAGATTTGAGAACAACTTAGAAAGAATACCAAGAATCTAAGGCTAAAGTACCCTAAACCATGCACATGAGAAATAAATATGTACAAGGAGGGTGTATCTATTCCCCACTTCTTATCATGTCTAGATACTAGACATGAGAAGAAAGAGAAAGAGAATGCATACTTCATGCAACAAGGAGATATCCTTAAAGAAACAAGGAAAACTATTATTCATAGAAAGAAGCCTTAACTCTTATCATCTAAGAACATAGACAATCATGAAAATGAAATATCACTTATGGAAAGAGAATCTTCAAAAGGGAGAAATATTGATAACAAGATGTCCACCTAAGAGGAGCTCTTTATCAAGATAACATCTCTTAGAAGAAGGGGAGGAATAGTAATGCACCTATTTAGACCCCCATATAGGTGGAATAGGGATCCTTGGATGAAGGATGACAATATCCAAGAAAGGTAAAATGCATATAATGAACAGATTTTTACTTGAGTAATAAGAGGTGATGACTTCGGACATATATCTCTTGCAAAAGGGAGAATCCATAGCCAAGACACAATTCTTCATAAAGAAAGAACAATGTCACATAATAAACAAGTTCTACTTAAAGCCAAGGAAAGTAGATCCTTGGAAAATGAAAATGAATATAGAAGGCTTCTTTGATATAATGCTACACCATAGAAAGAATAAAATAAATAAACATCATAGGATAATCAATTCTTAAATAATACAAGAAAATATATCACATATGAAGCAAGATATATATTATCATTATATGAGAAGCATTAAAATATAAGATATGAAGAGACATTTTTCTATTAAAAAATACGTAGGCATGCATGTAATAAATAAAATGTATACCCATAGATAAGAATGTTCCATAAGACTATACAAATCTATAGAGAAATGAGATGGAGAGATAAACAAATAATATGTTATGCTTACTTTGTTATCATGAAAGGGAAAAAAAATAGATAATAGATCCTTGAGATAAAAGAGATAGAAAATCCAATATAATCCCTAAATTGTATATTCTTTATAATAAGGATGCACTTACAAGCATAAGATTGAAGTTGTAACACAATAAATACATAAAAGAGAGAATGTCAAGTTATAAGAGAATGTGAATTTGTAGAGGATATTGGATGCATTAAACAAGAGATGGACACATTATGTGTCCCAAAGTGGTTTTAATCTATACTAGACATGTAATTTCAAGAAAATATAAGATTGCAAGAAAAGGTGTCATCATATGAAAGGAAAATAAGTCAGCAAAGGGAGATGGTGAATCTTATGATATAGAAAAATGAAATAGGGTCCTTCCCCCCTACCCCCCCAAGTGATTAAATAAGGGAAATGACTATTATATTACTCACAAAGTAGGACAATAAGACCCCAATGGAAAAGCTAAAAATGTTAAAAACCTAGGAGTAACATAATAGGAAAGTCGATGTATTAAATAAAATGACCATGAAAAAGATAACATTCATTATTGAAATACATATAATACATAACATAGAAAAGGAATTGATAGTAAGAATCAATATGCATATGCTCAATAAATAAGGTGTTTGATTCAAAAAGTCAAGAATGTAGTTGTAGTAAGTGTTAAATGTGGGCCTCAGACTTCAACTACACACTTTAACACGATCTTTATTCGTCAAAATCATCAAATAATGAAAATGAGATTCTTCATCTTGAGTGTCTAAACAAGGCAACCTATTTCATTCTATCTAGATGAGGTTTGAATTTTGGCTCTAAGAATCAAAAGTTTAGTGACCAGAAGACCAAACTAGAATAAAGGATTTAACTAGAAAGATATTCAAATTAATATAGATTTTTAGGAATTTTCCATGCAAAATAGATAAATTTAATCTAGATGATTATGCAAGGCAATCTAAGAATGAGTAAGAAAAGATTAATCTAAAGGTATGAATTGTAATTTGAATGAGTGCATTTATCCAAAAAAGATAGTGAAAGCTTTTCGAATACAAGTCGAGTCCTCAAACTAACAATGTTTTGATACTCATCAATTGCATCATGCCTAATGAGAGATAGAAGATCCCAATTTATAGATTCCTAGAATTTTTCAGTGGTGGAGATCAAATTAAATAAATAGCCAAGATTGAATATGAGTTTAGTTCAAATGAAAATTTTCCTTTTGGAGGAAAATCTTTCAAGAGTTCAGAGGAGTTAATTAATTACTTTTGGAGTACATGAGGCAATTAACTAGCCCTATTTCCTTTTATGACTTTAGTTATCTCAATGTTTCCCATCTAAATTGAACAGGAGATTTGGAGAGATTATTTGAAGATTTAAATAAAATATGACATCACATTTGCATATTCTCAATTATTTGGACAATTAAATTCAATAATTGAAATGAGGTATTTTAATTTACTTTAATTCCTTTTTTCATGTGTATTTAGCTAAAACAGTGATTTTAATTTAATCAAGTGTACTAGGAATTTTAATTAAATTAATTAGATAAATAGGGTTTATTAGGTAAGTCAATTCTATATTAGGAATTATATAAAGTGTTATATTATTATAGACTTAGGTTTTCTATAATTGACACTTAGATCAAGTAGAGTCAAGTGTTCAAAAGTACCTAGTAAAATAGGACCTTGTTGATTGAGAATTTTATGTTTTGAGACTAATGCACCAAATTGGTTTAGGATGTCAAATTGCCAATTTTCGGGTATTAGATTTGCCCCTCTTTGAATTGATGGGTGAGAAGCATAAAACTAGAAATTGGGCCTGAGACTGATGATATGAAGACCAAGTGATGAGATTTTTAGGATTTTCTCTAGAATGAAGCTTAACACTTTGAAGTCTAGATAGAACACCTAGATACTAGTCCAAGAGAGCAAAGATTGTCATGATTCATAGCATTGTCCCCAAAATGAGGCTCGACCCTAAGGAGTCTAGATATAATATCTTGATACATGTCCATCGAAAAGATGATGAGACCAATCACAACTGCAAAATAAGGTTCGATCCTCAAGATTCTAGATAGAACCCTCAGATACCTATCCATTAATGGATGAATGAAAGAGATCTTAGGATTGTGTCCAAAATGAATCTTAATACTCTAGAGTCTAGATAGATTACCTACATAGTGATACACAAAAGAGATGATGAGAGATATCATGAGTCTTAGAATTATCCCTAGAACAAGGCTTAACCCTTGGGAGTCCAAGAAGAACACTCAAATACCTATGCATTGAGCTATGAGAAAGACTATCATGATTTTGATTAAGGTAAGTAATATAAAGTCAATTACCCAATTGATAGATAAGATAATAGCAGATTGATGTGAGATACAAGGAATAGAGATGCCCTTAGTGATGAGATTTAAGATCGACAGCAACAAACTATGGGACATGCTCCTAGCAATGACATGGCCCTAGTAAGGAAGATTTTGAGTTTTGATAAGATTGATTTGAAGATAGACTTGAAGCAAAATTGTAAGATGACATGTCATAACAATGATGTAGATCAGTAGATTAAAGATGAAGATGTGATAAAAGATTCGCAAGAATGTGGAATAGATTAGAAAATATTACCAAAGATTTAGAGTCAATTTAGAGTGATTTTGGGGTCTGTTTGACCAAGTTTGACCTTGGTTGAGCAAAGTTGACTTTTGATCATAAAGTTGAAAATTTTGAGAAAATATTGATATTGTTTGGAGGTGAAATGGAAGCCCTCTAATAGCTTGTACACCTCCACTTTATGGAGATTGAACCATCCAAATTAGATTAGCTAGGACCCAAAGAAGAAGGGTGCTAATATTAAATTTGGCTTATAAAGAGGGATGCAATATAAGAAAAATTACTCTCTTAGGCCCTTAATAGGATAATGCAAATGTGATATTTAAATAATAATGTAAATATAGATGCTATGTGAGTATAATTAGCCTAATTAAGATATAAATCTAGGGTAAAGATACATGAAAGGAAATAAAATATAAATAACTCACCTTTAAATGTGTAGTGGAAGAGGTATTTTTCACTATAGAAATCATCAATGTAAACTAATTCAGATCTTCCAATCACAGGTCTTGAAATAAAAAGATGAAAGGAATAAAACCCATAAATCTCCTCACAATCCAAGAAAAAAAGAAAAGGTCAACTTGGGAAGACATCCTACAACCAGGTTGGTGTAGTCTAGTGATCTGCAATTGATGACTTTATAAATCTCATGAATTGTAGGGTTCAAATCTACAATCATTTTTATGCCACCCTCCAAATCAACACTAAAAGTAAAGGTTTTGTTGTTCGAGTTTGATGAGGGCTTGCCTTGGTCAATCCCTAGGTTAAGGAATTAACCATAATTGACAAATATAAATGTAAATGACTATAAAATAAGATAAATGTTAGGATTAACCTTTCTTGAAACCCTTATTTGTAATGATTTTGTATGTAAATGTATTGTAGATCTTGAATTAGGAATGTAGGGTGTCTCCACTCTTTGTAATGGACCTACATTAATTCCATCATGGTTTCATGGATATAGAGTTACATCAATGAAGATGATGAATTCTTCAATATGGATCTCCTCCCTTGATGGCCAACTATAATCTAGATCTTGAAGAGGAAATGCTCACAAAGGATCCTTCAATGGAAACATCCTTGCTCTGGTGTGCCACACATGAGTATGTGTGTGTACATTTGTCAGGTGACTTGTGAGGCCGGATCTTTCATGGTACTTCCAGGAGTTATGATCATTTGGGTTTGGGTAGGGAATGTGCATGCCTAGGGGCACTCATTGTTGGATGAGCATGGGTAGGATAGGGTAGCATATGGAGGGGCTTCTATCTCATATCTCGATGACTACTCCCATGGGTTGGCAGAGGAAGTTTTAAGTAAGTGATAACTAAATAAAAATATTGGGTTGTTAATGAAATTAAGATAATAAAAATTTTCTATATTTTCTCCTTCCATTGGGAAGTGTGAGCTATCTGATACCATGCAACTCTCCATGATGTTAGCCCCTACATAGTATCTCATTGAGTGTCTAACTAGGACCTATAGTTTATGCATTGTCTATGAGCTTGGTTTTATTCCTCACTACTATCTGGCATGAGTATTATCCATGGATGTTTTCTTTATGCATGCTTGTGGTTGGATCATTATCTCAATCAGCACAGTAGGAGTGGACCTATGGGTTTCACATGGTTAAGATGTATAGCTACCTATACCACTATTGGGGACTAGTGTACAAAGATGATCTTGTTGGAGTTTTGAAATGTCATGGTTTCAAATTAACCCAATGAGAATAGAATACATCTAGGGGCAGCTATTTCCCATCTGCAACATATCCTTTTAGACACTGGGCCAATTATAAGGCTAGACCCTTCTTCTACTTAAGCCTATGCAAAACCTAGGTGGGTGGACTTATTAGATCTTCATATGGTACTAGTGTTCCAAAAAGCATACAACTGAATCTAAAACAAAGAAATTTAGAACCCTTATATCTTTTGTACTTATGCAAAGATCATAGCCATGAAATAGCTAGTAACATGACCTAAGAAATTGATAAGCTAAGTAAGGGCATCCTTTCAGCTCTTAAATGGATAGGGAAATGGATGATTATAATGTTGATTTAAGCAAATCCCCAAATATGAAATTGTAAGAACAAGTGGATCCTGTAGTTGATCAGTGCCTTATCAATTGGGCAATTCCACAAATCACACACATACATATATGATACCAGTGACATATTCCATACATCAAGATATCAAATCTATTTTATCACTTTGTGAATCATACATCAATGTTCATAAAGACCTCATTCTTATAAAGTATCCTTCTCAAATAAATAGCAACCCTATCAAATACATTAAGCATTTAATTGGCTCTTTGTTCCAACAATAAAACATATCAAACATACAACCTTAAGGGGATACAAATAGGTCTAAGTTCTTTGTCCCTAAACCACACAACATTGCAAATTACAGAGATAGGAGATGAGAATCAGAATTAAACTAAGGAGATTCTTGCTCATTGTATTCATTTCTTTGAGACTATACATTCAAGATGGATGTAAATAACTCCTAAAACCATTAAATGGGTTAGAACCATCTATATTAGCTTGACTGGTTTTTTTCATACAAGAGAAATATTGAAGAATGTGGTGAAATCATAGCCCTAGATCCAACAATGTGGTCTCACAAAAAAACTAAAACCAACCTAGTATCACAGCAATGAGAAATTTTCTCTAGAACTAGAACCAACATTATAATCATCCATTTCCCTTTCTGTTTAAGAGCCAAAAGGATTCCCTTACTTAGGTTATCAATTTATTAGGTCATGTTATTAGCTATTTTATGGCTATGATCTTTGCATAAGTATAGAAGATATAAGGGTTCTAATCTTCTTATTTTTAGATTTAGTTGTATGCTTTTTGGAACATTGGTACCATATGAAGAATCTAATAGGCCTACCTACCTAGGTTTTGTAGAGCCTAAAGTAGAAGAAGGGTCTAGCCTTATAGTTAACCTGATGTTTGAAAGGATATGTTGTAGATGGGAAGTAGTTGCCCCTAGATTTATTTTGTTCTCATCGGGGTAATTTGGCATCATGATGTTTCAAAACACTAACTAAATGGAAAATCTAGTGGGGAGATAAGATGGTAATAAGCTTGGTTAAAAGGACAAGAATCTCTAGTGTAAATTGAATATCTCAGTCCTTGATTTCAGTATGATTTTTCTCATCTGAGTCACCAGCAAAATGGCAACTCTATTTAGGATTCTATGAAGAAATTCATTGTTAAAATTATTGGAATCTCTAGTATAAATTATATTTTTTGAATCTGTATGATAGATAAACCTTGATAATTTGAAAAAGATTCAACACAGTAGGAAGAATTTTCTATAGCAGTAAGGTTATTAAGTGTTTCCCATTTCTTTGTTGAAGATTCATGTCTCCCAGTAATGTTTTATCCATTTGTAGCAATAGCTTTGAAGGTTGAGTGTAAATTGTACTATTAAGAGAGTTCATCTTCAACCAATTCAACCAGATTTTATTTTCAAAGTGTTGTTGTAAAATCAAAGTCAAGAATGAAAAAAAGGTTTTGTTATCCTTTTCAAGTTTGTAAATCTACAAGAGTGGTTTGAAAATTTGCATTTCTCCTACATTTGAAGGTTTGCTTCAAATTTGTCACCTGAAAAATTATGTTTTATTTCTTGCATGTGTGAGTGGAAACTCTAAATCTTTGTACCAATTTGTTCCTAGTTGATTTTATTGTAATATTTTGAAGGACTTTCAAGTGGTATGGCCAGATCTGAAGATTTTGATAGTTTCTTGAATAGAAAGTTTAAGTTCTTGATAATTTTTAAGGTGTTGTTGCATTTGTTATTATAAGAAATAGAAGTGTTAAACAGTAAATCACAGCAGTGATTTCTTTATCCTCTACAAGGAGGTGGTGGCTCTAAAAATTTTTATCAATGGTATGAAGAATTTTGAGTATGCACCCATGTCAAATTATCAGATCAAAGTCTTGCATCAGCACCTAAGGTGTTTATCTTTTCATGAGTTTCAATTCATAGAATGCCAAGTGTTAGAAATGGTTGGCTCATTTAAGTGATTTTTAGCACTAGAAGAAAGAAGTAGAAATTTTATTTTAAGATGGAGTCAAATCTCAGATCTAAGATTAGTTTGCCAAGTTTTGAAAGTTTGGAGACTCTGGTTAACAATAGTACTATGTTGAATAAACATATCAACAATAAGATTGTCAGTATCATAAGAACTGAAGTAGGAAGTACTCAAGGTCTAAATGTTGAACAATATTATCTAAAGCTTAAATCAATAATCAACAAGATGCCTTTTCATTTTAGACCTAAGGAATCTTCCCTACCTATTATTTTCCTTGATGTTCCAGTGCATGATTTAGTTCATTAGCTAGCACCTATAAGATTACAAGAGTTTTTGCAAGTTGAAAGATTTTTTAAGAGATGGAAAGTCATAATTAAAGAGTTCATGTTATATCTTCTAATGATAATAATGGGTGTGCTAAAAGTTAAGGTAGTAATAAATATAACAAATCTATATATAGTGATAATTTATCTTCTGAGTGTGACGAGATGAATTCAAATACTAATGAATTCAATGATTGCAGTCAGCATGAGGAAAATGGATATGAAAGTGAAAATGAACCTTATTATAGTGAATATGAAGTTGAGGAATTATATAACAGCAGCGGAGGTAGTTCTTGCCATGATGATAATGAATGTTGTAATGATTCTGATGTTCAAGATGGTTATACTAATGATTTTTCTATTGTAAGTTCTTCATGTTATTCGGATGATAATCATAGCAAGGAGAAGATTTGTGAGGCAATCTTCTTAAGCCCTAATGAAATTTCAGCTTTGTTGGCTCGTGATTTTGAAAAAAATGTAAGTGTTTCTAAGGGTGCTAATATTTTCCCTCATAATGCTTGCCAAAGTTTGATGTGGAAAGAGATATAGAATCCAAATAATTTATGTCAATTTTTGGAGGTGTATATGATAGTACCTCAAATTTCTTTTCACATGACAATTTTTTAGATGCAAGGGATGTTAGTGAAGGGAAATTTCACATTATTTTAGATTATTCTCATGTTGGTGATAGTGTTACAATCCATTTGATGTTTCATGTGATGAAGAGGAAAATAGTTAAATTTGTGTACCTGACTATGGATTTTCTTTATGTGTTGATGAGTCTTGTAGTGATAAGTTCAAGGTTCATTCTGACAATTTGTTAGATGAAGAAAATAATTGTGATCAGCATAGTTTAGATCAACACTTCAATGATAAGTTTTTAGACTTGGTAACTAACTCATTGTTTGAAGAATCTGAAGGAGTTTTAGCAAATGAAAAATTTGATTTAATGAGTATTAGGACTACAAATGAAGTAGAGAAATCATATTTTATGTACTCCTCACATCTAGTTACACAAGGTAAGTTGCAAATTTTTGACACATGCAACTTTTTGAACAAAGTAAAATATGAATCATTTGTGTTTCTGATTGATAGCGTGCACAAGTCATATGTAGAAGACAGTTTTCATATTGATTCTAGTTTACATGAGCATGTTGATTCATATTTTCATAGTGAGCATGATGTAGAACTTAATGTTGATTTGAACATGCACTATGTGAATGAAGGCATAGATTTTGCTTTTCCAAGTGATTTGATTCAAGAGGCTAATCTAATTGGTGAAATTGATAAAAGAGATGTTTCTAGCTTACCTCATGAAAGTGTAGATGAAAATGAGATCTATCATAGAGGTAAAAAATATATTGAAGTTTGGCGGCCTAGAGGCATTGTTTGTACAATTTAGGAGTAGTTTCTTTTTGCTTTCAATAAGTTGTTCAAGAGAAGTTTTTTCTATCAAGTGTGTGGTTTTCTTCTTCCAGTAATTTTGAAATCCTTTCCATGCCCGCAAGGGGCATGTATCCCTAGACAAAGCCACTATTGGAACTCAAAATTGCCTTCCTGATTTGAGTACCATTCCAAGCTTTTGAGCCTTATAAGCACATTTAATGCATGTGTACCCTGTTAGAAATAGGGATTACTGAGGGGGGTGAATCAGAAATCTAAAAACTTCAGTTGCCAACTAGATATTATTACTTACTTTAAACCATGCATAGCAAAGCAATAAAGTAATGTTGAACAATAATAGTAACAATACACAAAGATAACTCATGACACCATATTTTGTTAACTAGGGAAACCCTGGCCAAGGGAAAACCTCAATGGGGATGATGCCCACTAGATAATATACTGATATATATGTTCCTTGTTAGAGGATGGACCCTATTAGGAGTCAATGAGAAATTTTAGTATAACCAGTCCCTATTAGGAGACTTTGAATCCCTATTAGGAGTTGTAGTATAATGGATGAGAGAAGAGCCCACTGCCCAAACATGAAATTTCAACTACAAGAATAGCTCACTAGTCAAACAAGTAATTTAATATTATTTGTCTTCCTTGTTCGATCTTTGATCTTTAGCTTGATCTCGAATCACTAGATAAAACTTCACATATATCACTTTCACAAAAGTTCGCTCACTTCACAATCTTACAAGATAGCACTAATACAACAAGATTGCATGCTTCTTATCACAAGAAGTCCTTTGCATAAATACCATGCCTTTACCTAAAATACTACTGGGTTGGCTAAGACCACAATTCACTTTTCCAAGTTAGAGTAAACATCTAGAATATTGGTCCTAATTGGACAAGTAATTGTTTTGTAATCAAAACAATTTTTTCCTTCAATTCCACTGTCTTGCTTCATCAAAACATGATTAACTTTGTTTTATTTAGTCTGTAAAAACTTCCAAGGTTATATACATCATCACCAACATGTACTCTATCTCCATGTAACTTTGCTTGACATAATATGATGTCTATAACATATTATAAATAAAATAATACACTGTTGTAAACCAAATTTTATAATTAGATAATTTTCTAATATCCAAATACTAAGTATATTTATTTCTAAGGTTTCCTATCAACATGTACATCATGTTTTACCATTAATGACAATAATTACATATCACTATTAGCCAATTGTCCACAATCTCCCACTTTGGCATTGATGGCAATAAAATAAGGAAAATTGGCTAAGTGACAAAAAAAAATTAAATACCACCTTACATCTAATATGACTTTACATATATGCTCCCCCTTACAATATACTTCATACTACACATGTATCTCTCCCCTTTGTATCTTTCCCAACAATGAAATGTATACAATTTTCACATGAATCTCTCCCCCTTTGACATCAATGACAAAGGTGAAAATGTCAAGATTCAATTCAAAACTATCAAAAATAGTTGAAACTATTGTCTTCCCTTATGTTAATATCATCTTCATACAATCATCAAAAATAATCTTTAGGCTATTCATACCTTTTTTCCATGTCTCTTTGGTAGGCTCTGTTGTATGAGAATTGCACATAATGCATATATGCAATCTCAACTGCATTAATATCTGAATACAAAAAGTTTGTATATGTGTCCTTGGCCTTGACACATTATTCTAGCTAATTCTCAACAAATGATAACTTCAAAGCAATGGATTCTCTAAAATTAGATGTTCTCCTGAATATCTACTTTTTCTGAAGTTCCAGTTTCCAGATATTGTTGTGAACACTGGCAACTTGACTCTCAATATCATAAACTTTGCTAGATGGGTGTTGGATTAGGCTAGATAAAGCCTCTAGCTCATTCATCTTTTCCTCTAGCTGATTGTCCAAATCCTAAGGTCAGATTGTATGATAAGGTACACTTAACATACAAATTTTTCCCTTCCTACTGACATTTCCAAAGTTCTTTTATGCATGTATCAAGATTGACTAAGTCATTCTTGATATTTTGGAAAATGGTGCTAAATAGGTTAGCATCATGGGAAATTTTAGCCTTTTCCTCTGCAACATTCAGCAAATTAGTAAACTCTTCATCAACAAACTTTAGCACTACTTGTGCTTTTAGTTCAAGATCTGACTCGGTATGTTCTACTGTCAAAGTACTATGCAATCTGTCAGTCACTTCCATTAGCGATCTATAAAAACTCTAAACTATCTTATTCTTTTTTAAAAGTTTGGATAAGGATAAAATTAAATTAGTTTGATCATCAACAGCAATAGCTAAACTAGCAAGAGATAGTAGAGTAGATGAACTAGATGGTTTAGTCTCATCCTCCTTCTATTTCTTTGTTGCTTCCTTAGCTTTCCTCTCTTCCTCTTCTTTCCTTTCCTTTTCCTCTCTTTCTTTCTTCTCTTCTAATATTTTTCTTTCTTCCTCCTCTATTTTATTTTTCTCTACTTCTTCTGCAATCCTTCTCTTATTTTTATCCTACTTTCTTTTTCTGTCTTCCTCAAGAAATTTTTTCTTGGCTTCCTCTATCTTCTGCTTTTCAACTTCTATTAGCCTCTTCTCTTCCTCAATTTGTTTCAAATTTTCCTCAACATCTTCAGTGTCTAGTACATTTGGTTTGGAAACACCAAATGGATTGGTGTCATCAATGTTAATTGTAACATTGGTTTGATCAATCTTCATAGTGTCACCACTAATTAATACTTTCAATGTTCTAAGAGCTAGAGGAGATGCTACCTATGAATCTAAAAACATCTTGTTGATAGTTTTTGCAATCTCCTTTCCCAACTTATCCTTCTCTCCAACCATAAATAAGACTGGCCTCAACTTATTCCTTAGGTATGGTGTGAGGTTATTTAGCAATCTCTTAATTTCATCTTCATTAGCAGTCTTGAAAATCTTCCTTGGCATAGACTTCCAAAGTTCAAGGTCTTCTTCTCTTGCTGGAGTCTTCTTTTCTATGAGTCTCTCATAGACTTTTTGGTTCACTACTCCTTTGATATCCTTCATTTAGATCATTTCCAATGATATGTCTCACAGTAGAGATATCAATTTGCTCTTTCTCAAAATTATTGTATAGATCATAAAACTTGTTCATCTGAATAAAGTTTCCCTCATTATCATTTTTTTTTTAATCTTCTCAATCTTCGTCTTCCATGGTTGTCGAGCTTTTCCTACTACTTGTTTAGGTGGAGTCACCTTTTTAGCTTTCTTGGTTTCCTCTTCCTCAACCTCTTCATCATCAATAATTCAATCATCAACAATGCTTTCTACCTCTTGCCAGGTCCTGTAGCCATATATTTGACTCCCTTAGTCTTTTTTGACATTGCTTCAACCAATCTCTTTAATTTTCTCTTGTGTTCACTGGGTCAAACATCAAACACTACCGCATAAGGAATGCTCTGTCCTGAAGTTGCCTTAGCAAATGAAACTGACAAGGGTTGTATGTTCAATACACCTTGTTGCATTGTTTCTCTCATGGCCTTAGATTCATTTTATATCATTTTAGCCTCAGATATTGCCTTCTTCATGGTTGACTCAACCTTCTTATTAGATTCCCTATCTAAGGTTGTTTGATGAGCATGTTGTGTAATCTCATCATACGTGTCAAATCTATACTCAGATTTATCTTTGTCTAAATTCACAACAAGTCAATGTAGCTAACTACAACATCATCACTCAACTCATAGCTCAAAGGATCCAATAATGTTTCCCAAGGTTCTACTACTTGAATCTATGTATAGTCTGTATCAACTAGAATACATATGTCCTCTTTGAACCTATCCATCATTATAGGTGAGATCCTAAATCTTTGTTTCATCTCATTTTGGAATCTCCTCATAATCAAATTACCACTTTCCAATACCTTATCTACAGGGTGCCTTCTACATACCTCTGTAATCTTTTCCATAGTGCATCTATCACTACTCATTATATATGTTATTGACAAGTAAGGGAATCTCTTGAGCACATGAAATAATATGTGATTTATCAGTGATTGGAATCTAAATACACCATTCTTTATTCTCTAAATCTTTTCAAGGTTTTCCAAGAGTTGCATCCTTAGTATTTCACTCAAATTAACTTGCTCTTTCTCAACACATATCTTTTAAGCTATATAAATAAATCCTGTTGAAAGTTCATCTATCTTAGAACTCGCACAAACTGAATAAGCAATAATTCTTCTAAGAAATCTCACATCATCCTACTTGATGGAGCTGATTACCATGGCTTTCCCATCATATACTGCCTTAGAGTAACTTTCTACTTTCTTCTTAACCATCTTTTCACCTATGGGTACACTGCATTGTTTGCTAAGACTAGTTACCTCATGAATCAAGTCAACAAAAATGTCTACTACATTGTCTTTCATCCACAATTTTCCATCATGTATCCTACTTAATATGATTTGAGTCCATCTATATCTAACTCGTGGTAGAAATGATACTTAAACAAATCAAATTCCTTTAAGTGATCAAATTTGGGCTTCATAGTTATGTCATGGTTAAAGACTAGTTCCATATCCTTATTCATATCTTCACTACCAATTGACTCAAACTTGCAATTCAAATAATTTTCTATGTCTTCAAGGTAAGCTACATTGTTCAGAGTAATAGACAATGCAAAGTTAGAGTTTCCATCACTACATTTTATAGAAACTACCTTGAGCCTAGGTCTATCCTCATTCTCAACACTATAAACAACTAATATATCCATGATCTTTACCAACAATATCTTTTACCAAACAAATTTTGTGGAAAAATGATAAAATACCTCTTTCTAAAAATAGTGTTTGCTACGAAATCACTCTTACAAGTCACTTATAGATGCTCTTCACTTTGAATGTGTTTGCAATGAAGTAAAATTCAATTATGTACTCTATTTATCCATCAACTTGAAAACTACATTAATTGTGTACTTCACAAATATGAAAAAGTTGTTATTTGCATTCTACAATCAGATAACTGTCCAAACTTGTCTATCTGATCTTAGGATGTCACCTGAGGCTTACTATAGCCTCCTACCATCATGACAAACATCCTCAAGACTTCACATCATGAAATTCTCTACAAAAATATACTTTTCATCTTCTGTTATAGAATCAACTTTAACTGTAGTACTAGTAACTCTAAATTTCATCATAACTTGTTTAGATGAGCTCCAAATCACAAGCAAGCTTAGGTACCATCTAAACATGAATGAATACACCTTTTCCCAACTTCTCTACCTCTAATTTGATCTCTGATTGAAGTTCTCAAATGTAAACAAGCTTAATTCAACTTGATTGAATCAAACTCAACAACAGACTTCAATCTTCTTGTCTCATCATCTAACTTTACTTTTGAGATATCTATTCCTTTCATGAATGTTTCATTAAGTTCTTCTTGAAGTTCACTCACAATGTTTCTTCATTCTTCACTATTAGATTTGGAGTTCCTTTCATGGTTCCTTCTATCATTCCTTCTATTTTTGAAGTTTCTTCCATTGTTCCTTCTATCTTTGAAGTTTTTGTCCATTCTGCAATACTTCACTATGTCCAAAGTTATTGCATAACTGACATACAAGTGCTCTACTTCTAGGATTTTGCTGATCATCAGAAGCATGACAATTCTGAGAAATGTGTCCTAAGTTGTTACACTTATAACACATGATTTGTCTTCTGTCTTTATAAGATCTTCTTTCTCTCAATGTCATTTCATCAGATCTTAATCTATCTACAGGGTTACTCTATCTAGACATTCTACTATTTCTTCTATCATTGTCATACCTAGGTTTCTTATAATCATTTACATTATGATCCATACCATGACAATTATGACAATAATAGTCCTTAACATGATTAAATGACTTATTAGTACAATCTCTTTTCATATGACCTATTTCATTACATAAAAAGTACTTACCTCTAAATTCATACCTGGTTGTCTTGGGAGTCTCCACTTACTTTGGTTCATCCAAGATTTCAACTTCATTGATTTGCTCAATTTCTTTAGGTTTCTCAAAAGATTGGCTAGATTCAATCTTATCATAAGATTTGTCTTTTTCTTTCAGATTTGATCTAATTTCAGGTTTCTTTACAGACATGTTAATCAGACAACTAAGACTAGTCTTGTCATAAGAAGGTCTCTGTATAGACATAGAATCATCAAGTTTTTCTTTGCTAGAATAAAGTTTATCAAGTTGTTGTTTGCACTATATTAATTCACCTTTCACAATAGTATTGCACTTATGGAGTTCTTCATGATCTTCTTTCAATGCTTCAAACTTAGATGTTTTCTTTGCCAAACTTGCTTTAAGATCAAAATTTTCATTCTTCAAATCATATTCAACTTTGCTAGGATCATTTCTCAAAGTCAACTTCAGATTTATAATCTTTAATTTATGCTTCAAGATCTAATACTCTGTCTTCAACTTTGAATAGTCATCATCAGTAGTTGCAGATTCAGTAGATTTAGACTTTTATTTCAGATGTCTAATCCTTTCCTTCAACTAAACAATGTGTACTTTGGACTCTTCATATCTATCCTTTAGCTTGTCTCTTTCTTCAGTAAGGAGATCAATTTGTTCAAGAGCTTCTTCGAGGTTCTTCATCAACTATTTCATATCCATAGGGATCTTACTTAAGTTGTTAAGCCTCTTCAAAGTAACTGTGCTCTGATACCAATTGTTAGAAATAGGGATTATTGAGAGAGGGGGGTGAATCAGTAATCTACAAACTTTAGTTGCCAACTGGATATTATTACTTACTTTAAGCCAAGCATAAAAAAGCAATAAAGTAATGTTGAGTAGTAACAGTAACAATACACAAAGATAACTCATGACACCATATTTTGTTAACTAGGGAAACCCTGGCCAAGGGAAAACCCTAGTGGGGATGATACTCACTAGATAATATACTTATATATATGTTCCTTGTTAGAGGATGGACCCTATTAGGAGTCAATGAGAAAATTCAATATAATGAGTCCCTATTAGGAGTTGTAGTATAATGTATGTAAGAAGAGCCCATTGCCCAAACATGGAGTTTCAACTACAAGAAGATCTCATCACTCAAACAAGTAATTTACTGTTATTTGTATTCCTTGTCTGATCTCTTATCTAAAGCTTGATCTTGGATCACCAGATAAAACTTAACATATATCACTTTCACAAAAGTTTACTCACTTCGCAATCTTACAAGATAGCACTAATACACCAAGATTGCATGCTTCTTATCACAAGGAGTCCTTTACATAAATACCATGCTTTTACATAAAATATCGTTGGTTTGGCTAAGACCACAATTCACTCTTCCAAGTTAGAGTAAACATCCAAGATGTTGACCCTAATTGGACAAGTAATTATTTTGCAATTAAAACAATTCTTTCCTTCAATTCCACTATCCTGCTTCATCAAAACATGATAAACTCTATTCTGTACAATCTGTACAAACTTCTGAGGTTATACACGTCATCACTAATCTGAGCTTATACACATCATCACCAACATGTATACTATCTTCATGTAACTTCACTTGACATAATATGACATCTGCAACATGTTATAAACAAAAAAATACGCTGCTATAAACCAAATTCTATACTTAGATAATTTTTTGATAGTCACATACTAAGTATCTTTATTTATGAGGAAACCAATCAACATGTACATCATGTGTTTCCATTAATGACAACAATTACATATCACTATTAGCCAATTTTCAACATACTTGGCTATCCATTTTAGGCCTAAGAGATGTTTAATGTTTCTAACACCTTGCATTTAGAATATCCACTCATCCCATGAAGATAAATTTCCATTCTAAGTCATTCTGTAAAGTTTTGTTTTGAGCAATGTCCAAATCTGCATTTTTGCCTAAGTGTCAAAGAGCGACAAGAGGCCTCGTTTGTAATTGAATATATTGTACCCAGTTATGTTTCATGACTCATCACTTTGGGAATGTTTAATATACATATCAAAGAACCTATGTTTCATATTTCAAGTCATTTTGATAATTTTTGACTAGGTTTTGAATCCCTCAAAGTCTATTGCTTATTGTTGTCGTGCTGATGTAAATTGTTCAAAATTCTGGGAGGCCCTATTTGACTTGTTATAACTTTGACCCAATTGACCAAAATGTGATAATTCCTTTTGGATTGCATTATAGAGGTCGGAGACTTGTTATGATTCAATTTTGATCTTATGAAAAATCCATTTGATCAATTTTCGAATGATATTTCATTTACAATTTATAAAGTTCTACTGGTGTCATGAAGTGCAGATTGATCAGTACCCCTATTCAGAATGTCACAACTCTGAATCTTTGATAGGCAAGATCAAATGGATTATATCATTGTGTTCTACTCTAAAAATTCTTTAAGTGTGCCAGTTTACAAGTCTTGAAGAATCAGTCTGCACAATTTCCCAGGTCCATTCCGTTTGCAAAAATTGCTTTTCTGCTAGTGTTTCCAATTCTACAAATCTGAGTAGCCCACTTTGACCACTCGCCAAATATGCCATTTATTCATCATTAGCCCAAATCATAGATTTATACTCTCCTCATGATAGTGATCCAATGCCCTATTTTTGTTACCCCAAGTGTAAATTTAACCAATTTCCAAAGCCAAAACTAAACATGTTTTATTATTTTCTGACATGTTTGCTTGTAGGCAATTTTGAGAAGGAAAATTTCTTGGTTAATATCTCTTGACCCAAGTGTTTTCATGACACAATATCTAATAGGTTGAAATAATGTGAAATAGAGAATCATTGTTTCTAATTTCAGGGTTGGGTCAAGTGTTTTTGTCAGTTTTTAAGGCTAGTCAAAGGACCTCTTGGCACAAAATTTGCAGGTTGTTGGAAAGGTTAAAATTGAGTCTTGAGAGTTAAGTCAATGTTTTAAAATGTTTTTAGTCTATGAGGTAAATTCACTAGATCTATTTGATATTTTTGTTGTTTGAAAATGAAAAAAAATATAGTGGGCCCACTTTGGGGCCTGACTACTTCCGTCAGACTAATAAGATGTTGGGGAGTGAAGTTGCTCAAATGGATTTGTTTTTTATCACTTCAAGATAGATCAAATTTTAGGGCACATAGTGGGTGAATTAAGCCTCACTCATTGGTGTTGGGATCTAACCATGTTCAATGTAAATTATCAAAACAAAGAAATCATTTGTAAAGAAGAAAGTTTGATTTTGTTGTAAGATTTCTATCTAAAAGCTTATCCTGAACCATCTAGACCAAATTGGCAATGGGTATGTATATGTGTTGGATTGACACAAATGCCACATTGCTATGAAATATTCTAAGACCTTGACCAAGGATGGAAGGTGATATGGACATGGTCAACCTTAATGAAACATTTTACTACCCATTTTCTTCATTGGAATTGGAGGTGTTAACTAGACGATTGCATCTACTTTCTTCTTTAAGGTGTTGTTACTATCCAGTGCCACCACAATTTCTTCCTTGACATTTTTTTGCTATGAGATTCCTTGAATATACTATGCAAAACACAAGGAGTAGTAGGCAGTAGTGCATTTTACCCTAAATTGTGACCGAAAATTGCGACCAAGTATGTTAAATGGGTTGGTTGGTCGAGTTATAAAGAAAATTTTTGTTTTTTTTTATAACATGCCTGTGTTGGTCACAATTGTGAAAAATTATTTTTGTCGCAATTGCGACACACACCACAGCATAAAACAAAAAAAAAAGGGCAAAAATATAACACATTTCATTTGGCGTGAGGGTTGCTTTTTGATGTGCCAGTGGTCGACCTCCATTGACCCACCACTTCAACTCCTTCACTTCCAGCATTTCGCTTGCAAGAGGGCATAGATTTTCAAGGGCAAGTTCTAGAAGAGAGGACTCGGCATTGTGTAGGGACCATTGTAACAGGTAAGAGTTTAGCGCTATATGGTTTTCTTTACCACGACATTGTGTAGGGTTGTAATATATAAAATTTTAGTGGTAACTCCCACAATCTAGTTTTGTCACCCTCTATCTTGTCCAAACTCCAGACAGATTCACCATGAATGGCTTCATCCCCTCTTCCAAGAACTCAACTCCTCATGCACGATCAAGCCTTGGATTGTGCCTTTTTCTACATTCAAGCCCTTGTTTATGTATTTTTAGTTCGTAGATGATTTACATGATTTATTATCCTCCTATATTCAATAGTAGAAAGTGTTCCCTTCTCTGCCATGTGGTGTCAATTCAACCACACTATAAGGGGTTTTATAAGAATGTGCTTGGGGACTCCATGTTGGTGGCATTTTCTCCAAAATTAGTGGTTTGAGCACTCCATGCATTAATCTTGTGCTACTTTTTTGGTACTGACTGCTTAATGCATCCTAATCTTCTACAACCATGTGTTGTATTCATCTTGTGGAACTTCTGGTCCATCAAACTATCTATTAGAAGGGCTTTGAATGTGCATTACAAAAACTTTCAAACAACTGTAATACTATGTACCATATAACAGCTGAAAACAACAGTACTTATGAAAAGAGATTGAAATTGTATTGAGCCCATTGAATTGAACAAAGAAATTAACCAAGATAATCTTTGATTTCATGTGGAAAGTGGCTTGGTGAGATATTCATTTACGTTGTCCTAACAAGGCAATTTTTTTTGTTGTGGCATCCTACTTTTGGGGAGCTGAAAAACTAACAATTCATATCTTAATTTAGTTTGTTGAGCAAGTTCTACCAAAAACATTTAGATTTTTTGAACCTACGTTATGATTGACTTCATTGACTTCAACTATTTCACTATTTTAAGCTTCATGCAATAATTTGGCTCATGTTTTGTGTCATCTGTACAATCCATTTTCTTTTAGACACTCCAATGGTTTGAATCTACAGCCTGTGACCTTTTGTCTACCAATTACTTTGGTTATTAGTAAAACTAATGAATAATATTCTGTATTTGGAGAAGTTATTATGGATTGAAGAAATCTTAGCTTGTTTAATAATATTTTATATAGGATCATGAGCTTTAGATTGGAACTTTTTATATTTGGAGCAACACAGTAATTATATTTGTTATTTGATATGGAAGTAGAATTCTTAGAGTGAAAATTTTTGGATTGACAGTTGAGAATGATATTTTTTTTTATTGGATATAAGAGTATGAGTTCTAGATTAATATTTCTGGGACAAATAATCAAGAATAATAATAATTTTTTATTGTTTGATATGAGAGCATGAGTCTTAGATTAGAGCTTCTTCAATTGTAAGCTAAGAGTAATAATTTTTTTTGTTCTAGTCTGTATGGGAGCAAGAGCCTTAAACTGAAACCTTTTCAGTTGAGTGCCAAGGACAATAATTATTTTTGCTACTTGGTATGAAAGCCTACAACCTAGCTTGAAAAACCTCTTTGATAAGAACCAAGAACCATAATTGTTTTTGTTACTTGATATGAGAGCACAAACCTTAGATTGGGATATTCTTAATTGGTAGTGAAGAACACCAATCTTACTTGGTATGGGAGTGTGAGCCTTGTACTGAAACCTCTTCAACTGAGAGCCAAGAACAATAATTGTTTATGTTACATCACTAAGGGAATTTCCCTCTCATTTTCTTATAGGCCCTCTAGAACTGGTGGAAATTAGGAAACTAATATGTTGACTAGTTTGAGATTTCTTTTCTTCTACATTAAATGGAATCTACTTGAAACCTAATGGAAGTTTTGTGCTTTCTCTAATTGCATGTTATTTGCAGGGTTACAAAATAGTGTTAGCAAAAAATTTCTAGTTGCATTTGAGATGCACAAATATTAGCTTTTTCAACTAGTTATGGGTATTTTTAAGGGTAATTTAAAATTTCATGTTTATCACTTGTAGTGGTGCATTGACCGACTGGATTGGGGCCATCATAGAACTTCAATTCATTGACTTTATTTTAATGTTCTCCATG
The DNA here is from genome assembly GCA_028749045.1 of Cupressus sempervirens. Taxonomy (NCBI): domain Eukaryota; kingdom Viridiplantae; phylum Streptophyta; class Pinopsida; order Cupressales; family Cupressaceae; genus Cupressus; species Cupressus sempervirens. The sequence goes on from CM053792.1 coordinate 703,166,741, forward strand.
AGAAATTTAGTGTGCCTATCTAACAATTTTCTCCTATACTTCTTTCCTTCTATTATGTGGCTTTATCTCACCAAGCTTTTCTTCTTTGCTTTTGCATTGATCTATTTCTTATCAATACATCTATATTTTATTGATGGAAACTTATGGCTCAGAATTAGTGTTTTGTGTTTTAGTGATGAGATAATGGAAAATGTAGAAGTATCCTTTTAAATGGAAATGTTGAAAATATGCTTTGCATATATACAACTAAGCTAGTCTTGATACCAAGGATGTCTATGAGATAAGTTAATATCTTCCAAAACTCATAACACATTTGTACATTATCCATAAATAAGCATTACAACAAGTGAACAATAAGGTAAAGGCCATGTGACATAAATGTACATTTAATATATAGTAATTATTCTATTATAATTTAAAATGATTAGAACTCTTGAGTAGTAGTATATGAAATACTATACATCTCTAATGTGGAACCACGTTACAGTGCGAGTTTGGTATATCCCTACCTTACCTTCACCCATTCTGTTAACGGATTTTGACTGCAGTAAAAATAAAACCTTCCATAATTATTAATTATAAGTCAAGTAATATTTTGAATCATAACTATTCTAGGATTTATATACATAAGTTGTCTATTTTTATCTTTCAAATGTGCTTTACCTATGCAGTTATTTCTATAAATTAGATTTTTCTGAATGTAATTTTTTGACATCTCTGGTAAAACTTAATCTTGTTTGGCATCCTCTTGGGTGATGGTGTTAAACAATCACAATATAGGAGTTATAAACTAGTATAGGAGTAGTTATGCATCTAATTTCATACATCTTCACTATAATTTTCAGAAATGTGGAAGCACAACACTACAATCACAATACCAAATCCAACTCCATAACTTAATATGTCAATTTCAACAATATGTATCGAAGATGAGAGAATTTCTCTATTAGATTTCAAGGGTGGCCTTTATCTTTCCTCAGGTCATTTATCCTCTTGGCGTCAATTGAATTGTTGTGAGTGGGAGGGTGTTGGCTGCGATTATCTTATATCACATGTGATTACCCTTGATCTAAGCAATCAGTTGAGTGGTGAAATTTATCCATCACTGTTTGATCTGCAGCACTTGTAGCACTTGGATTTCAGCTGGAATTACTTTCAAGGTATTTCTATTCCTCCATAGTTCTCAAAATTGCAAAGGCTTTCATTTCTTAGCTTGTCAAATGTTGGATTTGGCGGTGAGGTTCCTCTAGTGTTGGGAAGTATGTCAAGCTTGCGTCACCTGGATCTTTCATATAATTGGGAATTTAAGGGTGGTAAGTTTGATGTATGGCCCAGAGGTCTGAGAAGCCTTGAATTCTTGGGAATGAATGAAGTGAACCTCACAATGGGCTCGGAGCGTTGGGGTGAGGCCCTTAACGATCTTCACAATCTCACCCAAATTCAACTATCTAGTTGTGGGCTGTCAAGTAATATTCCAAATCTATCAAATTTGACCTCTTTGTCCCATCTGCATTTATCATGGAATTCATTCCCATCCAAACTACTCTCTTGGATTGAGAATGCATCTTCATTGGTTTCACTTGATCTCAGCTACAGTAATCTAAATGGCTCCATCCCTTCCAATTTCATGCCCTATTCAAAATTGAGAAATCTTGACCTTAGTGGTAATAATGACTTGAAGGGAAACCTTTCTTTCATTTTAGGCCATTCCAACTCACTTGTTGCTCTATCTCTTTCTGGTTACAATTTAAGTGGAGAGTTTCCCCACTCTTTTGTAAACTATTCAAAACTTGAGACCATAGATCTGTCCTGTAATAATTTGGAGGGAACTATGTTGTCCTCTTTTGACAGCCTTTTATCCCTTGCACATTTGGACCTCAATAACAACTAGCTATCAGGAAGAATCCCAGACTATAATTCAAAGCTGGCAAGTTTAAGAGTATTGTTACTCAGCCATAATCATCTGATTGGCAAGATTCCACCCTCTCTATGTGAGCTTTCAACATTAAGTGAGCTGCATCTAGGCGATAACCAGCTGTCAGGAACAATTCCAAATTCTCTTTTGAAGATGGCCAGTTTAAAAGTGTTGCCGCTTGCTTCCAACAGATTAAGCGGCAACATTTCATTTTAGATGCTAAAAAATATGACTCGCTTACGAGGATTGGACCTTTCTAAAAATTAGTTATGTATTACTATATCTGCAATTTGGATTCCACAGTTTGACCATTTGGAGTACTTGGCATTGAGGTCTTGCAATATAGAAGGTGCTTTCACTACATTTTTTTCCCAACAATATCAATTGAAGGAACTAGATCTTTCAAGTAACAAAATTGTGGGAAATATTCCTTTGTGGTTGTGGGATCTTCCTAATCTTGATATGCTCATTCTTTCATATAACAATCTGGAAGGTTCTCTACCCTAGCAGATATCCCATCAGTTTTTTGCAATGAATTTGCAAGGGAATAGATTGTATGGCACACTTCCTACTCTGGATTTTGTTTCATTCCTATTAGATCTGTCAGATAATATGTTTAACGGCTCGATTCCAAACATTAGACCTCCATCAGATATTTGGGCATCGATCTTTCTATCATTGTCAAGAAATAACCTCTCCGGAGAAATTCCAAGTTCTACTTGCACAAATTTAGATAGAGTGGTCATTTTGAACTTGTCAAATAACAAGCTGACGGGAAAGATCCCTACAACTATCAGGTCATGCTCTCAATTAGTGGTTTTAAAATTGGCTCACAATTATTTGGAAGGGGAGATTCTAGAGGAGTTGGGAAATCTCACAACTCTTCATGCACTAAATCTCAATGGCAATAGGTTTCAAGGTAATATTCCTCTGTCCCTTTCAAATTGCACAGGTCTCAAAATATTTGATTTGGGAAATAATAAATTTGAAGGTAAAATTCTTGTTTGGATTGAAAAGCTGAAAGATTTGAAAATTTTGAGCTTAACCTCTAATAATTTCGAAGGTAAAATTCCATCCCAACTTATGAGGTTGCAGAATCTCCAAATTTTAGATTTATCGAGTAATTGTTTATCAAAAAGTATCCCTCAAGATCTAAGTAATCTATATGCTATGGTCAATCAATCTCAAATTATTGATGAACAACTTACCTTCTCTTATTTCACTGATTTAAATCTGGACTCTCCTTATGAATCAAAGTTTGAGGATGAAGTAACAATTTGGATAAAAGGAAGGGTTCAAACATATGAGAAGATAATCTATGCAGACAAGTTCATGGATCTCTCACATAACAACCTCTCAGGAAATATTCCTCCAGCATTGGGAGTCCTCCAAGGTTTAATTTCTCTCAACTTCTCAAATAATCAGCTATGTGGTTCAATTCCTGAATCCTTGGCAAACATGGCCCATTTAGAGTCTCTAGATCTTTCAGAAAACAAGTTGTCAGGAAAAATTCATTTTGAATTTTCAAATCTAACCTTCCTCAAAGTATTGAATCTTTCAAACAACATGTTGTTAGGATTAATACCACAGGGAAAACAATTCGCAACATTTGAGGCTTCCTCCTTTTAGGAAACCCCAACCTTCATGGGTTTCCCCTTGAAAATACAACACTAGGTTGTGGTTCAAGTTGCAGAGAGCATCAAGCAGAATGGAATAAGACCATAGTTGGTAGTAGCAAAGATATAATGGAGAGTCTATAGTGGGTAGTGGGATTGGGATTAAGTTATGGAGTTGGATTTGGTATTGTGATTGCAGTGTTGTGCTTCCATAGTAGTTATAAACTAGTATAGGAGTAGTTATTCATATAATTTCATACATCTATGCTGTAATTTTATTTTTATGCATGGTTAGAACACTAGCTATAGTTTCTTAGTTTAGGAATTGAAGCATTATATAAACAAGTATGTACAATGTAAATAATATTGACAATTTTTTTGCAATAAAGCTTTATGCAATTGTTGCTTCACTCATGGTTTGAGAATGCTTATATCTATGTCATTTGATTTTTTTCCACATCTTGTTCAAAACATATAATGCAATCTCATCTATGAAGCATATTAAAAGCTAAGTATTTGGGGTGACTCATATACAATTCATTTTTTGTCATTTCATTACATGGTTTGAACAAGTGTGGAAAAAAATCAGATTTTTATTATGAATTTTTTGTTCACCAATCTATGTTAAACTAATCAGCAAGGTCACTTTCCTAATACTTTATGAACTAAATGCTATTCGCGAGGTCAGTTTCCTAATACTCACTATAGTACTTGCTATTCCATTGAGATAGACACGGCTCATTAGTTTGTTTGTATTCTCTTTGGATTTTGTTAAAGAAGATAGCTGAATGCTATATGAACTAAAATTTCTATGGTGTCAAAAGACTTGTGCATATCTTGAACCAAATTACCAGCCCCAATGACATTTGTTGTTGTTCAAAAGCGGCACCATACTAGACTATTTGCAAACAACCATGCAGATAGGCATTCTATAGATAGACTTGGGAACATCTTGCGAAGTCTTTAGTACATAATAAAGCAACTGAATTTCATAAATTGTTTTTTTGATAGTTGATTTGTTTAAATATTGCCCATCAAAAATTACTTAGTAAATCTCATCTTTTTTCTGCACAAGAGCTTGCAGTTTTGAAGAATCTGATAGCGAAGAATTTGAAGAAGATATTGTAGCAAAGGTATATTTGGTGTTCTTTTTTAACTGAAAATGTGATTGGAAATTTGTATATTGTCATATTTCACTTGCATAAAGCTCAAATTTTAAATAGAGGTGAAGTTGTATGGATTTAAGTTTCTTCTTCATTATTTATAATGCTCTCAATTCCTCCTTTGTAGCTATAAAAATACTTGTTTATTTTCACCTTTCCAGATACCCTTTACCAGGTTCTTCAAGATTCCAAAATATCTTGGGTTGACCTCACTCCAACATGTCCTAACTCCTACTTGGTTCAGAGACCTAACTCATTTCTATATGTGTCTTCCTCTTACTACTCTATCTGTAGGTTGCAAACAAATCATCCTTCTTCCACCAACGAGTTATTCCATTCAAGAAAGACCATGTCTGAAGCTATCAACGCACCAAAAAATAGGGAGACAATTGCTAGACTTTTGTCTAACTTAAAAAGAAAAGGTGATGGAAAATGTTATTGTCCTTGCAAAATGTGTAAGGGCTTAAAGACTCAAAGATATCTAATCACAACAGTTGAGCAACATTGTAGGCAACATGGTCACATTGAAGGAGGAAACGAGTATTTCCCATTGGTATGTATTTTAATAGTTTATAAATTACATAAGACATGATTTGATGATGAAATCATGGTCATGGTTAACATAAGGTCATCATTTTCATATAGGTCAACATCCTTGAGTTTCATGTTATGGACCATGACAATTCGGAGAATGCAGATTTCCAAATGAGGGAACATGGGGTTGTGAGTATTAAAGTAGAAGGTAATGATACCATGGAAGAAGACTAGGATGATGAAGATCATGATGATCAAGATCATGATGATGATGTTGCAGAGCTTGATGTACCTTTACTTGAGAAGGTACACTAGTCCCTATATGAAGGCTCCAAAACAACTCTTCTTGTCATTGTATTGCTATTGGTGAACTTGAAGGTTATGAATAGTTTATCCAACGTACCAATGACATGTATGTTAAGGTATGCCATCTTTTTTCATTATTTTACTCATAGTTCACTTACAATTAACATTGGGTTTGTGTAGCAATTAATATTCTTTAAATTAAGAAATTATATTTTTGGTCATAGGTTGATTAGGTGAGTGTTTTTTACCACCATCAAACATTCTACCTCACTCATACTGAGAATTATCTGCCATCATGAAAGATATTGGAATGGAGTATCAAACAATACATGCATGTCTGAATCATCATATTATATATCATAAATAGCATGAATTTGCAACACGATGCCCTACTTGTCATATCAGTAGATATCAATTAGATTGATTAACAAAAAAGGTGCCTCGCAAGCTTCTTCGGCATATTCCCATTATTCCATGTCTGCAACAATTATTCAAGTGCAATAGCTTGGCACGATTTATGGATTACCATGCATGCAATAGAAGTCAAGATGACATTATGCGAATGCCTACAAATGGTTTGACATTTAAGGAAATAGAGGAAAAATGGCCACACTTTAAAGAAGAACCTTGTAATCTCAAGCTTTCATTGGCAGCAAACGGTGTCAATCCTTATGGAGAGATGAGATCTACTTACTTGATGTGGCCTATTTTTGTTGTCAACTATAACATACCTCCTTGGTTTTCCATAAAGAGAGAGCACATAATGTTGACACTAATTGTTCCAGGTACTTTTTGATTTAGTGGTCACCTAAATTAATTTATTATTACTAATCCATCAAATCGTCAAAATAATTATGTAATGTTTTTGCTCATTCAACTAGGTAAGTACCAAGTTAAAGATATCAACGTATATATTGAACCCCTTATCGACGAGTTGGTGGTGTTATGGAATGGGGTTACTATGTATGACATTTGTAGACCAAGAGGACAAAGACAATTTCAATTTCATGCAATGCTTCTATGGACAATACACGATGCCCTTGGCCTAACACATTTTTGTGGTATGTTCTCTTCTTGACACCTCTTTTTTGGTATGTCAAAGTTAACACATTTAATCCAATTATACACGATCTTGTAGGTCTTCAGACAAAGGGTAAATTTACATGTCCAATTTGTGGTCCAAACACAAAATCTCATCATTCAAAAAGTTTAAGAAAGCAGGTGTTTGATGAGAATAGACACTTTTTGCACAGAAATCTGAAGGGAAATGAGAGCATCCCAAAAATTTATCTGAGATCAATATGCACATCCTGTAAGCAATAGTTCCTTGTACAACATCTAATCAGCAAATACAAGTGCATACTACTATGCCATAAAAGCGGAAACAGACATAGTTGATTTCCCATGATTAAAACCTTAAAGGAAAGTGATTGCAATTTACCAATCTAAACAAAATTCAGCAGCATTACGACATACAGATTATTACTCTACAATCATAGAACTAGAAGAATTAGATAAAATAGAGAACACAAATATATGTGGGGAAAACCTTTCCAGGTAAAAAACCCCACCCTCCAAACCATCAAGCTAATGTATTATTCAGTAACAAGTTACAATGAATTTTTAGCCTTCACATGGAGATTTACATCTTGCTCAATTCTAGAGAAAATCTGGCAGCATAACCCTGTGCAAATATCTTCTCATTTCTCTCTTTCACTCTTGCATTTACGACATAAAATACTCCTTTTATGAACATCTTAAGACCCAACAAAATGCCCATAATGGAGTTGGGTGTTTTTCATGGCTCAACCACCAAGAAACATGCACAATGCCACATGTACATCCAATACCAAGAAAATGGCATCCATCCCTTGAATAGGCAATGATAGCTTGTCATAGAATCCACCAAAAATAGTGATCACAAGAGAAGTGTAAGGGAATCTGTCATACCAACCTATTTTTGGCATATTCTCTTACACACACCAACCACTCATTCTTGGGTGCCCAAATAGGCCTCATGTCATAAGATGCTCTTACACCTTTCATAGCTCATTCCTTAAATAGCTCTTACGTGTCATAGGAATCCGTCATAACCATTTCAGCCATGATCTCCTTCACACACTTCAAGATGCCAACACATGTAAGTGATCAACATGCCAACTAGACATGTACACTCACATTTACATATTATTTGCAAAAATACATTTTACAAAAGAAATAATAATAAGAATAGGAATTATACAAGGTTGAGACACCTTATTCCTAACATTCTCCCACTTGTTGAACACCTTGTAAGAGCAATAGGAACATAATAGGAACTAACCGCTATAGGCCAAAAGGTGCATAGACTCTGAACACCATCTAAAATTCTCAGTGCCCATTGGTTTCGTTAATGCATCTGCAACATTCTTCATAGTATCTACCTTCTCCAAATTTACCTTTCCATCTTCCACCATATCTCTCACAAAGTGAAATTGCACATCAATGTGCTTCGTTCTGGCATGGAAAGTTGGATTCTTCACAAGGCAAATAGCACTCTGACTGTCACACCAAATAGTAATCTGTTTTGCATCAACACCAACATCAAAACACAATCTCTTAAGCCAAATGGCTTCCTTACAAGCATCAAAACTGATGAAACTATATCATCACAGCCATCCATGAAACAACATAAATCATAACATATGCTCTCATGCTCCAACTAGACACCTATCCAAATAACACAAGCATAAGATCCATGCGATAACAAAGGCTACACACACTACCACCACTCCACTGTGCTCATGAGCTACACAAAAGCATCAAAAATATCAACTTCTTAGCCCAACAAAACTGTGAAGTCATCCTCGAGAAAATAAGATAAAACATTATCTAGAACAACAACCAAACCAATTTGTCCAAACCAACTGATAAACCCACGAGATTGAAAATAGCATCCACAGTAAATACTGACTCATCCAATCACCCATACCTCAAAGGTATCGAACACCAGAAAACTCATGCCAGCAACATAACCAACCCATAAACTGCAACCTCAAGCTCTATGTGCAAACCAGTCGATGAAGACCAAACACATACAAGAGCTCCCACTGCATGGATAATGTCAAATCTAAAAAATCAAAAGCATACTGATTCTACTGATAAGAACACAAAGAAAGTGAAACCATGTAGTACCAAGGACCATCCACAAAGATATGCAAATCCTATAGCAAAAAACTGCAAGAAACATCTCTCTCATCTAGTCTCCACAAATCTCCTATGTTCTCCACATCCAACAAAGACAAGAGATAAAGGAACCAACTTGTCATCACCAAAAATAATGAAGTACAAGTGATAACAATTGACCACAAAAGAGTGACCACATAGCTCCAACAAATCTCAAAAAAAAAGGTTATGTGAACCCAAACATTCAAGAAGATAACCAAGACCAAAGAAAAAAGCTACAAACCATAAGCATGTAGCATGTCCTTCTAAAAACACTTCTAAATGCAACTATGCCATGTATGATCTCCTCCATAGCCCCAATAGAAAAGCCACAACTACATCCAAAACTGTTCCACCTCAACAGATCAAACATAACCTAATATCATAAATCTACATGGATGTAAGCCTCTCAAAGAAGATCAATCAACTCCATTTCCCATTTTAGGAAATCAGCCCACTAACATCTCCTATTGTCATCATAAATGAAAGTACACCTCAAGGTGATAATCATGTTATCCATCTCTCACAATGAATCCTCTAGAACCATCTAACTGCAGCTCAAGATCCACAAATATGAAAGAAAAGATAAAGCACCTGAAAGTAACATTGGGCAATACCTCTCAAGTGATAAACTGCCAAGTAGACCAAGAGTGGGGAATGAGAATGCTCCTCCAAGATATGCAAGTCACCCTATGACTTATCTAAGAACAAACTCCTCATAGGTCTCTATTGAACTCACGTCCAAAAAAGGTGTAGGCTCCTTGGACTTTCTGCTGAAATCTCATCAAGAGTATACATCTCAACAACATGTCTCTCATCTCAAGAGAACTCTAGCCTCACCTAAGTCTCCAAGTATCCACAAGCACCTATAATCAATCACTCCATGCAAAACTCCATTGCAACATAGCACTATCATGAAGTATCAAGCAAATGATCAAAGTACTTAATACCAAGAAACTAAAACAAGATCAATGTCAAAGCTCCAACCATGGAATCAGGAACATAATCATGACATCATGAACTAAACCATCTCCTCCAAAGAGATAACATGATTCATGTGATCATATCAAATAACTGTATCATGTCACAACTCTAAACTAGTAATAAAGAGAGAACCATGACATAAAAGCCACAATGATAACATATCAAATAAAAGCATAAAGAACATCTATACCAAGGACCCCTTGAATCCTAATGATGTCAACATCTCCAATCGCATGAAGATACCATCTCCAACTAGTGAACCAAAAAATATGAAAGACTCTTTTGCAGCAATAGGATCTAAGGCATCCTCCAACATCACAACACTAAAGAAGATCATCTAGCACCATATGATGGAAAAAATATAGACACTGCTAAAGTTCTCACTGATGCGTGATACCAAGCTCTCCAAGCATATGACACACCATCCTCCAAAACTGAAAATCATCCGGATCCACACATCACATTGGGTGAAACCAAGATCTCCACACTTTAGGACTCCATAACTAACTATCCAAGTACTCAAATATCATCCATCCTCTCATCTTAAAGCAACCACACAAATGCACAAGTGCCCACAAACAAGGCCAGCTAACAAGTCTGCACCAACACTGAATCAAATCTAGTGGATATAGACAGTCCACATCCAAGTTATCCCACTACAATTAAATGGGCAACCTACCCACCTAACTATATAACTTGTAGATCCAATCATTGCAACATGCAAACCCACTATCACATTAGTGACATATACAAATGAGATTAAAGAGAATAATCATGTAGACAACATGACTCAAACACCAAATCAAGCACAAATCTGATTTGCCAATTATGTCCACATCAAGCACCATAGTCCAGGAATCCAACAAAGCAGAACCACAAAAATTTTGAGTGACTAATCACATACCAACATCTCTATGCAAAGAAAGAAAAAACACCTCCTCTCACCATGCACAAAGAATGCATGCATGTAGAACTACAACCATCTCATATGGTACCACTCTAAAGGAACAAGAGTCCGAAAAATAGCTCTTCAGTAGATCTACGAAAAACCACAAGCTTTTTATTTCAGCATGCAAAACTTGCAAAAACATTGTGTTTAAGAACACCCATGCACATCCACACCCACTTCTCATCTGGAAGACTCAAAGTCTGAAAAAAAATACCAAACAACTGAACCCAAAATAATGGATTATCATAGATGAAAATCACCATAGATTTTTTAGGAAAATCTATAAACCCCTTGAATCCAACAAACAAGAATCCAATCCATGCATGTATAAACATCCAAGAGGAAAACATAGTACTAGAACTTCAGGCCCACTTGTAGACCAATCCCACAACCACTACTAGTACATGCATCTGAGAGAGAGAGAGGTTATCCAGAAGTTTCCAGATCATCCAATGATCAACTCCATAGTCTTAATGCATTCCAGGTAACAAAAGAGACACCTTCAAATACCCAGGCATCAAGAGTTATTCTTCTATCAACCAAGAGCTCCAGATCAATGTCATTTCAACATGACCAACTCTATTTTCTCTATCTTCACCATCCTTCAAGAAATGTCTGTTGTCTCCTGAAAGAATAAATCAACTGCAAGACTTCCACTCATCAAAGGATTAATTATCAGTTAGTTTCTTCAAAAAAAACTTCTTCAAGCTTTGCAAGCTAAGAAATCTTAATAGAAGAAATACCCAGAACCAAAAAACTCTATAAATCCTCCCATGCAAACAACATGCAATTCACAAAAAATGGGCTTTGATACCAATTGAAGGGAAATGAGAGCATCCCAAAAATTCATCTGAGATCAGTATGCACATCATGTATGCAATAGTTCCTTGTACAACATCTAATCAGAAAATACAAGTGCATACTACTATGCCATAAAAGCAGAAACAAACATAGTTGATTTCCCACGATTAAAACCTTAAAGGAAAGTGATTGCAATTTACCAATCTAAACAAAATTCAGCAGCATTACGACATATAGATTATTACTCTACAATCATAGAACTAGAAGAATTAGACAGAACATAGAACACAAATATACGTGGGGAAAACCTTTCCAGGTAAAAAACCCCACCCTCCAAACCATCAAGCTAATGTATTATTCAGTAACAAGTTACAATACATTTTCAGCCTTCATATGGAGATTTACATCTTGCTCCATTCTAGAGAAAATCTAGCAGCATAACCCTGTGCAAATATCTTCTCATCTCTCTCTTCCACTCTTGCATTTACGACATACAATACTCCTTTTATGAACATCTTAAGACCCAACAAAATGCCCATAATGGAGTTGGGTGTTTTTCATGGCTCAACCACCAAGAAACATGCACAATGCCACATGTACATCCAATACCAAGAAAATGGCATCCATCCCTTGAATAGGAAATGACAGCTTGTCATAGAATCCGCCAAAAATAGCGGTCACAAGAGAAGTGTAAGGGAATCCGTCATACCAACCTATTTTTGGCATATTCTCTTACACACACCAACCACTCATTCTTGGGTGCCCAAATAGGCCTCATGTCATAAGATGCTCTTACACCTGTCATAGCTCATTCCTTAAATAGCTCTTACGTGTCATAGGAATCTGTCATAACCATTTCAGCCATGATCTCCTTCACACACTTCAAGATGTTGACACATGTAAGTGATCAACATGCCAACTAGACATGTACACTCACATTTACATATTATTTGCAAAAATACATTTTACAAAACAAATAATAATAAGAATAGGAATTATACAAGGTTGAGACACCTTATTCCTAACAAAATCATAAGTACCAAATTATTGAAAAATATCTTTTCAATGGTCTAGAAGAGACTACGTCAAAGCCATTGAGAATGACACCTCACCTATGGAAGTTGGCATACAATAAAATAAATCATCAAGGTAATGTCATTCCATTTGATGGTTTTTGTTTCAAATTTATATTTGGATATTGTGTTTTGTTTACTGATGATGTGATTGATGCTTGTGAAGGTCGTCAAGACATCAATGACCAACTTCCAAAAGGACTAAAAATTTATCCTACACAATTTACTAGGTTGATATACTATGAGCAACTCCCAATTGTGCATTTGTTTGATCCTATGCATATTGGAAAGAATGTAGCAGAGACATTATGGAAAATCTTGGATGGAAGGCATGACAAAGATCAAATTGTCAAAACTTGTAGTGACATTGATGAATCCAACCATGCAATGAAAAATGGCATTCAATCAAATAACAATGGAGACCAAATTGATACATGTGCCCTTAGTTGGTTATTGTCAGAGCAGCAGAGCAATGCTATAAAAGAAGTCATAAAAAAAAATACAATTTCCCATAGGATTTGCTGTGAACATAAACAATGTCATATCAAATAAAAGTGAATTTGGGCCAGGGTTGAAAACACACAATTGGCATACATTTATTAAGGTAATTCATGTTATTTTGTATTCACTATATATTTATATACTACATGTAGTTTCAATTGCATTCTTTATAAAATAATGACAAGATCATTTTACAAATATTGCAATACGTTCTACCTCTCTCTCTCCCACGCCACTTCGCCAACAATGTCAAACAAGTTATATATGATCTTGGAAAATACATGAGGTGGTTGTCATCTAAAGAAATCAATAAAAAAGATATAAAATATTGGAAGAGAAAAATTCCTCTTTTGATGTGTGAAATGCAAAAGTGTCTACCTCCAAGTTTTTTCAATGCACAAGAACACTACCTCATACATCAAGTTGAGGAGATTGAATTGTGTGGACCTATACCAACCAGGTCAATGTGGATGGTTGAGAGGCACTTGAAATTTTTAAAAGGCTTGGTTTGATAGAGAGCACATCCTGAGGGTTCTATGGTGGAGGGATATATGGTATATCATACCATGGTGTACATTAGTGAATATCTTCCTAAGTTTGTAGCAAAGATCCATCTAGATCATATTTGGGATTTCAACTCAATTAACAAATTTGAAAGGGAGTACTTGATGGGCAAAGGTAGATCGAGGAAAGTGAGAGGTAAATCTAAGATTTTATTGTAGTTAATTAAGTCTTATAAATCTCCAATATAAGTTATTTTGAATTGGTGTGTTTTTTTGAAATAGGTGGTCGAGAGTGGGATGTAATACATTTGTATATTGCGAACAATCTTTATTGGATGATGGAATGGATTGAATGATGTCAACAAAATGGTTGCTCACTAACATGGGAAGGTGTTGATTCATTGGTTACAAAAGCTCATCGTAATGGAGATTCCAATGTTATGTCGATGGTAGCTGATCTAGTAAAGGGTTTAAGAGGTGGAGAGGTATGTAGAAATTTATTAATGATCATAACTTGACGTATGTTTTGTATCAACTCACGATGCAAATAATTTACACACACTTCAAAAATTGCAGGTCAAGCACCACAAAGCTATGTACTATCATGGCCACAAATTTTGCATAAAAAGGTTGGATGACACAAAGAAAACTTGAGATTTTGGGATAACTGCAGTTTTTGAGGTCACCAATATATCATCTAGAGATGACATACATCCTCAAAAATCTCAAAATCAATACTATGGCATCTTGGATGATATAATTGAGTGTGAATTTAACACCTTCAAAGTAGTTCTATTCGTTGTCAAATGGTATAGGTTACGACTAAATCAAAATGATCTAGATAGAACAGTTATTCAACATGATAATGGATTTACAATGATCAATACAAGGTCATTTGAGCCAGTTGGAGATGAGCCCTGTGTTCTTCCAAGCCAATTTGAGCAAGTGTTTTACTCAAAGGTTCCACATAAACAGGGTTGGTCATTTGTTTTTAGACATGATCCAAGAGGAAGGCCGATAAAGTATAATGTTATGGAAGAAGAAGATATTAAAGATGATGAAGAAGCAGATGATGAAGATCAAGATGACGGTGATGACAATGATGGTGATGGTGATGATGATGATGATCATAGTGATGATGATGATGATGATGGCGATGGTGATGATGGCGATGGTGATGGTGATGATGGCGATGATGATGGCGATGATGGTGATGATGATGGTGATGATGGCAATGATGATGATGATGATGATGAAGATAATCAATGACTACAAATGCCGTCACCCCTTCTATTGATGATCTTGAATTCCATATATAAGGTAAATTTGTTCATGTTTATGATGTTGCATATTGTTCATGTTGTCTTCTAAGTTATTTGTAGCATACACGTATTATGTAATTTTTAGCTAACTTAAGATAAATGATTAACATATGCAGGAAATTTGATTACATATTTATTGTGTTCATTTCTAATGATTACAACATATGTTATTTATAGTTACCAATGTTTATGTTCTGTCTGATTATGACCCTTTTTGCAAATAGTCAATTGACTACAGGTACATCGTCACCCCTTCTATTGACGATCTTGCATTCCATATATAAGGGAAATTTATTCATGTTTGCGATGTTGCCTATTGTTCATGTTGTCCTCTAAGTTATTTGTAGCAAATGTGTATCATGTAATTTTTAGCTAACTTAAGGTAAATCATTAGCATATTCAGGAAATTTGATTACATATTTATTATATTCATTTCTAATGATTACAACATATGTTATTTATAATTACCAATGTTTATATTGTGTCTGATTGTCACCCTTTTTGCAAACAGTCAATTGACTAAAGGAAATTTGACCCGTTTGGCATGGATTGTGCACAGTGACATGGATCAGCAGGTATAAGTCAATAAATAGACATAATTTTCTTATATTCTTCTTGTTTATCATTGAGCACATATGTTATAAATAGACATATTATATAATCATATAATGTATATATAGACAAAGAAGGTCCATATAGAAATATAATTGTATAATCACTTTCAACTTACTACATTTTATATTTGTCACTTTCACTTTCCATTTGATGGATTGCAGGACCCACCAAATAGGTGTTTGTCAGATCTATCTACATCGAATGAGGGAAATGAGGAACTAGTAGATGAAAGCTCTACATGTAGTATGGCTAAAATAGGGAGATCAACTAGAGGTCAAAATAATAGAAAAAATTTTGATAAACGCATGCAATTTTTTCTTGCTAATTGGGGGTCACGTTCTTATGATGATGAGACCAAAGATGACATCAAGGTGCCCTTTCAGTACTCACACATTGAGAAAGAATGGGTACCCAATGAGCTACCTCCAATTAACATAGATTTTTGTGTTAATGAGAGGATATATCACATTGCTCCATCCCCATTACATGGTTTGGGCCTATTTTCCATGGATGGGATAAAGGTATGTTACAACAAAGTTGTCGAATTGTTCAAGTATGTCGGTCCATGTTATAATTACAATGATTGGATGTGGATTTTTTGATATAAAAAAAGTATGCATAGGTATGGGGTATCAACTAATTATATACAACGGAAAGAAAATGATCAAAGTAAAAGATTTTCTATGTACATTGATGGGAGACCAAAAGCAATAGGTAATATTGCAGGTTTTATAAATAGTACACAACCTTCTTCAACTAGTAAGCAACCCAATTCCATATTTGAGGCTTGTGAGGGGAATGGAGTTTTTGTTTTTGCAATAAAAGCAATAAGTGCAGGGGAAGAACTGCTAATTGATTACCATTTAAATCACATAGATACAAACAAAGTTACTATCATGAGGGTTGTAAGTACTACTTACCATTTTGTTAATAAGGTTTCTTTTGTTGTCTATTGCTTTCAGTTAGCTGATTTTTTTATGTTTAATCTTTGTGACAGGATGATATGGATCCGACAAATGATAGAAGTCACCAAGATGCTACTCCCACCCCTTCTTCAATGAGGGTAAAACTTTTTTGAAATTGTACAAATTAGATAGTTGAAAAATGTTATATTATTACGTTATTTTATTTTACGGTATAAATACTATTTATCATTTTGTTAATAAGTTTTTTCTTTCTTTCTATTGCTTTCAGTTAGCTGAATTTTTTATGTTTGATCTTTGTGACAGGATGATATGGATCTGACAGATGATAGAGGTCACTAGGATGCTACTCCCACCCGTTCTTTAGTGAGGGTAAACCTTTTTGAAATTGTACAAATTAGATAGTTGAAAAAAGTTATATTATTACATCATTTTATTTATGGTTTTTTAGTTTTTATGATAGTTTTACTGATATTCCTCTCACAATTTGATGTTTAGGATAAGGGTAAAGCAACATTAGTAAGTACCGAGCCACTAGCTACGCCTTCTGATGAGGATATTGCTAAAACTCCCAATTTCATAAAAATGTTGAAGAAAAAAAAAAATTTAAATAATTTAGAAGCAATGAAAATTTTGGATGAGGCAAATATGGAATCTGAGGAGATGACGAAGAGGCTATTAGATTTGAGAGCACAAGCTCGTCATTATGAAGTAAGCTCCAATGAATATTTAGTTATAACAAAAGTTCAATAAACATTTATATTTTATAATCTTTTATGTTGTGAAGTAAAATATGTAATATGTGAAAAAATACTTTATTGATGCAATTTTTTTAAAGAGTTGTAAGAAACTTTAACTACTAAATTCTTGTTATATAGGAATTTTTGGCAACTGATCCACAACTTGGTCAAGGACAATGCAATCAGGCCGATAGTAGTAGACCTCCAACTGCCACTACTAAAATAATCTTTTAGTTGACAAGTTAGAAGGAATTTTTTATTTTGAACATTCAAAACTTCTTAACTCTTACTTTTATTATTTCAGAATGTCTTTTCTAACAATGTATTGTTCAAGTCATCCAGTGCAGGAGACTCCTATGAGGTTGATGGATGCCCGTACAAGATTTTCGATTACAATGTCAGCAACAAGGGGATGTCTAGCTGGTAAATCCTTGTTTTGCTATATTTGGTTATGTGTTAATTATGATTTTATAATATGCACTTTAATCTTGGGTGCATCATATAGTGTATTGTTTTTTTTGTGGTAGGAGATGTACCATCTGGTACGTTGCCAAATGTAGATCATAGTGCATGTATTGGTGATAATTCACCATCATTTCTTGGAGCTACCCGTATTTCTAGCACGAGAGCTATGCAGACATTGTTGTTGATTAACGATAATGAATCAATGTCTTTGAAATGTCCAAAGATTCTAGGTACTTTAAATAATTATTTTTTATCTTGTAATAAGGATTTTCTTGGAAGACATAAACATGATAGGAAGTGGTGAATGGAAGGGATTTTGATGTGGAGTGATGCCTCATGACCTTCTTTAGTATGTTGTATTTTGCAAGTTGTTTAATTATTCTAGAATTCCTTTTTATGAGGGGTTTGGTAGGATCATCTGAATTGTCAATGACCTTTTGTCTACACTAGTAATTCTCTAGTTTAGTAATTTGGTACATTGCAATTTCATGCTTTCAGTAGAAGATACTAACTTCTTTTTTGGTCAATTTTGGTCAAGTTGATCCTCCAACCCTGAAATAGATCACTAAAAAGATGAAATGTATCTCATTTTATGTATTTGTTATTCACTGTGAAAAGTATTATTTGCATGATTAATTTTAATGGTTCTTTCTATTAATTATTCCATGACATTTTTTGCAGGAAACAATACATTTTATAGGAGGCTTTATGACTTCACTCTGCGAAGATTCGAGCCCACCATACGTAAAAGGTGGAACATCATAACTGAACTAATTTTATCCCACTATTTTTTTTCATATCATTAATCAGTGCAACATTTTTCCTTTCATTCAAGTATTTTCTTATACTAGCTATATCTAACAATTTTGTGTTTTTCTTAAAAGGTGGAACTACCAAGATCAAAAATTAAAAGATGAGCTCATCAAAGATATAGAGCATGAGTTTGGTAGTAATATTTTTTATCATAAGAGATTGTTACAAAAAGCTTACAGACATCTTAAGGTTGTGAGGAACACATATAGAAAGAGCCTAATCCTAAACCCGAAGTACGAGCATCCTCCCTTTGTTTTAGTGAGGGATTGGAATGAGTTCATTTTGGATGCAAAGGAGAAAGGGGAACATCCAAAAGAAAGTACACCATCAAATCCAAAAAGTTATGCAATAGTATTAACTACTAGTACATTAATGAGCAAATTTAGGGTTCAACTTCAATATCAACAATTTCAACTAGCTCAATTTAATCTATCTATTGATGAAAGGTATGTAATTCATATGCTAACACAATTGCTTATAAATCTCAATCTCAATCTAGGCATAAATCCTACATAAGATATAACTGACACAGCTACTTATAAATCCTAAATTCATATGCTGACACAATTGCTTATAAATCTCAATCTCAATGCTAACACAACTATATATATCTCAATCTGGCCATAAATCCTACATAAGATATAAATAGTGCACTTATAACTTCACATATAGCTATATTATGTCTTGAAAATATACTAATGCTCAACTACATGTACCATAGTTGTATGTGTTAGTAGTATAGGTGATAAATGATATTCATTAATTGTAATGACAAGTACAATTTTTTTGAAAAGCTTTGCAAGAATTTTTCTAATGGTTAGTCTCCTAAAAGTAATAAGCATCACGTTCAATGCAAGAAACACAAGTTAATGTCAACAATCATGTTCCTATCTTTGAGGACTGACAAAAACCCTTGTAGATTTATATTTATTGGTACTGTGGAGAGATGATCCAGCCTACACTAGATAAGACAAACTATTTGAGACTTCATTTGGATGACATGATGTATGTTGCCTATAGACCATTGCTAGGCATAGAGCCATAAGATGATGTCTTCTCCTAGCTAGGATTCATGTTGGTATCTTAGCCACTGAATGGCCATTCTTCATTGAAGATAGAGAGATTTCCGCTAACCCATGTCTAGAGATGGTTCGACTATCAATACAGTATATCATAGGAGTACTGTAGTTACACCTACTTCACCAAGGAGGTAAAGAAAGGTTGTTCTCCTAGATTGGACCCAATTAGATGTATGCAAGGTGTTAGTGGCCTTACCATTTATAGGTGGGACTACTTTCTAGATGTAGTGAATGATGGTGTCACTCCCTAGTACATAAAGCATTTGGCCACACATTCATTTCCTCATATAACTGATCCTATAGGGGTAGTTAGTTAGGCACCACACCCTGATGTTCAGCAACCACAAGAACATCCTTTGAGGGAGGAGAGACCATTATAATGGCCACTAGTAGTTCTTGTTACAATTCCTTCTCATACTGTTAGATTGGTTCTTAGATCGAGCAACAATGAATAGGCACATAGGCCTACTCATGTGAGAACTCACAGAGAGATGAGCACCATGGGTGTAGTAGGAGGTGATGCCAGGAGAAATAGGGTAGAGGAGCCACCACAATAGGATGTGGGTGGAGGAGGGGATGATGACATGCCAAATTAGCCTCTACAGGTTTCACCCATAGGAGATGTATTAGCACAGACTCAGGATTCTCTATGACATGTGAGGGAGAGATTGAGAACTTCTCAGAGGTAGGTGGGCAAGTTACAGGTGCAAGTTATAGTTAGAGATGCATGACTAGCTAGAAGAGGGGAACTATGAGATAGTAGATCTATGGTCTGAGATCATAGAGCTAAAGAGATTAATAGAGTTAGAGTGAGATGAGACCTGTCATCATACCTCTCAGGTTGCTCATTATTATGTAGTATATGAAAATGCAGTACGTCTAGCTCAACATGTCTCAAGGTTCTTTGATTATGCTTGAGCTTCTGATGGTGTAGTGCCTCCTACATATGTAGATGTTACTCCTCCTCCTCCTCCTGGTGATGAGGGGGAAGGATGTAGTTAGGTCCATGCTATCTTTTTTTCCTTTTTGTATCTTTATATTGATCATGAGATTCATTGTATATTTGATGTATCATTTTGAGACTTGAGATAATGATAGTGCTCTGATTAGCACTTAGTTTTGATCTTTTGATTGTATCACCCCTCCGATATGTCAATGATATATATATGACACTAGATGCAAATTGTCCACTCTTAGAAAGCATCAGAATTATTGATTGTAGTTTGCCTAGTAAGATAATGGTGAGCTTCTGTTTACCTAAATGTCTCTATTTGGAAACTGATACTCAACTTTTTGAACATTTTGCAAAAGTGAAATCGATCAGGAAAATCACCTGTTCTGATGATGAAGATTTTGCTAATGTCAAAGTTGTACAATGTTTTCCTTATTTGGAGGAGTTTTGTGTGCATTCTCCATTATTGGTCGTGTCCCCTACAAGTGTAAGCATTTATGTTATTTTAATCTGCATGAAAGCATTTGTTTGCAAGCATTTAAAGTTATGAAATTTTTTTTGGAAAACTCTAACCCAAATTTCATTCTTATAAATAATGCTAATAATTTCTACTATTTCTTTCCACTCTATGAAATTTACTGTTTCTTAAACTCTTATACCTTATTTATAGGATCAAAATTATGTGTCATTATTAAAGCGAATGGTTTAAACATGATCACATACTAATCTTCATAATTTCTACAGTAAAAGTGTTAAAGTTGACTTTTTATTTTTTTCTATCCTTAATTCTTCTTTTATTGCGTGACTTTTAAGAATAGTTGAAGCTTATCTAAACAGTTTTATATCCAACTGTCAGCTTTGAAATCATTTGTTGTGGATGTAGACTATACGAAACATCCTTCAAACTATGATGTAATGTTTCTAATCTTCTCAAACATTTTGAATGGTGCTCCACTACTAAAAGCAATCAAAATAAACATAGATTAAGACAAGTCTTAAGTTGTGAGTCTTCTGCTGGAACAATGCTAGGTAGTTCCTGTTAGTTGCTAGTTATCTTAGCAAATCAGTGGGGATTTTGTTTCAATTACAACCACCATTTATAAAATTAGTTCCATGCAGTGTGGAGGCTAAAGAAGCACTTGATGCACAAAGGTGATGTCTTTTAAATTGAAAACAAAAAAATACTTACTTTTCAGCTACGAGTAAAAATGAATGCTACTAAAACAATCTAAAATCTAACATTCACCCTCAAGTGTATACCTGTTGCAGCCTTGGGGATAAAAGCACTTTGAGTGTGGAACCTATCGATACTCTATAGGACATCAAGAACCAGCAGGTAATGATACCAAGGTAATGCTACCAGACTCATGCCTTTCCACTAAGCGTATAGACTCTAAACTGCAATTTGAACCAGTGGTTCCTCCATGAAGCGCCCCCCCCCCCACCCCCCCCCCCCCGCCAATTTACCAAATATGTTCACATCCCATTCAACTAAATTGACTTATCTTTGATGGAAAAAAAAATTAATCTATAAAATCTACTAGCTGTTTGAACTTTTAGCTTATCATTTACTTTGTGTGACAATGGATAATATAGACTGTTGAAATTGATGTGTAATGGAGAGGCATGTCAGAATATGGATAAATAGCATGAACTCCATGGATAAATAGCATGATTACACCTATCAATTAAAGGTATGATGCTATAATTTCTTCCTTTTTTTCATATTTTTGGTGGAACATGCTACTTTATGATAAAACCTTCATACCAATATATAATAATCCACTATTTAGTACTGATCTTTATATCTATATCATATAACATATTTCAAACTTTTCATAGGTTGCAGGACACATCAAAGGCAACAAAGGTGAGGCTGGAAAAGGTTGGACAGCACAGACTTGGCTCTGGGGGATATTCAAAAATCAAAGCACCTGTTGTAGGTAGCAATAATGAATTGCAAAGAAAAATTATTTATAAAATGAAAATAATTTTGTTAATTAATAAAAAAAATGCAGGGCACTGATTTTAATCTGGAGGCCACAAAAGAACACAAAAAATTTGCTTCAAGCAAGGCTATGCAGCGGTGGCTAAATGTCTACGTCAAACTTCCATTGCCCCAACCGAATAGTCTCTTGCATCATGTGCACAGGTAAATATGCCAAAATATATATTAGAAATTGAATACTTCAGCAATAATTTATTTGATAATAATGTGCATGACATTGCAATGTAGCCTGTTAATCATGACACAGATCATACGCAGCATCATGAAGCCCCTGATGTGCATTGTACTATTGATGGAGGTGCCCATTTGTTATATAAAACTAATTATATAATTATTAATAAAATTTAACATCTTTAATTGAACTTGGTCTAACCTTTTTGTGTTGAGGATATAGAATCATGTCATTCTGAACGAGT
The DNA here is from genome assembly GCA_028749045.1 of Cupressus sempervirens. Lineage (NCBI taxonomy): Eukaryota > Viridiplantae > Streptophyta > Pinopsida > Cupressales > Cupressaceae > Cupressus > Cupressus sempervirens. The sequence continues at coordinate 703,189,623 of CM053792.1, forward strand.
GCCAGAGGATGTTCAAACTGATCAGCAAGTAGATCATGTCACACATTTAGGTAAAGAAAATCTATGTTTTATTCTTTTAAATTAATTTTTTGATTTATAGTTCTTTTACTTAAATAAAAACTTGTAATTCACTAATATAAAATGGTGCAAATTTAACTCATGAAGTACTTGTTATTGCAGCGGACCCCCCTTTGGTGCAACGGCCTCATGATGTTCCTGAACGGATGAGGAGGAGACATGTGTTACAACCAGTAGAGGAGGGGGATGACGAGGACATTGATATTCCTCTTAGAACTTTTATGAAAAAAAGAAACGGCAAGAAAGAAAAAAAGATATGATTATTCATGAATGACTTACTCTTGAATATTGTTAATGAATATTGTGTTAATGAATATTATTCATTAATGTTGGGTGTTAATGAATATTGTGTTAATGAATTATTCATGAATGACTTACTCTTGAATTATTCATGAATGTTGTGTGTTTATGAATTTTATGTGTTAATGAATGCTATCATGTGATTATAATTATTGAATGTTATATTTCAAAAATGGATGAATTGAATGTTATTAAATGTTAATGGGGAATTTAGAGTGATGTTAGAGGGGGGCGAGGGGCCAAATGAGCTTCCACCTTCATGTGGTTGGCCCTGTTAAGTAGAGAATATTTAACTATTCTTGAAACCAAGTGAAGCTCAAACTTTAAAGATAAGCTTATAGTTAATAGTGACAACCAATTAGCAAATCAAAATGAAGTTCTTCGTTACAGGTACCTTTTTAGTTTTTAAAGCACCATATCATGTTTTAATATTGTATAGTTTTTTTTCTTAAGTTAAAGTATTATTTTACTATAAAAACATAATTTATGACCATTTTCGTAACTATTCTAACATCGCTTTATGAAAAATATTATTTTGGCAAAGATGGCGATACGTGGTGTTGTCTATTCCTTGGGAGATTGGATTGCACGGGTCTGTATCTCAACATCAACATGGAAAATGGTGTGAAATTGCACTTTCCTTAGTTGTGGTTGCATACCTACTGCACTCTTTCATTTGAAAAATGAATAGAAATACCATATCTAGTAGCTTCTCTATGTTGTATTCATTTATTGGTAATGATTCAATGTCATGCCATTTGATGGTAGCTTCTAGAGTTTCATTTAGTTGTAAGGTGTGTCTTATCTTTTCAAGTTTGTATACTCCATTTGGTAGTTTGGTATTAATTGATGATGTCTGGGATCTTCTACCTTCACTATAGTCTTCATCATCATCCAACTTGTTGTTTGGTATTTTACATGTTATCCTCTATTTCCATGGTCTTCAGCATGGTTGTGTATTTTATCTATCTAGTTCAAAGACTCTATGCGCCTAAGGTGGAAGCCATTTAGAACTAACAGTTGGAGAGATCATGTTTCCCCTCATAAAACTAGAAAATGTCACGAGTTTAAGGTCAAGAAGGAAGAAGTCGTAACATTTTGAGTAGCAAAATATGCTTAAAATTACATATTTAGTTGATTCTTTGGTGAAGTTTCTTATTTCAATTCAATTGATTTTGGTTGTCAACCAAATTCCTAACTCCAATGTATATTGTATTTCAGTGCTACATTTTTATAGGGATCTAAGTAAAATGACAGTTGACTATTATTTATATTTGAGAATTTGTGTTGTGCCTTACTATGATCCTCTGATAATAGAGGAGAAATCAATCTAAATTTGTTTCTCATGTCCCATGTTGGATGCTTCTTCTTGTGTAACTAACCACTTTTGATGTGGGTTATGAACTATGATGCTAGTATGCTATTACACTGCCATTTATTATAGAGTAGATATAATAAGTATCTCTGAATATACTGTAAGGATCTCTAAACATGAGTAAAGCAGTATTACATAACGTAGATCTAAACTCAAAATTCATAATGCTTTCCACTCTGGAGAAAGAGGGGAACTTAATATACTCATAACACACCCCATCAAAAGAGATCCATTGGATGATTTTTGTTGGGGTTTGACTCTCCTGGTGTAGCGCTAAGCTAGGCTTCTAGGTGCTAGGATATTTGCTCTTGTTGGTGGTTCTAGACCCGCTAAATGCTCTAGATAATTGTCTATCAAAATTTGGTTGAAGTAGCTATGCTTGGGCTGTCAAGTCTTATGCAAAGTTTGTCCTATTTTGTGGTGATAACATGGACTTTTATCAGTGCAGAAGTATGGTCTATAAATTCTTAGAGTCTCTAGTGCCTCTAAGATTTACACAATTGGGTGACTAATTCTTTGAAGTCCCTAATGTTTGGTGACATTGAGCTATACCTATGTAAGTTATGTTTGGTTTTTCCTTCCTCATCTTCATTTCACTTTTGTGAGTTGTTTTGCCTGAGGCCATTGGAAATTCCCTTTGCTAATTCCTAAAATTGGATGGATCTAGTACAATTTTGGGCTATTCTATGTTTGTATTCTAGTTGAAATAGAAATCTCTCCACTTCAATCATGGTTGATGAGACGCCATGGGTGAAGCATTGAATATGAGGGTTTTCCATTTTGTTGTAGAGATTGCATCTCTATAGGATACATGCCTAATGATTGCCATTTTGTGTTGGATAGGTGTTGTCACTTGATGGAGGGTCGTGAAAAATGACCATTTGACAATTAGAGCTTCTGATTCTATTTTAGATTTTCCTTTTGAGGACTTGTTTTCTAATGAAGAAGAAACTTTTTTTAATTATATTGATGCTTCTCATGCTGTTGGTCTAAGCTAGACTTCTATCGCTTCCATTCTTGTCACAATTTTGGATGTTAGACCGTATTTTAGGTGCGATGCCCGCTAGCCTTGTGGCCTATGTTGTTGAAGTTACTACTCCCACTTCTATTTTGAACAAAATTCTACTGATAATGCTAACTCTTAAATAATCACTCTTGGGCCTTGTTGACAGGTTGTAGTGGGGTTTCCTTTCTTGCAATCCTAACAATAGTGTTTCTTAGACTTTTGTCCAAGTGCATAGGAAGAGGTTTTTTTTGTTGTGTTGTTGATGCCCTATGTTTATGCTTTCATCCCTTGTTTGTGTAAAGGTTAACAACCCCTTGTTTTGGCTGTTATAGAAAAAAAATATATCAATATCATCCTATCAGATTGAACAATACTAGACGAGTAATGATACTATCTTGAAAAATACAAGAAGCCAAGACTACAATATACACTCGTTTGATGTAGCAAATAAAATCCTTCCAACAATAATTAGTCAAAACTATCAGATTGAATTTTTAGGATTGTATAAACACAATTGGGAAATGGATCAAGAAGATTTCATGTCTTTCTCATGGCAACTTTGGTTATTATGTGTAAAATTGGCCTCATTCTTTTAACAATTATTTTCACGTTATCCGTAGAATTTTTTTTATCATTTAAGTTTCTTTTTCTTGCAAGATGAACTATGAGATGCAGTGTTACTGGTGTTTGCAAATAAGTAGGATATTCCCAATGCAATGAATGCTGCAGAGATCATGATAAACTTTGGTTGCATTCTCTTAGGCAGCAACACTTGTGAGTATTACATTCTTTATAATTTTTAGTATAAAAAAATTGTAGATACTAATCATCTATTATGCTGCACTATTTCTACTTTGCATGTAGTTTATCATCACTCTAGTAAATGAGAAAAAAAATGGAATGTTAAGTGTTGCTTGTGAAATAGCTTGTATCATGTCCTAAGGTATATACAAAGCATCTGTGATAGTTTGTTAGAAATAAATCCTTTTATTTTAGTTCTTATGGCTTTTGTTTTATTTTGCAAGTTTGAAAGATTATAGTGGAATATGGTTCAAGAATTTTGTATTACAAAAACGTCTTATTTCTTTATTGATACAGATAGATTGAGGAGGTAAAAATTTAGTTTTGATGCATACTCATATGTAGGATGCAAACTTATTTTGATGTGACATTATGTGTATTCTCTTTCACATTTTATTATCAATTTTCTATCCAATTTAATGACCCAAAACTACTGAGAAAAACTGTGAAGGTCACAATTGCTATTAAAATCTTCTACTACCTTTTTATGTTTATCACTTACCTATCTGCAACTCCACAATCGATATTGACAGTCTCTTGACCTCACCGTGCAACTGAACTACTTTAGTTTTATTGATGCAACTGAACTACGAGTGCCTTTTGTGTTCTTGACAAATCATAAGCTTTCAACTTTTGTGAAGCCATTACGGATGCAAATGAACAACTGTTGAGGTGTCAATTTTAAGGCAATTTTTTGTTTCTATAAGTTACAATTCAATTGCTAGAAATATTTCATCTAGATTTTTAATTGATAGATTGTTAACTTTTCATGTCATTTTCTACTTTGGTTGGGTAGTTCTCCTTGCATTTGTAAATCATAAATCTTGCTGCAATCATTAGCCTAATGACAGTTTGGTATTACATCCAGGGCGATAACATAGTTGACTTAAAACTTTGCATTAAAGAAAACATCAAGGGATAATATTTGAATTGTGGATATTTGTAATTATGTTGGTTTTTAGACATAGTTATAGTTATAGTTATATATGCGCTCTTATGATGATGTGATTGGGACTATAAGTTTTTTTGTCACGTTTATCTATTTAAAAAATAGATGAAATTATTGGCTTTCATTCTTGATAAATAATTCTTTCCTAATTTTATTCTTCCCTGCAGGAACCAAAATTTAGACGTGTTGTGCCAATTATTGCAAAGGCTTTGCTCTCATAGGAGCCTTTTAAACTGCACAAAATTTGAGTTGTAAAGCATAATTGCTCGGTGGAGACTTAGGATATCGTGCACATTTCTTCCTCCTTCCCATTGTTTTGTATGAAATAAATCATGTGACAAACGAAACAATGGTGTGGAGGTAGAAATGTGTACGATACCCTGACTCTCATGCACCAAGCAATTACGCTTTAGAATCAAGTTTTGTGCAGTTGAGAAGGCTCCTATGAGAGCAAAGCTTTTACAAGAACTAGGATAGCTCGTCGAAATTTCTACATATTTTGGTCTCAATTTCGACACAAATGCAAATAAGAATTGGTATTTTGGTCACAATTTTGACACCAAACTGGTCATCTTTGATGTCACTTGTATGGAACCAGCATAGAAAAGTAAGGTTTTTTCGTCATAATTTCGACACCAAATTGGTGTAGTTTTACGTCAAAATTTTGACCAGCGGCACCCGCAAATGAGGAAATAACAGTTCAACTTGGACTAGGGAAATCAACAAAATTCACGCCGATAAGTCCACCTTTGTGAAGTCAAAATTTTGACGCATAATGTATGTGGAAAAAAATTGACAAAAAAAGATTGACAGCAAGCTTGATTGCCTTATCGACCTACTCTTGTCAAAATTTTGACCTTTTCGCATCGAAATTTAGGCCTAAATTTACTAGTGAGGAGACTACTCAATTCTTTTATTGCATAAAGGAGAATTGTTAATCCAAATTATAGAAATACCACCAATATAAATGGAGAAGATGATGTATTCAAGAGATACATGCATTAAAGTTATGTTATGAAAATTTTCTCTTGCCCATTGACCAGCATTTGTATCTACACTATGAAGGAAGCCTGTTATGGCATGAGAAATGAAGGTGTAGGTTTATGTAAAAAAGGGGGAATGGGAATTGATAATCTTAAGGAGGACCTAGCGGACCATCACTAGAACATAAGTTTTTGGTGACAGCTCATGGGAGGAAGAGACGCAAGTAGTGCAACTCCAATGAAATAAAAAGGGGAGAGCAGATGTCATGAGTTTTATTCATTCCTTTCCTTTCCTTGTCAAGATCTTCTACTTTTCCCATCCTTTCATGGAGTAAATTTTGCCCCATCTAAACTGTAAAATCATTAGAGTGCATCTATTGAAGCATCTTCCTACTATCAAGTTGTTCACGAAAGTATTGACCAAAAGGAGTGGTGTAATGCCTTGCCAAGGGATCCAAAAGAATTAACCTAAAGTTTTACTAAGTTTGCCAAACTTTTTTTTTTAAACAACATACACATCACATATAAAGTAGCAGAAGCAATAACATACAATCATACAGAAGCAAACATAACAAATTACATTCCTTAAGGATCCCAAGATGTTGAGTCACATTTAAATTTAAATAATACTGTCTAATAAATACCACATCCACATGAAAGAATAATTACAAGTCCAACTTCATTTAAATAATATATATTGTTATGAATGTTGCTTGGCAATAAAATTCAGAATGCACAATCATGTATTGTACATGTCATAGGGTATGAAAGGCTAAAAAAATATACATTTATAAAAATAGATTACATTAGCCCTTTCAAATCCATGAAAAAAATACAACACAATAAGTAAAGATCATCCATCGTAAAGATATAATCATCCATCATAAAGATATAACCATCCATCATAATACACAAAGATAGAATGAAAGGACAAGTAGACAAGAAACTCTAGCCATGGCAACAATAGATGGATCTCAATGGTAAGAGTAAAAAGCACTACCACCCAACCACATGGTAACACAAAAAGGCCCACTTCCACCACACTGAGGAGATAGTCTCAAGTCCCAAACAAGATATCAATCCAAAAATTAAAAGGAATATCTAAGTCAAGGAAACCCTAAAAGTAATATAACTCAAAGGTTCCAAGATAAATCGACATCTAGACCCAGAGGCAAACAAAGACACGTAGGAAACCTATTATGTAAGTGGAAAAGTGTCATCACACAAATCAACACTAGATTTACCCTAGCAGTCTAACTTGAAACGGCCCCCTAGTGACTCTATGCGACACTAGTATCCTTTCATACTGACAAGGCATACTAACGATGCATGGTCGCAACCAAGTGTTCCCTCTACTCCCATCCTAGTTTGTACTAGCACTCGAGGCATGGGCGAGAACATACAAAGACTCTTATTAGGTTCATTTTACTCTCATTTAGTGTAGTGTTTTCACTTATTAAACAACTTACAATGGGTTACCTTAGCAACCACTTTAGCCCCCAGCCTCCATTACAAGCCACTTCCCAACATCACATATAGATAACCTACCCTAAGCTCATAAAAGTATAAATCAAAGAATCACAAATTTCACCTCAGTCCTATACAAGTGATTGGAAAGCATCCAAAGATAATTCACAATAACCCATCAGTTCTTTACCAGCAACTAGAAAACATCCAAAAAATATTGATCGGAGACTCAAAAAGGTTAAGTCAAATATGTCATAACATCCATCTTGTTATCCAACAAGGACACTGAAAGCAATAACCAACAATATAACCAAAATCATCATAGAGCATACCAACACATTATTATGGTTGAGTTTAAAAGATCAAGATCAAATCATCATAATACTATAATCATAGAACTCCCAAGCCTCTGGTAGATGTCCTAAAACTGGTTAAAACTCTAGTCAACGCAAACTCAAAACATAGACAACATACAAATAACATAGTAGTTTCATAGCTTGGTTTGATTTGAAAACACATAGTTGAGTTAACAATAAGGTTTTAGTTTTCGTTCAATGTAAGTTTTCAAACTTATGAATTTTACATTTTACCCTTAACTATTTAACCTAATTCTTATATTTGAATAAAATGCACAATTACCCCTATTTGATTTTAAGTTCATTATTCCAAAATAACTTAAGGGTATTTATTTATTTAAATTATTAAAATAATACTTGTTGATTTTCAAATAATTTACAATTTTATTAAAATCAATATTATTATTAATAATAATTAAATAAATTTTAAAACTTCATTAAATAATGGGCATTATTAATTAAACTTAATTAAATTAATTATATAAAATAACTATATTAATCATCCATTAAGTATTTATTAAATTAATAAATATTAATTAAATTTTATTAATAAAATTAATAATAAATAATAATTTAATATTGAATATTATTAATTTTTAATTTAAAAAAATCAAAAAATTTAAATTAAAAATAATCAAATAACAAAATGGAGGCATGTGTTTATTTAAAAAGGCCTGCCAACCTTTGACCAGTGATGGCAGGTCTTACTGTTGCAGCTGACAATATGGCATGCTGCCACGGCTTCATAATAAGTTAGGTGGGTACGGGGGGGTGTGGGGATTCCCCACCCTCTCCCAATAATAATTAATTTTTTTGTTTTATTTTTTTTAATTAAAAAATTTTATAAACAAAAAAACCCTCCCATTTTTCTTTATATATATATATAATTTTTAATAATTCACTGATAGGGAAAATACGACCAACCCGTCAAATTTTCAATTTAAAATTTCCTTTTGAATTCAAAACCCATCCCAGTTTAAATACCAAATTTTAAATTTATTGAACTAGGGTTCTATGATATTTTAATCTTCACGCATACAGAAGAAACCCACATGCATACCAATAATTCCAAAATACAATACTGAAATATTCATCATAAAGAAATTCGAATAAACAATTCACAGTCACAAAGAAGACAAAAATATTAAATAATAAAATTAACTGGGTGATAAAAACACAAGAATCTACCTGGTTCTAATGCTTAATTTGCAAACACCCAAAAGATTGTGAGAGAAATTTCTTCTCTCAAAACCTTATCTTTGAAAATTCCTTCTCCAAAATTTTGGGTCCCTCAAAAATGAACCCTCAATTGTTGATAAGGAGTTCTCTCTTAAATTCGAGGCACTAATTATGCGATCACCTGAGAGGACTCCTTGCTCACAACTTTTTAACTCCTTATTAACTTTTTTAAAACTTCATGCACACTTTATGCAATTTTAAATATCTTTATTTAAATTTACTTGCCTTCTCTTTTTAATTAATTTATTATATTTTAATCTCACGCATAATTTATGCAATTTTAAAACTCTTTAATAAATTAATATCTTTTCCATTCTTCAATTTATTTTTGAAGCATTAATCAATAAAATATTTATGAACTTAAGTAATAATAATATTTAGCATTTATTTAAAAATGATCTCCTAAATATATTATTAAATTAAATTAATATTATTATGCTCTAAAAGTAAACTTATAATTAAATATTGAAAATATCATAATAATTTCCATTAAATTAAATCATTAATTTAATCTTTTAATTTGACTTAAATAAATTGAAAAAACACCAAAGACCTATGTGACGAAATATGAAAACCCATCATAAAAAACCACACACAAGATCAAACTAAAGGGTTATAATCACGAATTTACATCATACAACACATTTGAAAGGTAATCATCTTAGATATTTGTCCTAATTTTCCAAGACAAATGGGTTTAAAGGTTAGGATTTGGACTCAAGAAGTTGTCTCCCCTTTCTTACCATTGAGATAATGCGATAGGGTACACTCATCCTAGAAATTTAGGGAAGTCGATACCCGGTACCTGCAATATGCATAAAATCCATGCATGTACAGACACATATATACTAAACTAAATAGGCAATGGCAAGAAGTGGTGCATATTGTAGATCTTAACTATCAAGTGACTACAACTCCCTTCCTTAACCACATCAAAAACGTCGTACATAAAGAAAATATACACACACATGTAGTATGGGGTAAGTATCCATAAGAAAACATGTATAATAATCCATCTAACTAATCATCATCAATAACTTAGATCATTGTAATAATCATCATCATGCATACATGAAGTAAATAGTACCAAGTAGTCTCATCATAAAATCAATTGAATATGAAACAATATTTGATAATCTGAAAGATAATGCTACTAATCATCAAGCATAAAACTGGTCTTAAAGAGTTCGGCAATAATAACAAAATGTAAACTAGGGGCAGGCACTACAAGTGGAGGTTTGGGCATGCAAGATCCACCATGTTATGGTTGAGCAAGTTATACTTTCTTTATCCCACATAGCATGTGCATGGAATTTTGAATATGCTTTAATATGCTAACACACACTTTACCTAGCATCTTGAAGACATGAGATTTTGGAAAGCCACAAGGCTCGCATGGTGGGTCCTGACCAGTCGAGAAAAGAAGAAATTTTAACCAAAATGCATTAGTCGAGCTGATGATGTGGTAGTACCCATGGACATTTGGATGAACCAAAGACCAAAAAGTGGCAGCCAAATGGACCAATTGTAAAGTGACACATGGCAGAGGTTTCCAGATGGTCATAGATTTTGAGGTCACCACATGGTGAGCAGTGATAAATGGCGCAATGTCTCTATGTTGCTAGTGACGTGGTGTGCCCAAGATTTCATGGTGACATAGTGACAAGTTGCCATGTGGTGAAGCTGGTGATGTGGCACATGTTACAAGGCAATGACAGGGCAATGACGTGTATAGAGGTGCCACATGTCATGACATTACTATGTCCCAATGATGTGGTGAGAATGTTGATAGCAATAGTGACATAGCAACACAATCAGGAAGTGACACGTGGTACCTAGGTGGTAGACATGTTTAGAGGATGTTGATGAGGTGGTACAGAACAATAATAGACTGACACATGGAAAAGGGGCAATAAGGCAGGGTGATGTGTTAGATGATGGTGCAAAAGATCAACCAATCAAAGTGTGACATGTATCACAACTTGGTTAAATGGGTTTGACCCGAATTAAAAATTGGAGGGAAAAATCAAGCATGGTCTATCTCTAAACGTGATAGACCATTTTCAATCTTTTGATTTATATTGTAAAGTTTGAACTTAAGAAGAAATTTTAATATTTGTTATAAAAATGTAGTTTGAAGCCTATAACAGGAGCCTATTTTTCATTTTGAGATTTTGGGCATTTCAAGTAAGAAAATATAGCACCATTATATACCATCGAAATCGGGAAAGTATGAACTTTCTATTTTTGGGGTTTTTTTTTGCACAAGAAGCCACTGGTTCAAGTTATTCAAGGTTTTTTCTCGGATTCCCATATTTTAGTTTCATTCAGTTAGGGTAGTTCAGATTTGATTTATGATGAAATGGTGAACTAGATGAACATCAGAGGTAGTGGGGATATAGTTAGGGATGGATTTTCTCACTTCCAAGTTAGTTTGATGAAGTTATTATCAACATTTCAAATATTTTGGCAAAACAAGGGTTTTCATCATTTAGAAGAGATGTTTCCAAGTTTGTTATAAACAATGATGAGAATCATATCAGATTTCGATTGTAGAAAGATGAGAGATGCATTGCAACATTAGGGAATGAAGAAATAAGTAGACACATGTCACTTCCAGATTAGATATAGGATTACATTCCTTTCCTATATCTTTCTCTTTCACATCCATTGTAAGGGTTCTAGTTCTTCATTGCTGTGATACCATGTTGGTTCCAATTTTTCTATGAGACCACATTGTTGGATCCAAAGTTGTGATTTCACCATATTCTTCAGTATTTCTATTGTATAAATAGTAGTAGTTAAGCTAATACACATAGTTCCGATCTATTTAGAGGTTTTAGGAGTTATTTACATGTATCTTGAATGTATAGTTTCAAAGAAATGAATACAAATGAGCAATAATCTTCTTAGTTTCATTATGATTCTCATCTCCTATCTCTATAATCTATAATATTTTAAGGTTTAGGAACAAAGAACTTAGACCCTTTTGCATCCCCTTAAGGTTGTATGTTTGGTATGTTTTGTTATTGGAATGAAGAGCCAAATAAATGCTTGATGTATTTAATAGGGTTACAGGTTATTTGAGAAGGATGTTTCATGAGAATGAGGTCTCTATGAATACTAATGTCTGATTCACAAAGTGATTATTGTGGTTCAACAACGCATGCCCCATATCCTTCAAAAGGCAAATGGGGACCCCCTACTTTGTCTTTCACTTTTTGGATTCCTAGTCCAAGATCTAAGCCATTTGGAGAGGCTCTCAAATCCCCTTAGTTTTCATTTAAGTCTCACCCAAGTAGTTTTTTGTTCAAAATTCAGACATTTTTAGGCTAGAGGCCTTTTTATCCAAAAAATGGGCGCACCAGTGCACTTGTTTAGGTGTGTTGATGTGCCAAAGTGAGGAAAAGCTCTTTTATTTTAAGTAGTCATAACTAAATAGCTACACAACTATGGGGCTACACAACTCCCCGAAGAGTCGGGGTCTATAAAACCTCGACCCCCTCCCAAAGCTCCTACCTTCATTTGTCATCTTTCCTCTCTCCTCACATCTTCATGCTAAGTGCATCTCTAAACTCCGCAACTCATGCACCTCCCAGCTCCATAATTCTGCATCAACCAAGGTGTGGCACCCTCCCCACTTACCTAGGAAAACATACACAAAACTTTAAGTGGGGTGTGAAGTAGCGCACCTAGTTGGGTGCACCTATCCTCACCCCCAAGACTTTGAAAACTTAAGCCAAAAAAAAGAAGATCAAGGGTTAAGTGTGCACTGGCACACCTAACCTAGTGCACTAGTGTGCACCCGACTCGATACCCCTAAAAAATAGATTAAAAACCAAGGGCTAAGTGTGCACTGGTGCACCTAACCTGGTGCATGAGTGCGCACCTGGCCCCCAAGACTTTAAAACATAAGTACAAATAAACTCAAAATAAAATGGGTGTGCACTAGCGCACCTAATGAAATGCACTAGTACACACCTTATATATGAGAATTTGGTTTTAAAATACACAACAGGTGCACCTTTTAGGTGCACTAGGTGTGCCAATAGGTTTTTTTAAAGGATAATGGGGTGTCTTTTCATGCATCTAATTTTTAGGATTTTATTTAGGATGGGATTAAGCATTACTGTAATCTTTTTTGTTCTTAATTACAAACTAATGGGTTTTCTTTCATGCAGATATAATGGCACCCTCTTCAGTATCCATGGCCAAGAAAATGGCACTAAAACTGGTGGTCTTCAAGTTCCAAGGAGTTCCATCAAAATCAAGATTTTAGGATGACTACTCAAAAATCAAGAATATGGAATTGGGACACACAGATTTGGGGGAATTTCTTAAGATTCACAACAAGACCACTAAGAGATCACAAATGGCTTCTACACTTATCCGATCTAGACTAGTCAACACAGCTTCACACCTAGTATCAGTGCAATCTTCAGAGCTTGTGATGACAATTGCAGAACACTTGTTCCCAAAGGAAAGGGTGGTGAAGAGTGTGATTGGAGAAGTTGTCCTAGATCTGTGCCCCAAGAATATCAAGAAAGTATTCCACTTCCCATGGACAGATTAGTTCATTAGGCTTACATATGAATAGGCAGAAAGGTGGTATTGGGAACATATTGAGGAGGCATCACAGATCATTCAGTCCTCGTACCTTATCGAGAAGACTACTTTGGGTAAGAAGACTGGCAAGGTTGACATAACTATGGGATATATGGTTGAAGACATCAGATATTCCATTATCCTATTGAGCAGAGTTATGGTTTTACCTGCAGCTAGGCATTTAAACATTTTTATGGTACATTTCATTGAAACAATCAAGAACACAAAAATGCCACTAGATTGGGCTTCCACTCTAAGTGAGAACTTATGTCAGCAATTGGTGGCAACCAAGGAAATCTAAAGCTACTTCATGCTATGCAGGAAAAGGTAGATAAAATAGTAGCAATTTTGAAGCAAGATTTCAGTATTATAGATGAGGTACATGCATGGGGAAAGGATTTATAGGTTCTATAGGCCATAAATGGGTAAAGGTATAGAACACTCATCGATGTATATACCATAGAGGAGTTAGATTTAATTGGATTGAAAAGATAGTAGATAGTAATAAAGTAATGGAAACATTACATGCAAAGATCCATCAGCTCAAGGACCAAGCCCGAGAACAGATTTTGCAGGCAGAGAAACATTATAGTGATGCATGTCTCGACATTTTTGAGGACAATGCATGGGAGAAGCTAATACCAATTGAGGTGGTAGTTCAAATATTTAGGAAGATTTTTGATGAAGCTTCTAGTGATGAAGATATCTAGCAGGCAATCAAGACAAAAGAAGCTTTGTTGGAGTTAGATACTAAACTCGCGGATTTTGCTGAGACCCGTATAGAGGTAGATAATTACCAAGAAAAGGTTAAGCATAAGTATAATGCCTTGGATTTACTAGATTGGAAAATATCATGAAGATTATTGAGAAATTCAAGGGCAAGCATCTAGACATAGCTCTGGTATGAAGAGGGACAAAACCCAGAAGCCAGAATTTTAATTTTGACACTTGGTGAAATTTTGTAATTTTGGACCTCTGAGGTGCACTGTTGCACCAAGTGCACTGGTGCACTTTTTGGTTATGAAGTGTTGAAATAATTTTGAAGAAGTTAGAGGTGCGTAGGTGCACTGATGCACTTTCTTTCAAGGTGTACTTTTTCCAAAGGTGCGCCGACAGTTAACTGCCAGTTCCAAGATTAGAGCTTTCCATGCATCGAAAATGCCTTCTGACAGTAGTTCAACTTTGAAAAACACCCAGTCAAGGATTAGCTTCTACTTTTGACACTTTCAAACACTTCTACTTCAACTGAAGGCTTTCTTCTTCTTATTTTCTCATAATTTCTTTGTTTTATGACATGTAAAGGCTCATGCATCCAATTAATGAACATAAAATGGATGGAGTCCTACTAAGTACTAGTTAGATTGTTAGTTTGTATATAATTAGTTTGTTTTATTAAATTAAAAGCATATTATTGCATGAAGATATCTCTCACTCTCAACACAAATTGAGGAGATTATTTCTTATAAATACAGGATTGTAATATGTAATCTGGGTTGCTGTTATTTTGCAATAATATTAAGCTTTTGGTGCTCGCATTTGGAGTGTAGTAATTTTTTCCTAAATGTGTCATGTTTTTGTGAATGTATGTTCATGGAATTGTGATTGATCCAAAAGTTTATTGTGTTATTTCTGGTTGTGCAATCTTTTTAATTCTAGTGTTTGCTATGGTTTGACAAATTTCGTTGACGTATCTAGCTTGAGAAGAAATCAACAAATTGTGCCTGCATAACTTTTTGCCTCGCATAAGTGCACTTTCTATGGCCTTGCAATTTGATGAAGAGTGAAACATCATACGGTTATTAAGTTTCCCATCAACAATTGCATCAATGGAATCAAGGATGCATTGATCCTGTTTTCACTGGTTACCCATCAATTTCTCCAAAAGCTTAACTCGCAGACGTGTTGTTTCCTAAGCTTATGTCTATTAGGATTTTACTTTCATGTTATTCTCTTTAAATTTCTTATTATTTGCTTTACTAACCCCTTGTTAATTTAGGAATTCATATTAGTTGCATTGTTAGATCACATTCATAAATAAACAGAAAATACAAAAGCATAGTTCTTTTGCATGTTTATTTTGAAGCAACGAACAGATTCTACATCTCATCCAAAATCATTCAAACTAGCAAAGGTCTCCTTATGAAAAAACACATTTATCTTCAACTAAGCAGATTCTAGTAGGTCACAAGATCACCCGAAACTTTGGAGTTGATCCACAAGATTGACTTTTCAAGAGAGGAGTTCGAAAGAATTCATGTCGTTTAGCATCGTTCATAACGATAACTCAATAGTGATGATATAGATCTAATATCTTAATGTATGGAATATGTCAATGGTATCATAGATGTATGTGTGTGATTCATGGAATTTCCCAATAGATAAGGCATTGATTATCGATAGGATCAACTTATTCTTATTGTTGCATATTTGGGGTTTTGTTGCAATCAACATTATAATCATCCATTTCCCTTTCTATTTAAGAGCTAAAAGGATGCCCTCACTTGGCTTATCAATTTCTTAAGTCATGATATTAGCTATTTCATGGCTATGATCTTTACATAAGTATAGAAGATATAAGGGTTCTAATCTTCTTTCTTTTAGATTCAATTGAATTCTTTTTGGAACACTAGTACCATATGAAGAATATAATAGGTCCACACGCTTAGGTTTTGCAGAGCCTGAAGTAGAAGAAGGGTCTAACCTTATAGTTGGTCTGGTATCTAAAAGGATATGTTGTAGATGGAAAGTATCTCCCCCTAGATGTATTATGTTCTCATCGGGGTAATTTAAAACTGTGACATTTCAAAACACCAACAGGTCTATTATCCCACTACGACCATTGTTGGATGTTTCCACTTGGTCCTTCAGGTTCTGGAGTATGCTTTCTTGTGATTTATGCTTTTATTGGAATGCTTATATATCATGTTTAGATGATTTTAGTTCATTGACACATTTCCTTATTATGATGTTTAGCATATGATTTTTTGATGTTATCTACTTGGTTGGAGTATATATTGCTTTTGGTTTAGTGTGTTAGATTTCCTATTATTATGATGTTATTACACTTTAGTAATGACATCCTTATAAGACAACTCTAACTATCTAGTTGATAGTTTGGAATGTTAGATGTGGGGGATTGCTAGGACCTTCAAGGTTTCATGATGTTATTACAATTGGGAGGAACTGTGCACTTATCTTTTTATTTCAGTACATTGTGATGTTGCTTTCAGTTCTTTCCTTTCACTGCTATGTTCGATGGTTAGATGCAGTTTTCATCTAGTAGTTATTGGTTTGAGTGTTTATGCCTTGACTATGGATTTGGTACTCCTCGGTGTGGAGGTTCTAACTTCTTTTTTTATCCCTTTGTTTTCCTTAGTGTGTTTGTTGCTTTTCCTAAGTGACCATGCAATAGCATTGGTCGATATTTTAGAGTATCGCATGCCCAAAGAAGAAGAATTATGTGATATTAAAATGTATCACGTGCCAATAGAAACTCTATTGTGCAATACTTTGAAGTATCGCATGCCCATTGGAGAAAGTTCGTATGAAACTTATGAAGTATCGCACGAATTTAGGAGAAGTGTCACCCAGACCCTAAAAGTATTGCATGCCTTCTTTAGAAAGGTCATAGAATACTAGAAAGTATCACACAATGTTGGAATAAAGTATCACTTGGGTCTTTGGAAAAACCTATCTGGGTGGATAGTGAGCACTTTTCAGTTTGATCAAAAGTTTTTAGGAGGTGTTTTGACTACCCTCTTCAGTGTTCTTGAATCCCTTGGGATTGGATTTTGAATTCAGAATGTTTCAGATTTGAATTCAATTGCATTCTTTCATGGTTCATCATTTTTGGTCAGTAGTGGCATTTGGAGATTCATTGTTGTTTGGGTTTTTGTTTAGTATTCCATTATGATCTTGGTGATCCTTGTATGTTGTATGTCATGTGCATCCATACTTGTTTTTAACAAAGTTATCTTGTCTTATATTTATCCTTGTTCCAAGGATCTTGAAGGGGGGAATTACAAAAATAACTATTTTGCACACTCAAAACCAAAGGCATTCACTACACTACATATACATTATAATAAATAAGCTCATGATACAAATAGTGGTCTTCAAACAATCTTACAAGGAACACTTGGGAAGTCTCATTTTGTGTAATCCCTAACTAATTCCAATGTGTATTGTAGTGCCTCTCCTATTTGATTTATATGAGTCATCCCGATGGATGCAACCTTGATGATCTTTCTTTGTGAGTGATTATGATTGGGACCATGAGTGGTCTACACCCTTGGGGTGATTAGGTTAATGTTATTGTATTAGTTAGATTGATTATGCTTATGGCTGATTTATGAGAGTATGATGTGTTAGATGGTTTCACTGAGGTTTGTGCCAATGGTTACCAGGATTGATGTGGTATCATGAGGTTTTTTTGTGAATACCCTGAGATGGGTGTAGAGATTTCACTATGTATTATTATCCTGCTACACTTGACTGGTTTCCTATAGTAGTGGTTAGTCATGCATTTCACTATCTTCACTTATGTGTTTTAAGTGCCTTTTTACCATTATTAATTCTATTATTAAATTCTTAAATAATTATAAATGAATTGTCCATGTTGGATTCATTGGTTATGTGCTACGGATATTTACCTTGTTCATTTTAATAATTTACTTAAATGGGTTATTTAAATGAAATGAAATAGATGCTTTAATTATGTTATTTCACATAATTGTCGCTTCGGCTATTATTATTGTGCATCTACACTTGATCGTGTTTGTTTATTGTGTTGGACTTATATCCCCTACAGTGGCACATGGAGTTAGTGATTAGACCTTTCATGTTGGGCCAATGTCGTCCCTATATAGGCAGTGTATCCATTATTATAATTTTAATCCTCCAGTAATTGGTAAATCTAGATTCATAATGCATTATGTGATTAGACCCGTGGGTGTGTCTATGCATTTAGGATTCTACAATGGTCATGGAAAAGATTAAATTAAATGATGTGGAATGGGTTAGAGGGATTTGAATTTTGATTTAATCTTTATTTTATTGCCAGCTAATTTGGTCATAGTCAAATTCCATGCAATTTGAATTGCCTAATTTATTTGGGTTAAGGAGTCAGTTGGTTATTAAGTCATTTTAATTAAAAAAATTATAAGTCACTTTGGAAAAGTTATTTTATTGGAAAAATGAGCTTTATTGATCACTTTTTCACTTTTTTACTTCTTGCTTGGAGATAAAATTGTCAAAACGCTCTTTGTGACATTTTCTTCTATTGCTTGTTGGGTGAGATTGGCTCAGTGGATGGTCACGAGGTTGGTCTCATTGGATTTGTAGTGGGGAGATATTGTTATGCCGAGTGATTCAGCGTATTCAGCGAGTCTGTTATTTGATGGCATCATTTCTTGTTTTAGCATTTTGGTTGTGAGGTAGGGCCTTCTAGTTTTAATGGTTCTGCTCCATTTTAGCTTTAGATTATTGTTGCTAAATGTTAGGGAGTGGAGAACTAGTGTTCCTCTCTATTTTTATGCAATTCCATCACTCAGTCAAATGGGTGTGAGCATTTGATCTTTTCAGCATATGGGTTTGGGGGTTTTTCCTATTGTTATGCTGTTGGATTTTTGTGAGGTGTTTGGTCCATGATTTTATTTGGAAATTGTGATGTTGGGTAGATTTGATCAGTGGGTTTTTTATTCTGTCAAATTCCAAGATATTTTGGTTTTGGGTGTTTTAGCATTGTCTTGTTTTGTATGCCATCAGGGTTTTCACCCAATTCCTTTTTTGGCTTATTTAGAGATTTGATCTTATAGCCCTTTCCTTAATGATTAGGGTTGTGGAATTAGAATGGTTATAGGAAATTCCAAAGTATTTTATTTCCCAATCCAAACTCATGTTTCCATAGTGGGTTTTGTGGAATTGTGTCCTTTGCCAGATTTTCTAGTTTGGGAATCTGTGCCTATTTGGTGAATTTTATTAGACCCCTAGTCTTTTGACCCTATTCTTGTATTGAGGTTTCAATTTCATTTTTATCTAAGAACTTTGAGTTTCAGGCTTTTTATTCTTGCCTCATTTTACATGTTGCCCATATTTTGTTGGGATTTTGGCATTGTCTCATTGGATGGTGGAAATAGATTGTATTCTATATTTCTTTGCATGTTATGTTTCCCCTTCATGGACATTGGGATTCATGTAGAATCCATACTCCTAGATTTAGATCGATTGAGTGAGTTCATGATGTTTGGTGATTTAGTGTTCATTGGGGTTTATGTAGAATTTGTACTCCTAGATATAGGTTTGTTGAGTGATCTTGTTTTACTTGGTATTTTGATTGTTTCTCATCCAACCCTTATTTTTATGATCATCATATAGTTGGTGTGTCTACACATGAGCACATGAGTGTGCACTTTTCAGGTTCTTATTAGACTCGAGCTCCCGGTTGCTTGTCAATTGAGTTATGTTCATTGGGGTTGGGATGGGAAATTTCATTTCCTAGGGGCACTCATCATGTGATAAGCATAGGTATGTAGGGTAGACAAGTGGAGGGGCTCCTCTCATAATCCCAAGTCATATTGTCGACAAGGTTGATGTGAAGAAGTTTCTAAATAAGTGATAACTAAATGAATTCATGGGTAATTAACTAGGAAAAGAAAATATTGCATACCCGCATGGCTATTTCAAAGGTGTGTTGTGCCTATTCAGTTATTTGAGGGTTAAGGTTTGCATGGTGCATCCAGGAATACAGCACGATGGCCTCCCAAGGGAGAGTACATACGATGTTTATCTTGGGCTTCACAATGTCAAGAAATCTACTCTCCACTAGAGTCCCTACATAGTAGATCCATACAGTAGCTGACCAGGACCTATTGCATTGCGTTGTCTCATGATCCTGGTTTCAGTCCTGTGTACTGTTTAGTGTGAGTGTTAGCCATGGATGGATGATTATGTTGTGTGTTTCTAGTTAGATCATTATCTCCATCAGCATGATGGGAGTGGGCCTATGGGTACCACATGGTTGGGAGGTGTAGCTCCCTATACCACTACTGGGACTGGTGTATACAGATGGTATTTCCAATTTGAGGCGATGTTGGGTATTCACTTGGTACTTGTTGTATCTTGAGTACGTTCTCTAGTGATTTATGTTTTACTTTGGATGCATTTTCTATCATGTTTAAATGATGATTATTATTTTACTTGATGCATTCCTTTATCATGATATTGTATCATATTGCTAGATGATGTTTCTTACCACTGCTTTGGGTTAGAGATGCTATTGGTAGATTAGCATGTTGGATGTACTTATTCTTATGATTTTAGATGAATATTATTGGTAAGAATGATCTCATGACACAAATCCAACTATTTTTTTGGAAATTTGAGATTCATTCTTGGGGGATGGCTAGGGCCTTTGAGGTCTCACGATGCTAGTATGGATGGGAGGAAATGAGCATGGTTGTTTTTAGTTTGGTGCTTCATTTATTTTTCTTTCCTTCTTTTGATATTTGATTTATGCACATGTATGTTCATTGTGATGTTTCTTTCCACATGACTACATTAGATTCTATGGATTAGATCTCTTATATTCTCTTGAGTGATCGTTCCTCAATTTACATGGATTTGGTACTCCCTATTGTGGCGGTTTCATGTTTTTTCTACATTTTCTTCTTTCCTGAGAAGGGAAATTTATCATGTGAGAATGTATTATCTCACATGGATATACATTCTCCCTCATGTGAGCATACATTCTTTCATGTGATCATGTAATTCCTCATGCGGCAATGTGAAGACTCGCACGCAGGGATGAGAAGTCTTACGCATGGAAGTGTGAAGTCTTGTATATGACAATGCAAAGTCTCACACACAGTTATCCAAAGCCTCATGCAAATAAATGCATACCCTCACATATAATAATGCAAGTTCTTGCATGAAGAAGGAAAGTCCCATGCGAGACTATAAGGCAAAGTTTCCTCGAGGGAGAAACAACGAGCATTTACTGTTTGCTGAGGAAAGTTTTGAAGTTGGTTTTGATTACCCTTTTGGGTGTTGCATCTTTCCATATCAAAATAGATCTATTATAAGGTGTATAAAATATATTATTTAATTATAAGTTATGTATATTTAACTCCTTATACTTAAGATGTATTTTAATATATGCAACAATTCATTTGAGATAGGTTCCAAACCTCTCTAAGTTAAGATAAAGACTTAGCCAGATTTTAGGGCTTCGAGATTTCAAACTTAGCCAAATTTCAGGAGTCAACATTTTTCTTTTAGCATGGCATCTAGTAGATGAGTGGTTGTAACTTTGAGCCATCATCTTGTGTGTGATCATTGTTGGTCTCTACTTGTAATCCTTGATTATGATAGGATTAGCAGAAATGGACTTGTTTGTCTAACCATGCTAGGATCTTTTACTTTGGGTTTGAAAGAGAAGATCCCCTTGGTATATTCTCATGATTCGTGTGATCTTTGGTTTGTGACTTGTGGTTTAATGCTTGGAGATCTTTGGAAGTGGTTGTAAGACTTTCGCTGGTGTAGGTGAACATGTGAGTTTAGCCATGTTCGTTGTTTTTATCACCTTGTTTTGATGTTTCATTATTGCACTTGGTTACTTTATGTTGTTGTCCAGTAACTTTTCTTAACAAAAAAATTATTCAGTGATTGTTTTATCCTTGTGTTCCAAGGATCTCCAGGTAGGGCATTATATGTATTCTCAAAAATATTCCCATGGGTCTAACACAATCAAAGACACACAAGGAAAAATCTATCTAAAGAATACTACTAATATCAAAATATTTTCCCACAACTCGATGTTCCTTCACCTCACACAAAGTATTTTTGGTTTTTTCAAGGAATATGCATGATGTGGATCAAGAGAACATCACAATTCTCATGTCACAAGGCCCCCCTACTACCATGTTCATGGTTTAAAACATCCAATGGAATACATGTGATGAGTGATCTTGAGGTGATCTAGGTAGTCCACTTAGATCGATCCTTGCACAGAGATATTGACAATTTTAGGAATAAAAGGGTGGCCTTTAACCTAAGGTTCTTACTAAGGGTGGAATTTTTTTATTGCATATGATGAGTGATATTGAGGTGATCCAAGTAGTCCACTTGGATCAATCCTTGCACAAAGATAATGATACTTTTAGAAATAAAATGGTGGCTTCTAACCTAATGTTCTTAGTAAGGAAGACCTTTATGACTAGATTGATCATCATTATTTGACCTTGCTGAGAAGTTTTTTGCATAATATGCTACAACATTGAACATAAAACAACCCTTATTGATTTTTGATCCATCAGTTCACTCATCTACTTGTAATTACATACACCTTTCTAGACATTAAAGGAAAATAAAAGTATCTTACTTGAGAATTACTAATCAATTTAAAAATCACAAAAAAATCTTCAAGAATTCCAAAAACAATCTTTAACAACTAAAAATTAAGAAATCTTTAAAATTCAAAAAATAAAAAATATTTACAAATCCGGAAAAAAATCTTTAAATTTTTAAAAAGATAAAATATTAAACAAAATCCCCAAAGCTACATTACCTAACAAATATTTCATCATGGTTTGGAAAATTATTTTTGTGCATTATCATGGTCAAATCAAACTAAGGACACAATCTAAGCTTCATGACCTTGTCAAATCATAAACAAGCATGTCATGAAATCATTGAAACCAAAAATCAAAGAAAGTGACATTTGATATACTCAATTAATCCATATTATCAAATTCAAAACATCCAAACATCTAACCAATATCAACAAGTAACATATTCAATTTGCAAACATCAAACTTGATCAACATTAACAAAATTAAAATGGATGAATAAAGATTTTTTTTAAAGTGATGAAATTAGTCTGAAATATGGATCCACAAACAAACGTGAAGATATTTGAATGTTGTTTATTTTTTCTTGGAATCATGCCTTTTTAGCATATCAAGGATTTATTTTGACTAGATGGGTGATGAATCCATGGAAATATGCAAATTAGTCTAATGTTGAGGACATCAAAGAATCATTGAGGATATTTGCATATGAAAGGGATTAAATCTTTGTTTATTGACACAAAAGGATACCTTGACTATTTAGATTATTCATATCTTAATATCAAAATCCACTCACAACATCAAATCTTATGAAAGTGATATTCATACCACCATGGTTGAAAATCTAGCCACTAAGAGTTATACCAATTTCATGATCTACCAAAAAGCTCAATGATAAAAATGGAAATGTAAATTAATCCAATGAAAAGTGACAATTTAGTTGCATTTACATTTGCATTCATTTTAGATTAATCTTTCATTGTAGTTGTTAGGTGATTTTTCAAAATAAGGGTAGAAGTTAATGAATGTTGAATTGTCAAAATTCTCCTTTAGATGGAATATATTGTATTTCAACAAAATCATTTCATTATTCATTGCATAAATTTGATAACATCATGCATTATATAAATTAAATATTAGGGGCATTTCATTAATCATTACATCCTTTGTAAATATATTATTCATTTAGCTTCATAACATGTTATCATCTAGATGCATCTCATAATCATTTAGTTGCATTTCATTAAATTATCAAATTCATTCAGATAATTATCATCATTCCATAAGTATTTTTTAATCATAATATCATTTCATCCATACATAAACGTAAAATAAAAGTAAATTGCATCCATATATCATGCATAGAAAAGTAGAAAAATATTCATATGGATAATCATGTAGAATTGCATTCACCTACATCTATTGTGTCATCATAAAAAGCTCATAAATTTTAGTATTTAATGACATCAAAGGGGGACCAAATAATCAGCATCAATAAGGGTGAGAGAACTACATCAAATGTCTAAATCAAAGAATAGATCAGATGCCCATCAATTTGTAATCAATGTTTGAATCAAATATCAAGGTACATCATCAAAGTCAAAAATCATGACCATCAAGAGTCTATTAAAGTACATCAATACTATACATCAATGTCTTAAAATAATAAATAAATCCATACACCATCACAATATATAATATCATTGTTTCCTTCTAAATCTATAGGATGTCTCATAAAAAATTTTCCAATGTTTTTGATACTTAGTCTTTACTGGTGCTTGATCAACACTATATTTTCTTGTCTTCTACTATTCACTTGGTTGACACTAGAGCAACTCGGCTTCAACTATAAGTTCCTTAATCTTCTTCTTTGAAGCTCGGTTTAGCCTATGTATTTGGTCCTTCATTGGTCATCTCTTATAGGCTTCAATACAACTATCTTCTCCACTTATGTTATGATTAAACAACACATTATCTTGTAAAAGTCCAATTGATCAAGTGTCCATTGTAGTTCCACATAACTCAACCTTTCTACTAGGTCCTCATGTTATCTCTTCTTCTCAAATCGTCTTCATCAATCATCTTGATATGGAACTCTACTCAGGTACTAACTCTCTCACCAATAAGGTTTGACATCAATGATAACATAATAATTGTTCCAATTGTAGTTTCCAACTATCTCCCTCTTTGGAATTGATGGCAAAAACTCACCTCAAGTTACCATAAAGTCTAAAAAGTCATTCAACTATCCACTTGATTTTCTTCTATCAACTCCCTTTTTTTTCAATAACATATCTTTATTAATATCCTTGGTTTCATTCTGATTCTCATCTCAGTGTCCAACAATCTCTGTAATTTCATCCTTTTAGTTTCATTCTAATTCTCATTCATACACCTCTGATATGCAACACCTCACTCTTTCTCTTTGCATATACTTTCCCTCTTGGATAGATAGTATATGAACTTGTCTCCCTCTTTGATGGTAACACCTTCACTAATCTCTTTCTATATAAATTCTCCCTCTTTTCTCATTACTCCATAGGAACTTGTTTCATCATTATCTCTGTCTTTTTGCACTATTGATGGTCACTTCCAAACTTCTCCCTCTTTGACAACAATTCCAATGACACTTTAACATTTTCAATGTGTAGATATCTCTTGGCTAGTTCTCTGAACTAGGTTCCTCTCTTGTCCTCTTGCTTTTGACTGATTCAACATCTTGTGATTATCTCTTCACAGCTTTAGGCAAGTCCTAAAGTTTGACCTTTTGCATCAATTTGTAAGATATTCTTATCAAAACATTTGATGCAGAACTCCATCTTATCTTAAGTAGCCTTAGTTAGGCAAATCACCCCTAGTTTTCCTCTTGGATATTCATGTGCATCCTTAGGTAAAGATTTTGTGAATATATCAGCTATTGTTCCTTTTTATTCACATATTCCAATCTCACTTGTTTGTCTTGTACTAACTCTCTCATGTAATGATACTTGATAGCAATTTTTTTGGTCTTGGTGTGCATCATGGGATTTTTATATATGTTTATAGCACTTGTGTTATCATAGAACATAACAACGGGTTTAGTGATCTCTTCCTTCATTCCTTTTAATGATTTTTTGATCCACACTATGTTATAACAATTAACTATTACTACTGCATATTTAGCTTTAGTTGTAGATTGGAAATGCAATTTTTCTTCTTGCTTGTCCATGAAACTTGTCTCTTTCCTAGAAGGAAAGCTCCACTGCTTGTACTCTTTCTATTATCAACATTTCCAACCTAATATGGATCAGTATATACTCTCAATTTAAACTTTTCATTCTTTCTTTAATACAATCCATAGTCCTCTATTCCTTTCAGATATCTCACTATTATTTTCACATTCATCATGTGATTCTCTTTAGAATTTGTAGAAAATCTAGCCACAATCTCAACAGCCAGTGCAATGTATGGTCTTCTATGAATAGCATATTGTAACTTTCCAATCATTGATCTATATAAGGTTTGATTTGCATCAATCATCATTTTTGAAAGTTTATGTCCAGTAGCCATGGGTGTACCAACTGGTCTTGAGTCTTCCAATCCAAAAGTTTTCAATATCTCCTTGATATACTTTGATTGTACAATGTATATGCCTTTCTTCATGATACACTTGCAAGCCAACAAAGAAACTGATCTCTCCAAATATAGACATCTCAAGCTCTTGCACCATTTGATCTGCAAATAATTTACACAATGCATCTTTTCCTCCAAATATGATATCATCCACAAATATCTTAGCTAATAGTATCCCTTTTTCAAATTCAGTCTCCAAGTATAGATTTCCATTATCATTTGTCCTTGCAAAACCAATCTTCACCAAATGTACATGCAACCTTTCATACCATGCTCTAGGGGCTTGTTTCAATCCATACAATGCTTTGTGCAACTTACATACCATATCTCTTTTGTTTGGGTTGGAAAATCCTTCAAGTTGTTCAATGTAGCCTTCCTCTTCCAAAATTCCATTTAGAAATGCAAACTTGGCATCCATTTGATATACTTTGAGTCCTTGTTAGGTAGAATATGCATGCAAAGTTCTCATTCCTTATAATATTGCAATAGAGGAAAATGTCTCTATGTAGTCAATTCCCTCTTCTTGTGCATATCCCTTACAAACTAGTCTTGCTTTGTTTCTTGTTACTTCACCTTTTTCATTCAGCTTGTTTCTAAATACCAATTTGTTCTAATAACATTCTTGTCCTTCGGTCTAGGTACCAGTGACCAGGTTTTGTTCTTCTCTATCCTCTCAATCTCCTCACTCATTGCTTGAATCCAATACTCATTATCCAAAGCATCCTTTACTGATTCAAGATTATGTTCACACACTAAGCATGTATCACTTAGTCTTTTTCTTGTCATAACTCCAAAATCTTTGTCTCCAATTATTTGATTAGGTGCATGATGTCTTCTCACATATTTTGCTAATGTAGGCTCAAGTTTTCTTACCTCTTCTTCAGGTTCATCTTGTAGATTAGCTTTAGGTAGCACTTCATGTATCTCTACTTATTCTTCTAGTTGTTTAGAAATTATTTCTTGATGCTCGACATGTTGTTGTGACTCCCTATCTATTGGTTGTTGTTGCTCAAAAGCTTTCTTCTCGGGTCTAGGTAAGGTGTTGGGCTCACCTTCATCAATGTATGTGAAATTCTTGTCATCTTTAAGTTTCTTCTTACATTCAATGTCATTCTTTTCTTTCTTGACTTGTACTTTGTTCAAAGTATAAACTGATGTAATTATAGCTTATCTCCAATACTTAGGTACAACATTCTTCTCCATCATCAATGTTTAAGCACAGCCCATGATTGATCTATTCCTCCTTTTAGCTATACCATTCTATGGAGGGGTCCTAGGTGTAGACATTTGTCTCTTGATTCCTCTATCATTGCAGAATGTGTTGAATTCCTCAAATATGAATTCACCTCCTCTATCAAATCTCAAACATTTCAATCTTTTGCCTATTTCCTTTTCAACTCTAACCAAATACCACTTAAAATTTTGAAATGCGTCATATTTTTCTTTAAGAAACATCACAGTCATCATTCTAGAGTAGTCATTAAAAAATAGAATAAATTATTTGTCACCATAGTAGCTTTGCACTCTAATAGGTCCACAAAAGTCAGTATGAACCAACTCTAAGATAACATCATAAGTATAGGTCTTGTTGTTGAAACTAGACTTTTTCATTTTTCCCAATTGACATTGTTTAAACATCACATTATCAAGTTTCTTCAATCTTGGTAACCCTCTTACTTTCTTCATCTAAAATATTTCTTACCAAATTATCAAATTTCACATCATATAACCTCTTATGTCATAACAATATATCAAGACATTGTGAAAACAAGCATGTATCGTCAGATAGGTCTAGATAGAACAAGTTACCTCTAGTTCAGTCTCCACTACCAATAAATTCACCAAAACCATTGTAGATCTTAGCCTTATTGTGTTAAAATTAAACTTTGTAGCTTGAATAGTTCAACTATGCCACACTCAACAAATATTAGTTAAGTCCTTCAAATCAATAAGCATTTTTCAAATCTGATCTTATCAGTCAATTATATTAATTCTTTACCTTTCACAAGACATGTTGCATCATTACCAAACTTAACACTACCTCCTTTATAAAGTTCTAAGGTTTCAAACTTACTTTTATCACTAGTCATGTGATGTGAGAAACCACTATCAATTATCGCTCTATCATCTATACTCACATATGAAATAAGTGCAATTTTATCATCTTCATCAAAATCATCTTTTGTAGAAACATAAACAACTTCTTCATCATTATTATTAGAATCATCATCAGTTTCTTCTTCAATGATGTAACAAGACTTCTTAAATTTTCCCTTGTATTCTTTTTTTCCTTTGTTGTATTTTCCATCTCTTTTTCCTTTGAACTTGTTGTCTTTCCTTTCATCCTTGTCATCCCTATCAGGACATCTTGCAGTAATATGACCAACTTTATTGCATGAAAAATAGATTTTAGGGATTTTACCATTGTATTTTCCTTTGCCTCTTGGTAGTCTCCTAGCTATTAATGCTTCAAGATCCTCAAGATCATCATCAGAAGATCCACTCTCACTATCCTCGTACTTTCCTTTCTTCTTCTTAGACTTATGTAAAACCAATTATGACTTGAAAGCATATTTAATAGTAGGGGTAGTAAAATTATCAAAATTTGACAATCCAAAAGCAATACGTCTACCAACCAGACTATCCAAGGTTAGATCATTACCAGGAGTACATCTCAATACCTTGTTGATCATAGTCTCATCACTGATCTTTCCATTAGCTCATGTGATAGAATTAACTACTGTTTTTACTCTTCCAACATATTGAGCAATGTACTCACCTTCTACCATATTCATGTCGTCAAAATTTCCTCCCAAACTTTTTGATTTCACTCTTAGTACATTCTTATCTCCTTAATGGATCTTTGCCAACTTTTCCCACATCTTCCTTGTAGTGTTGTAGTCCCTTATATGATCAAATTTTGAATAGCTTAGGGCACATGCAATCTCCAACATTGCATGAATGTGCTCTTGTTTCTCCTTTATCTATTTGCTTGTCATAGGTGAAGGCATTATTATGTATTCATTATCCAAGTAGTATACTGTAGAATCTCCAATTCCAACGAAGTGTAGCTTCATCAGACTTTGCCATGTAGAGAATTTTTCCTTGTTCAACTTGGGTATCTCCTTCCTATACATCTTTATCTTTAGCTTTAAGTCCCTTCAAAATTTTCCTTCATAAGCACCAAAAGCTTTGATGCCAGTTGTTAGAATGATTTAGAATAGCTAAGAGGGGGGTGAATTAGTTATCCTCATGTCTAGATGTACCAATTAAATTTTTGAATACTTCAAACAACTTAGATCTAATCTTTAATCCACACGGTCTTTATAAAAACTTATCAGTAACATAAAATTGCAATCCACTATCCCAATAATAATTAACATGCACAATGTAAAATATTAAACAATAAAACATCTCAAATAACATCCACACAAGTAAGACACTAGGATTTAATATAGAAACCCAATTTGTGAAAAAACACCAACAACATGTTGAACCAATTCTTCACTCTTCTAAAGAGAGCTCTATTAGGAGTCAACCATATTGAAGGTTACAATACACATCGTTAGGTGTGACCCTATTTAAGGATTTAATCGCCCTCTTAGAAGTGGCCTTGTTAGAAGACTTAAGAATGTTTCATTAGAGTGTCACCTTGATTAAAGGATTTACAAGTGACTATTAGGTCAACATTGATTAAAGTATTTTAACTAATACAATGGTTATAAAGTAGCAATAGATTGATCTGGTAAGTACAACTCACTTTGCAAATGCAGTTCACAATGTAGCTCATTTGCTAACTCACTGACTGAACTCCATTCTTGTTGCCATCATTATCTCTGATCTATTTGGAAAATCCTTCAAGAAATCACTCTTCACCTCAACTCTTCTCCTTCTTCGTAGCCTTTTGGTCAAGTTTTCTAGTCGACAAAATCAGCAACTACTAACCTTCTTTAGGTTAATCATTATGCCTCCTTAAATAGGTAACTTTGATATTTTGTCACTTAAATACCACCGTTGATCTTAGGGTTGTGATCAGATTCAACACATAAAATGAATCTATCCACCTTCTCATTTTCTCCTTCTCCTTCTAGATACTTCTCAAAACTTCTCTTTGATTCCATGCCTAGAAATGCTCAAGCATGGTTTCTCAAAAATTAAATGTTCCAACGCATCAATACTTATCCTTCACGTGCTTTGACCAATCCAAAAATTCAACTATGTCAGTTGGGAATCTCAATTTCTTCACAAAACAACAAATGTTGACACTCAACTAAAACTATGTTCCTCAGCCTCGGACATCACTAGATAACTTGGTCTTCACTAATTGTCTTGCTCAACTTACACTGACTTTGATCGGTCCAACTTTTCTAATACTTAGTCTTTATTGGTGCTCGGATGACACTATATTTTCTTGACTTCTACTGTTCACTCACTCGACACTAGCACAGCTCAACTTCAACTATAAGTTCCTTAATCTTCTGCTTTGAAGCTTGGTTTAGCCTATGTATTTGGACCTTCATTGATCATCTCTTCTAGGATTCAATACTACTATATCTTCTCCACTTAGTGTTATGATTAAACAACACATTATCTTGTCAAAGTCCAAGTAATCAAGTGCCCATTGTAGTTCCACATAACTCAACCTTTCCACTAGGTCCTCATGTTATCTCCTCTTCTCAAATCCTCTTCATCAATCATTCTAATATGGTACCCTACTTAGCTAGAAATTGTCTCACCAATAAGGTTTGACATCAATGACAACATAGAAATTGTTCCAATCGTAGTTTCCAACAATATTATCCTATCATATATGCTCAATCAAGATGTTAATCAATCTCAACAAGAACATTTAATTTTGATCCTCTATATTGTGAGGTTGAAACATCAAATCCCATCATTTAACACTAAAATACACATTAAAAAATGTTTACAATTCATCAAAAATGTATACAATCTATTTTTGAGATACATGAATGATCTAATATAACTGGGGAAATCATCTTACAAATTCAATTCTTTAACAAGAAAACAAATCAAAATTGGGATTTTCATTAGAGAAAATTGAAAATCGTAAGAACTATGAAAATATTCCAAATTTATCAAAATTATGTTGATTCATGTTCTAAGGGGTTGCATACAAACATCAAAGCATGAAATCATCACAATCACGGCACATCATAAAATCAAGGACATCGAATGTTAAGATCTTGAAATCATCATCAATGAAACAAAATCATTTGAAATAGAAACCAGAGAGTCATATCAAGGTTTTATCAATATCATATCAGCATTACATCATCATCAATTAAATATACATCGAGCATACAATCAGACATCAAATATCCTTTGAACCAACATGCTTTACACGATGATTCAAAGAATGACACTTATATACACCTAGAAACGTTCAAACTAAGTCAAATTCAACAATTAATTAATTCAATTCATTTGAAGTAATTAAATTTAAAAAATCAAGCAAGAGACTACATCACAATGGTAAATTGTGAGCCTCTTATCAGGGAGGTCTTGGGTTCAAGTCTATTCGAACTTAACACATAATAATAATTAAAGAAAACACATAATAATAATAAATAGATAGGTTTCAGCCTATTACCAATAAAAAATTAAATAATTAAATAATTATAATTGAATTAATCATT
The DNA here is from genome assembly GCA_028749045.1 of Cupressus sempervirens. NCBI lineage: Eukaryota > Viridiplantae > Streptophyta > Pinopsida > Cupressales > Cupressaceae > Cupressus > Cupressus sempervirens. The sequence continues at coordinate 703,221,401 of CM053792.1, forward strand.
TGATTATATGGTTCATTTAAATAATTAAATAACCTATTCAATATATGTACATGGCCAATTCAATTTTTTTTTAATTCATTACTCCATAAATTCCTTACCTGCCACTACAAGACAAATAAAAATAACCAATGGGAGAGGAGTATTATGTGCACATGGATCAATCAAGGCTTTGCTATCTTGATCCTTCTTTTTGTAGAATCAATCTTGTCCATTCATTTGGACACATCAAACAAACACACTCAACTAATTTCCTTAATCATGATTAAATCAACTAAAATCAAACTCACTCTTACACCTTGAGAAATCATATAAATATGGTGTATCTTTAGTGTAATTCATCAATTATCATCATAAAATCACCACTATAGGTAAATAGCATTGATATTAGAGTAATTTGAGATCATTTTGGCTTCATAATTTTCATTTTAACATCATAATGAAGTATTTGAAGCAAGTTTTAGTGATCTTCATAATGTAGAATAGCTTGGCATGCATTAATTTAGCTTTATTTGCATCTTAGATCTATCATTTCATCAATCTTTGCATAATTCTCATTCTAGAAATTGTCACTTAAGGATTCTTTGTAGCTGAGAGAAATCCTTAGTTAGAGATCCATGAAATACTCTCAATCTTTCAATTTGCCTTGTTAATACGATTGGATATTTAGCTTGAAAATTGATGTTTGATTGATCTAGTGTTTCATGAAAATATTTTACATACATAGAAATATATCTTCAAATGTGGAACAAATCAACATAATATATCTGAACTAGAACACTATACTAACTACCTAAACATATATGGAAAACCACACACCCAAAAATAATAGTGTAGAGATTTCCTTGAACTAGACTTGATTAATACTAACAACCAGCTTTAGTTTTAGCAAAACAAACATAATTTGGCCTTTGAAGTTATTTGTACCTAAAAACAAGATAGTACAACAATCATAGATCATATATATTAACTCCAAAACCATGTGCTACTAATTTCTTATGTGGAGCATTCTACCATAAGGACTTCAAATACTCTTTATTGCATATTCTAACTTCTCATACTTCTACCTTATGAAAGCACCAGATACTAAATCACTATCATCATTAGACATTAGAAAAACATCTAATCACTCATTTACAAACCCCTATCAATTTCTACACAACAAGCAACAAAGCAAGTTGACATCAATGAAAAATAAGTTGACATCAAGGTGACCACTAGAAACGTGTATTACTAGCAATGCCCTTATATATCATGTCATAAAATTAAGAATTTTTTTCATAATATTATGCACCCCTATGTTTGCACCTTGGTCTATTTGACCAAGGGATCTCCTTTGTAATATCATTCTAGTTAACCCGGTGAAGTGAATTCAATTATTTCAATCTAGTTGATCAATTCTATTGCATTCTAAAAATAAATTGTATTCTTGCCATGTTGATTCTCACTTCCTAATGTGCTTTTCATTAGGTCTCAAGACCTTGGGCCAAATCTTACAAGATCAATAGAAATAGTGTGATAAAGATGCTTAAATATTGTTGTTAATGAATACAAGATCCCATTTTGTGGCCTAGCTCGAAAATAGTGTCACTGGCTCAGTTTAGGAGATGATTGCATCATGCAACCAAGTCTTTTGCTAATGTGACCCATATAATTTGGTTTGTATTTGTCTTTTGATTTATTATTGAAAGTGATTGTGTTAAAAAAACACAATGAATACTTCTTTTAAGGAAAGCAGAGGAAATGTACAATCATATTGATCACAATTTAAGCCCTTAGATGGTGATTTGAAAGATCATAGACATACCGCCCAAGTGATGCAAATGAAGGTCCTCAACAAACCATTATATAATGCAAAGATGTAACTTTAGGTGCTCTATGATTAATACCTTTAGAATATCTTAGTAGTTTTTTTTATTACTAATGTAAGATTTGAAAAACATCTCTTTTTTAAATTAAAAGAGTGGTAATGTGACCTAAAGTCAATGAGACTACAAATAGAAGAACTCGTCCCCAATGGAATTTGAACCTTATTGTAAAAACAATACACCAACTTAACCATCACAATATGTCATTATTGACTAGAAATTGTATCCTTAGTTACACAATTTGAAATAATCAATTCTTAAAATAATATACAATAGCTAATTAGTAAAGTAATATTTGACTCTATAAAACTATATTTCAAATGACCAAAACCCATTCTACAACCTTATCCGAAATAAATTTCAAATGAAAAAACCTAACACCCAAAAACAAAAATTAGTTCAAACAGAAATTATATAATAACAATTAATCGCAAAGTTTTAGATAACTACTAATCTGCAATTCAAACAAATTAAGTTGAATAATAAGAATTATAATTAAATAGCCTATAAAGCTTTGGATAAATAGTAATATGCAATTCAAACGTAGTAAGTTGAATATTAAGAATAATAATAATAGTAATATACGACAATTCAAAGCTTTCGATGCACATTCAATGGCCAGTCAGCGTCATCAAAGATTTCGAGTCACGTTACATGAAAATTAAAATGGCATTTATACTCGAAACAAATTCTTGCATATATATATATATATATGTATATTAATTATAATGTTACCGACTTTAATAGAATACAAATACGTTTAACAAGTGTTCATAGTTAATACCATGAATGTTTATCTACTCTTAATAAATTAATAGAAAAGAAAGAGAAGAATTGTTCCATACTTTGAATGTTTGCATGTGCCTATTAATAGGGAATTTGTCAATAACAATATTTTTATTTCTGACCTTGTCAAAACGTTACTTTAGAAAGATCCCAAATATTGGAGCTTCTTAGGAAGTTGCCAGCTAACTTCATTCACTTTTATTTGAGCATTATTGTGTTTTCTATGTTTTCTATTGTATTAAAAGTATATATTTAATTAAATATCAAAAAATACTTTTCTGATTGAGGAAATAGTTAGAATGGTAAATTTATATAACTGTTTTTTAAAATCATTTATTTGTTCTAAGTGTACTAATAAACACTTTAAACTTTAATTTCTTATTATATGAGTTAAGAGGAGATTGGATCTTATGAAATCATTTTCTTTTGGAAATTCTAAACCTGTCAAAATATGGAATATAAATCTAAGATTTCAAAATAAGAACCACATTTTTCCAATTATTAGTAAATATAAATTATAAATTTTTTTTAAATTTTTTTTTTTAAAATTATGATATCTAAGATTTCAAAATAAGAACCACATTTTTCCAATTATTAGTAAATATAAATTATAAATTTTTTTTAAATTTTTTTTTTTTAAATTATGATTTTTTTAAAAATTATATATTCTAATCAAATTTTAGAAATTAGAATTAAAAAATTACGTTAGAAATAAGCATATTATAAATGAAATAAAATTAAAATTCTAACATGTAATAAATAATTTGAAGTGAAATTTAAATAGATGTATTTAGAATATCTATATTAAATTTTGTAAAAATCATTTTAAATCATTTTTAAAATAATATATTATATTAACTAAATAAATATAAATATGAAATTTATGAAATAAAATTATAAAATATTTAATTACATTATAAATAATTACTGTATAAAATATTAATATATTTTTTCAATAATTATATTCGTATACATCATATTCATTTTATCATAACTTTCATATTTTTTTGAACATGTTGAAATTCTTTGAATATTATTATTAAAATATAATAAAGATTTTTAACATGATATCAATTTTATCTCTTAGATACTAAGTGATATTTATATAAAAGAGGACAAATAATGTAACATAATAAAAATTTAAGGAAAAAAATAATGTAATAAACAAGTATTTTTTAAAAATAATTTTTTCATTTAAATTTTCATAATTTTTGAAAAGAAATTTTAAATTGTTATATTGTGTTATAATAATGTCTAACTTAAATGACTTTTCAAAATGTTGTAATATAGTAAATATTAAAATAATAATTTGAGCTAGTATACTCTTGTGTATAAGTTTACTAACAATAAAGAGAAATAATTTTGATTAATGTAATAAATAAGTAATTGGTTCAATTAATAAAGACAAGGGAATTTTATATTAAATGTGTATAATTTATTATATAAAAATAAAAATAAATAATATTAAACAGTACAATAAATAGTTATTTAGACAAATAAATTAAGTTTCGAATTGCACAAGAATATAATGAATTTAAAATTAGATTTAGAAAGAAATAGTTGTGAAATAGTTGTAATAATGTGAAGACAAATCAATGAGAGAGGAATGGTTTTGAACTCCATGAGGTAACCTTATCTTATTCTGGTTTTTCTCATTAAACGTATATTATCTTACATTGTCCTAATAGTTATTATATCATTACATCACATGACCTGAAGACAACATTCTTTTTATAAGAAAAAATCTTAGAAACACATCTTTCATTTTTTAAACTAATTCAATATGAACCATAATACATTTGACTTTACAATTAAAAATATAAATGCAAAAAGGATGACCATAAACCAATTTATATAAAAGAAAACAATAATCAAAATCAAGCAAAATCTTAGGATACAACTAGGCATACAAAACATCTGCACAATATAACACAAACTAAAAAAAGAAAGTGTGAAAACATACACCTTTTTATTACTAGAGTATAAAAATAAAAAGTATGAAAACATGTGCTCTATTTATTTAAGCTTAAACTAAAGATCCAAAGAGGTGACAACCTATCAAATTTGGGACATATTTTGAAAGTTGTTGAATGTGACTACAACCTATAGTGTTCTCCCCAAGATCCTCTACAACAAGCTTACTAGTATGTGACCAAAATCTCCAAATTTCATGATTCCTCATTCATTACCACAAATCCACTCTTTCTTTGAACAAGTTGTCATAGATGGGAAAAAGTAACAAAGGAGAGTTCTCCATGATTTCTTAAATATTATCATTAAGTAGTTCAATATAGGAGCATGACTCTTATGATACAAAAACCTTGAACTCAACAAGACTTGATTCCTCATGAGATCTTTAAGAACCTTTCAATTCCATGAGCAAGCCAAAGGCTCATTAATGTTGCTTTAAACTTGATTATGTGGTTTTTTTAGTTATCAATATTTTAAATCATGCTTTGAGATCCAACAATGAAGATTCTTAGAGAATGTGAGGAGGGAAACATATATCAAGTTGTATTTTTTTAAAACTAGTGTGTTATTAGGGATGCTAAAAAAAAGCTAAAAATTCAACAAATAATGTTATTACAACATATATGTAGGACACAAAAACAAAAACAAAACAAAACAAAACACGTCATAATAAGGAATGCAAACCTCCCAAATACAAGTAGCCTTCTTTGTGAATTTGATTTGTCCAAAGAAGGAGATAAGTGTTCTCAAAATATGCTCAAGATTTAAGGGTTTGGGGTGATTTTGGCATTACGAGGTTATGATTGATGATTTTGTTTTTTAAATGCATGATAACTTTTCATAAAATGGTGGTTGATTTGTAAAGGGTATGAGGCTTCAATTAATAGGCATGGGTGAGAGGAAATAGAGGGCTAGGATTGAAATCTTAGGAGTGGCCAAAAAATATTTGGGGGAGAGCACATGGATTATGCTTCTTCAAACTCATAGTCTTGTGACAAGTGTCATGAGGAGAGAGCTTGGGAGGACTTTGGGGGTTGGGAAGATATGCCATAAAGACACATCTTATCTCAAATTCCAAAAGTCAAGCCTTGAGGATTGTGACCATTTTGCGAAGTGGGAATGGGGCAAAAATGCAAGAGAATGTAAGAGATGTGTAAGAGCATTTAAGATTGACTTAAATACATATGGTTGGGAATTGTTGTGGGAGGTTGACTTAGGCTTGGTTTAGGGTTTATTTTTCCTTAGATTAAGGTTGTGTAAATGTTTAGGGAGTGATTAGGATAGGATTAGAGGGCAAGTGGGAGGAGAGAGAATGAATAGAGGTGGTGCAAGAGCACCCCATAAACAAGAGAAAAAACTATGAATGCTCATGTAATTTAATGCACGGGAGAATGTAATTAGATCAGGAATATCATTAAGGTCATTTGGACCAAGAATGCAATATAATAAAACCCATTTGAATGACCATTGACATGTTTAGCATTAAGAATCCTACATGATCAAATCTGATCAAAGGGTTAGTAGAATTATAGGAGAATAGGGATTTGATATTTTTAAATATTTTTAGGCATTTAGGAATGATTTGGGTTGAGTCCTATGTGGTAGGAATCCAATTGTTAAAATTTGCACAAAATTTGCAAAAGTTATAATGTTATCAAAATGATGTGACAACATTTGCAAAAATGTTAGTCATAGTGCCAAACCACCTCCAATGGTTACAAATTTTCAAAAATGGTTATATAGGGTTTGTATAAGTGCTCTTTAATCAATTAAAGGTAGAGTTGGTGTATTTTGAATGTTGAGGCAATAAAAGATAACTAAAGTATCCTGTAATTTGGTGTTTCTCATGTATGTGATTTTTTTTTTTTATTTGGTTGTGTGGAGGCATGAGTTAGGAACCATTTGGAGTTGGTTTGAAACAAATTGGTTAAGTATTACGAAACACTTATCCATTTTGTTGAGATTGTGCTCCAACCCTCACCAAATTAAGGTTCTAGACTAATTTGACCTTCTTTTGCACTTCCACCGTGGGATTTTAACAACCATTGGAGGAATGTAATGGGAGGTAATGTAATTTAATATCCAAAAATATTGAAGTGGGAAGATCTGGTTTGCAGGCCAAACATATGAGCCCTAGCCAAGCATCTCATTATTACTAATCAATTTTAAAGATAAAAAGTTGAATATGTGAAATGGGTAAGTGGATCTGTGGAATGTGATGTTAGATTTGGTGTTAAGGATGTGTGGAAACACTTATAGATTAATTGGTGCAGTTGTATCACATGCCTAAGGGGTACTTACTTTGTACAGTAGAGCCTATTAGGCCTAATTGTCATGGAAAACCTAGTTTAGGTTTAGGGCATCAAGTAGAATTGTTAGAGTTTGAAAATTTGGAATCCTTGCAACCTACCAAAAGGGTACCCAAATTCATGATTTTTTTATGAATTCCTTTGGAGAAGTTGGGATTTGAGGCAAGTTTTCCTATTAGGTCATTCCTAATTTCTATTAGGCCTAATCCTACACAATTTTGAGTAAATGAAATACACTCTTGGAAGAGCCCATGAAAAGCAATTGGTTTTTCTCTGAAAGGATGGTAGATGACATAAGAATCCACTTTCCACAAGGTTGAATAATTTTGAAGCCTTGGAGATAGGTCTAGCCCAAAGGGGGGCTAGTGGTTACAAGAGTCTTGTGAATCTTGCCACACAAATTATGTGTGAAGGGATACAGTTGTTCATAAAAGATCAAATAGAGTCTTGGGTGAGTTTGGTTGGGACAAGTGGTTGTGTATTTGAGGAGAAGTTATGGTTTTTTAAGTAGGTGAGAGCCTAAGTTTTCTAGCTTCTTTATGCCTTTGCATTAAGAGGTTTAATTAGTTAATCAAACGGGTTATTTAGCTAATTAAATGATTTTAGTATGCGTGAATGATTTGGGTTGAGTTGAAACTGTGGGTTAGGTGATTAGAGGATGGTTAGTTTTTTTAGCATGAATGTTGATGGTATTCTTATGGGGGAGTATGCTAGTAGTGTTGGAGACATGATTCAGTGATTATATGTTGGATTCATGACAAAGCTTGTCATTTATGTCAACATGTTGGTTATTCTAAGCATACTGACAAAATAATAGATATAGATTGGCTTCGCACTATTCAAAAATTGAAGATCAACTTATGCACACATGAGATTATGTTCTAGAGTATGTCTAGATGCTATAGTTAAGAAAGCATACAAAAATATGAATATTGGATAAAGTTATGAAGGATTTCATGAAGGAAGCTTTCATGCAACATTTATGGAAAGTGGGTGTTGTTGTTTGGATTTTATCTCCTAATAGATATGGAACTTGGTTGAGCAAGTTGAGATAGAGGTTGAAGACATTTTGAAGATGCATTGGTTAATCATGCATAATTAGATGATCAGTGAGTTGAAAGTTATGAAGACTATGAACCGATAGATTACTTGTAATTGTGAAAAGATGAAATATTGTAATATGACGTATAGTGTAATATCTTAAGTTGGTATGAAGGAAAGGTAATTCCCTTGTTGAAGAGTATGGAAATGAAAGTGTGATATATGAGTTTATCTATGTTATGTATTGTGTGATCTTTAATGCAAATATCTTTTGGATCAAAGAAGAGATTGGTGTAGTTAAGGCATGGTGAACTTACAAAGAATTGTATTTAGCAAGATAAGTTATTACTAGAAATTTGTTGATATACACTTGTATTATTCAATGAGGATAGTACTGGACAGTGGTTCCATCTATCTTCCTTTCAACTCCTAATAGGATTGGAATTTCTGAATGGGGATTCAAAGTCTCCAAATAGGGACTCATATGTAGTGATTGTATTTCATTTACTCCTAACAAGGTCCATCCTCTTACAAGGAACTTTTATATTAGTACAACATTTTTTGGGTACCATCCCCAATGGGGTTTTCCCTCTAATCAAGGGTTTCCCTAGTTAACATATCTAGTGTTATTGTGTATGGTTATATTTCTATGGTTGTCACATCTAATGTTTACATATTTCATAATTAATAAGGATATTGAGAGTTATTTTAATTTTATAACAGATTCACCCACCCCCCCCCCCTCCCCCCCCCCCCCCGCCCCTTCTCAAGTATCTTGGTAAACTTTACTTTCTAAAAAGTCTAGAAATTAAAGTTAGGAGCCATATTCTCAATTAGATTAAATAAGATTTTTTGACTCTACAAGTCTCAATGGCATTAAGAAAGGTAATTGTTGTTGCTAATATCTTGCACACCTAAGTGTTGTCATTCATTGGCAATTGGTCAAGCACAACGTCTACCATATCATGATCATCAATAAACATCTACACTGATCGAGTCATGTATTGAGATGAGGACTTAACAAGGTAGTGAGTCATGATTAGCATGATGAGTCACCATCGTAGTGACATGACATAAAAGATGTGGTCTAAAATATGAAGTAGTTGAAGCTTTAACAAAATAGTAGAAAGAACAAAGGATTGATATGTTATTGCTAGACCTAGAATAGACTCATAGGGCTACTAGGCTAGACCCTATGACATAGGTGTCATGGGTTCTTCATGAACAACTCAAACACGTGATTCAAATTTTGAATACACTATATTTTGGGTAGGATGTTTTAGGGTTTTAATGCCCAAAAAGGGAAGAATGCATATATCGTCAAGAGTTTTACTGTTAAAATGTATAGAGAAGAAAAATGAATGTGAGTCTAAAGATAAAAGATCAAACACATGAGAGGTGTTGTGTAGATACAAAACAACTAGTCAATATAGATTGATGGATTGTGGACATGGCAATGGAAAGAAGGAACGTGGTGATATAGAAAATATCGCAGAGAACATCATCAAGGAAAGAGAAGATCATGATATCATCTTGGTACACACTGGAGATCTATTAGGAAATACATTCCATACAGTTTAGATCAATATTTGATTTCTTTCTAGTTGGTATAATTATTTTGTAAGCTCTTAACTAGGAATACTTTAGTAGAAAGCATTGTAGTGCCTCTCGTGTTTGTAGTTTGTACCTTGTCTATTTTGATTCAAGTAGGGATAACTTTAAGAAACCCCTCCCGAGAAAAATATGTAAAATGTTGGCAGATTCAACATTAAATATGCAGGAAAAATTTCTAATCGAGGGCAATTTTTTCATTCGAGGAAAGGGAGAAAACTATTTTCTATTGGAAAATTTTTCCTTTTCATATCAAAATTTAATAATAATTGTGGTGAATTAAAATTATTATTTTTGGTATGCAAAAAAATGTAGGTGATTTATTTTATCAGTCATAAACATTTTTGTAATGTAAGAGGTGAATTAATTATTTCATATAACACAAAATATTAATATAGTTTGATAATAGGTTATTTTCCAAAGAGAGATTATGTAAATTTTTGGTGAATTTATAGACTCGCAAGTGGTCCATGGCCCACATGCCAAGTGTACACTATACAATGTACTTGTAGTATGCCAATCCATTAAGATTCAATTAATAATGTGCCCTTTCTTATTGCCAACTTGGTCATCATCACGTTTAATGTTATCATTTTTATGGTGAAGGGAATTAATTTGGACCGTTGATGTAATATAGATCAATGGCTTCAACTCTATTTCGGGTCTAATTATAAATGACATACCATAAAATCTAAATCTTCTTGGAATTAGGACACATGTCCCAAAGACCAAAACATAAAGTAGTTGGCTAAATAGGGATAGTTGGAGACACACATCAGTAAAATGGTAGGCAATGCTCAACTTGAGGGAAAATATTATTTTATTTTAAGGGTGAAATAAAATTATCCAATAAGAAAATAGTAGGGAGATGCTAGCGAAAATTTTAAAATAATTGTGTTCTAAATCTAGATTACATTGGCGATTGGACCAGGATTTTGACAAATTATGTGTAAACTAATGAGCAATTAGCCTTGGATTTTAACCCAAATTATTTAATATCTCGGCAAGATGGTTGACCCCATATGTAGGTTTTATTAGCCAAATTGTGATTTCTCAAAGAGACAGAATAGCCAATTGGCGAAGATTCACCACTAAAAAAATCACTAGATTCAAGAGATACTTGATACTCTTATTTTATGTACTTTGAGATGGCCTAAGGGTCAGATGTTATACTTTGATTCAGTATAATAGATGCTTTACTGCTATGTTGTTCAATTTATCATACTTGCATGTTGATGCCATTTTGAGATGACAGTAGATCTATGATGATATCTGATTATCTAGTATTTGGACATACTTTCTAATTATGTTATGTGATGGATTTTATGCTATGGTGATTTATGTCATTCTTGTCTCCTTATGCTCTATGCAAATGTGTGTGATGTAAATGGATTATTTAGGTATTTAATGCATTATTGCTTCGGCTATGATATTATATGCAATTGCACTTGATTGTGTGTTTTAGTGTATAGGAATTGTATTAATGACAATGGCACATGGAGTTAGTGATTTAGCTATTCATATATACCAATGTCTTCCCTATATGGTTGACGTATCCTTATTTTAATTGTTTAAATCAAAACCTTTTGGTGATTATTAAATCTGTTTGAAGTCATCTACATTACATGATTAGACCAGTAAGTGTGTTTGTGCATTTAGAGGTTCACATTGTCACGAAAGTTGTTAAGTGATTTTTTGTGATTTTGGGTTTTTAGGCTTTAAATATTATTGAATCTAATTTCTGCCAACTATTCCTTAAGTGAATTCCCATTACGAGGAATAATCTATTTTCGCTTGGGTTGATTCAGAGTTTAGCTAGTCCAACTAGCCATTTGCCCTAATCGACTATTCATTTGAAAATTGAATAAGTTTGGAAAAAGGAATTTAATTCCTCACTTTTTCTATTTTGGATTTTAGAAATTGGGAGAGCTTTTCTAAAATCCTCTTCTGAAGGATTTAATTTTTGTTCATTCTGGGAGATGTGAGCATGGGATTTTTGCAAGATCAGTCTTGTTTGATCCGGCTTGGGGAGACCTTGCTTTGCCGTCACTTTTGATAGTTTCGGCAGATTATTTATTTTATCAGCCTGATTTCAATTTCTGCCCCTTTTTCTATTAGGTAGGGCTTTCCAGTTTTCTTGTTTTTTCTTTGTTTCAGCTTCTATTTCTTGTAGCAGTTTGTTAGGAGGTTGAGACCTAGTGTTCCACTCCGTTATGTTAGTTGGTTCTTCCTAGTTGGTTGAGTATGAACATTTTCCTTGTTTTGGGATGGAGGATTTGGGGTTTTACACCGTTATGCTAGCCATTTTTGCATATAGTGTCCAAACTCAAATATTATTGGAATTTTAGGGTTTTGTACCCAAAGCTCAAATGGGTTTTAATTTTGAAAAATTCCAATTTTTGGGGTTTTTACCTCATTTTGCATGTCGCCCTGTTTTCTCAAGTTTTCTTAGCATGAGTTGGGTCGTGGATTTGGATTATCCATTTGGATGTTGGTCAAACCTTTATTGCGCTTTTATGTTGCATTGGGATGCATGTTGCGTTCATCCTCCCAATTCTGTTTCGATTGAGTGACTTTCTACTTGTGTTCTCATCTAGTCCTTGTGTTATGATATTCATGATGGTGGTGCACCACACATGAGTATGTGCACATACATTTTTTGAGTGACTTACGAGTCCTGATCTTCTTTGGTACTTCCAAAAGTTATGATCATTAGGGTTGGGTTGGGAATTTGCATGCCTATGGGCACTCATCATTGGATGAGCATGGGTAGGGTAGGGTAGCATATGGAGGGGGTTTCTTTTTTGCAACCCAGTGCCTATTTCCCAAGGGTTGGCATGAAAAAGTTTTAATTAAGTGATAACTAAAGAAAACACTAGGTGGTAATAAAACTTAAGATAATAAAATGTGTGTGTGTGGGGCCCTTCATTGAGGAGTTGAAATGCATGATCCAAGCTTGGGTTTGTCGATGTCGAGTAACTCTCCACAATGTCTGCCCCTATTAGTAGCCCATTGAGTGACTGACCATGACCTGTAGTTTATGCATTGTCTTTGTCTTGGTTTCAGTCATCATACTACTTGGTGTGTGTCTTAGCCATGGATGTTTGCTTGTGTGTGTTTGTGGTCAGATCGTTATCTCCATTAGCACGGCAGGAGTGGGCTTGCGGGTTCCATGTGGTTGGGAGACATAGCTACCTATACCACTGCTAAGGATTGGTGTACATAGATGGTCCTTTTCCCTAGTGTGACCATTGTTGGATGTTTTCACTTGGTGCTTTGGGTTTCGAAGTATGTTTTCTTGTGATTTATGCTTTCATTGGGATGCTTGTTCATCATGTTTAGATGATGTTATTTATTGATGCATTCCCTTATTTAATGATTAGCATATGATAAATGATGTTATCTGTATTCATAGGATTATATTATGCTTTACTTATAGCATGTTAGATTTCCTTATGTTTATGTTGTAGCATGTTTTAGTAGTGGTGTCCTTTTATGATAGTACCGACGATCTAGTCAATAGCTTGGGATGTTACGCGTGGGGAATGGTTAGGGCCCACGATGGTCTTATGATGATATTATGGTTGGGAGGAACTACGTACTTAGTTTGGTTGTATTGTTCATTGTGATGTTATTTATGTTTATTGTGATGTTGTTTTAGTAGACTACGTTGTTTGCTTATGTAATTTCCCTTCTTTTCTTGTTAGATGGTTAGATGTTATTTTCATCTTTTAGCATCTGTTTGAGTGTCTTTTCCTCAATATGTGGATCTAGTACTCCCCGGTGTGGAGGAATTCATTTTCTTGTTTTCTTCCTTTCTGACTTGTTGTTTTGGATTCTTGTGTGAGATTGCAGTTTCTCATGCAAGAATGCAAGTTCTCATGTGATGTGTTGGGTTTCTTCGTGTAGCTTTTGGCACTTTCTCATGTGAAACCCAACACTAGTTTTAGGTGTCTTGGTTGTTGGTCCAAGTACATTCTCGTGCCATTCGGTGCACTTTTTCGCATGGATGGCAGATTCTCAAGTGACATGTTGTACTTCCTTGCACGAGAATATGTCATTCTGTTGGCCTCGTGCAAAAAATAGGGAGTATCTAGACTTCTCTGAGAAAAGTTCAGAAGTTGGTTTTGGACACTCTTTTGGATTTTACGCCTTCCTAGTTGAAAACAAATTTCCTATGGGGTTTAAAATATATCATTTAACTATAAGTTGAAGTATATTTTTAATTAATTCCTTATACTTAAGATATATTTTAATATATATGATGAGTCTTTTGAGATAGGTTCCAGACCTCTGCAAGCTAAGATAAAGATTCTACAAAATTTTAGGGCTTCAGGATTTCAAATTTAGCCAATTTTCAAGAGTCAGCTATTGTCTTTCAGCTTGGTGTTTAGTAGTTGAGTTGTGCTTTCTTCCCATCCTCGATGTGTGTGAGACCATGGTTGGTCTCTGTTATTTTTCTTGTTTATGTTTTGGTCAGTGGTGACGCTAGGATATCTTTGGTGTTTGGTTGTTTGGTTAGTCTTCCATTGCAATCTTTATGATCCGTGTATAATGGTTGTCTTGTGCTTTTGTGCTTGTAAATTTTTTTTTATCTTGGCTTATATTTATCCTTGTTCCAAGGATCTCTGGGTGGGGAATTACAATCATATTGTAAAACCTTTTAACAAGGTGTCTCTTAGAAGGATTTCTTAAGTCCTTAATAAGGTTTCCTTAACTTAAGCTATTGTGATCCTAACAAGTTGCATGCATTCTTAACTAGATGTGTTCTAAGAAGGACTAAGTTGTAACTCTTAACTGAGAAACCTTTTATCTTTAGTAAAAGGATAGCGAGTATATTATCCCCATTGTGGTTTTCATCCTCTCACTGAGGTTCCCACATATAAACTTGTGTGTCACTTGATCTATTCTCTTGTATGAGAGATTGTATGGTTTTACCTTTATTCATCATTATTTTATTCGCTAAGTGGTTATTATTTAGTCTTTCTAGAATGGCTTCTTATTTAGTGGGTGAAATTATATTTATTGATTCACCCCCCCTCTCAGTACTAGTTGGGACCATTAATTGGTGTCAAAGCCAAGACCCTAGTAATGAAAAGCCTGATAACTTGAGGGAAAATTAGGAAGAAGCCATGGAATACAAGAAGAAACTTGAGGAATCTCTTAACACTATTGAAGATATGAAAGAAAAGTTAAGAGAATCATTGTCAAAGATAAAGAAACTCGGTGAGAGCTATGAAATCAATGAGAAAATTAAAGACAACAATGGAGTAGATGGTTCTAAAGAAACAATTATTGAACTTATAATTGAAGAGAAGACGATAACCAAATCTGTCTCACAACTAAAGAAAGAATTGGATGGTACATTAGAAAAGTTAAGTCAAGCATAGAATGAGTAAGGGTATACTACACAAGCAGTAGACAAAGCTGAAAATTCTCTAAGGGAAGCACTAGAAGTGTGTAAAGAGAATGGCTAAAGAGGATGCTAGAAAAAAGGATGAACACTGAGTAAGGAACTAAAGATCATGAATGAAAGGAATGAGAAGTTGAAAAAGTTCAATGACATCTCATTAAATATAGATGAAAAACTCAAGGCTCAAAGAAAGACCAAGAGCACAACTAGTCTTGGCTATGAAGGTGACAAGAAGACTGAAAGAGATGAGTCATCTAGAAGAAAGGACTGGAGCCAAAAAAGACAAGGGGGAACATCATCTAAAAATAAGAAGCCTAAGAAACCAACATGCCATTGCTATGGTAAAATAGGTCACACTTCTAATGTATGTTGTCATAGAAAGGTTACACCTATAATTCTAAATACCTTTCGTGGGTATTGCAACACTTCTCACCGATATGGACACTCTCCTTGAGAGTGTAGATCTCATCCAAATGAGAGAAGATTTAGAGGTTACTATTGATTTTTTAGCAATTATGGACAAAGGCTAAGGTCTATAGATCCAAGGAAAGGTCACTATAGTTGTCATGGAGAACATCAACTCCTAGCTGGAAGAACAAGTTCAACACATTAGTATGTTTAGCCTGTGATAATATAGGACATGTTGTAGAATATTGCAAACTGAGACTAGTCAAAGAAATTACTTAGGACCCTAGAGGGGAACAAGCATGACCTATTACTACTATGGAAAGATACATCATCTTGCTAGAGAATCTAGATCAAGGAGAGGATCCAAGATGAGGAACTTAAACAAAAAGGAAAAGACCCAGATAGTGGAAAAAGTAGAAGTTAGAAATGATTTCAACAAGGTACGAACCAAGAAGATCGACAAGATTACAGTGGAAAATCTCGAAGAAGATGAAATCACTTTGGTTTAAGGTGAGACTTTGAAGGTAAATTAAGCTAATACAAGCTTAAAGGGTTTGTGTGCGAAGGCAAATAATTACAAACTAGTCCCCTGGTCAAAATTGGTAGATGATACACCATTAAAGAAATAAGATAGAATAGTGAAGCACAAAGTATTTGTGACAAGATGAGAGTGTGCAGGGATTATGAACTTTACAACATGGGTCATTGGCATTAAATGCAAGTTAAGTGGTTGGTAAGCATTGTGTTTACCATTTTAAATTAATGTTAACCTAACATTTATAAATAGTCTAACAAAGAGCCATTTGCCACTTTACAAACTTGAATTATTGAGTTGTTCATGTGTAAAAATCCTAAATTTATTATTTTTGCACCATTTTATGTATGAAGAAAGTTCTAACCTGAAGGTGCAGAGGCGAAAGTGATGAAAGGTAATCAAAGACAATTGCTAGAGTATAAGCCACTACTCAATAATTTGAAAATCATCATGGCACAAGAAATCCATAAAATTGAATTGGTCAGTACCAAAGAATTTGATGAACCAAATTATGTCATCATTGCATTAAAGGGAAATGTAGCAAACCAGATTGGAGCACTATCTTCGCTATCTGTAGATGTATTTCTCATTGAAGATGTGAGTGCATACTTGAAAGTAAAAATTCTAGAAGTGGGAGTTGAGAAAATTAAGGAGGTATTTGCTACTTTCCTTGATAATGGGAGATTGCATCTAATAAACACCATACTACAACATGCAATAAAAAATCCAGACCTTTTCCATGATGACTGGGTAAAACTCATACTAAGAAGAGTACATGATGAGTATATGTGGTTGGACAAGCCTTACAAGATCAGTCATCAGGAGGGTAACTGGATTCAGTAGCTCTGGAACAAAGCTAACAATAGGTAAGATTATTCCTAACATATCTATGAGATCCACCGGAGAAAGAAGGATGGATGATCATGTTCCATTGATGATATTCTAGACCTATAAATGAAGTTAGCGGAAATGGTGATAGCCTAAAGAATCTATCACTCCAATAGGGAGAATGGTGTGCTCAATGGAAAAACATATGACACATACCAAATCATCCAAAACAATGCCCCACTTGACCTAAGTGGATGGTTACACAAACAACTGATCATAAACCTAAAGAAGATCAAGAAAAACTACAAGATACATCCATTCAAGCTCATTTCCCTCAAGACGGAGAAAACAAAAAAGGGGAGAAAACAAAGGGGGAGATCAATTGTTGATCCTAAAGGCAGTGAAAAGAAAAGGAGCACAAGTCCATACACTAGTGAAGATTTTATCGACATCATCATAGGGAAGTCCAAACAAAGAAGGTGAACAAATCAAGAAGGATCATAAGTTTTTCCATCAATGCCAAAGGGGGAGATTGTTGACCCTACAAGTCTCAAAGGCATTAAGAAACGTAATTGGTGTTGCTAATATCTTACACAACTAAGTGTTGTCATTGATTAGCAACCGGTCAAGCTTGAAATATACCATCTCACAATCACCAATAGACATCTACAATGGTCTAGTCGTGTATTGAGATAAGGACTTAGCAAGGTAGTGAATCATGATCATCATGACAAGGCACCATCGCAGTGACACAACAAAAAAGATGTGGTCTAAACCACAAAGTAGTCAAATCTTTAATGAAACAATGAAAACGAGAAAGAACAAATAGGCTATGACTAGACCTACCATAGATTGGTAGGGCTACCAGTATAGACCCTATGATGTAGGTGTCATAGGTTCTTCATGAATAGCTCAAAAATGTGATTCAAATTTTGAATGCATTATGTTTTGGTGGGATGTTTTAGGGTTTTGACACCCAAAAAGGGAAGAAAGCATATATTATCAAGAGTTTTACTATTGAAGTGTGCAAAGAAGAAAAAGGAATGCGAGACTAAAAAAAGATCAAACATAGGAGAGGTGTTGTACAAATATAGAAAAACTAACCAACACAAATTGATGCACTATAGACAGGCCAAAGAAGATAAGGAATGTGGTGAAATAGCAGACATCACAACAAGTGGAGGGGGTGGCAATGGGTTCACCCCTTTCACCCATCATAGCTAACCTCTATATGGAGTATTTTGAAGAGATGGCTATCCATTCCTTCCCTTTGAAATCCAAATGGTGGAAGCGTTATGTTGATGACACCAATGTTTGTTGGCCACATGGCTTGGAAAAACTTGAGGAATTTCATGAGCACATCAACAATTTAGCCCCCACCATCTCCTTCACCAAGGAGCTTGAGTCAGACAACCAATTACCCTTCCTTGATGTTCTTATCATGAAGAAGTTGGACGGTACCTTTGGTTGTTGGGTGTTTCATAAAGCCACCCACACCGACTTGTACCTCCATTCTTCTTCTCACCACCACCCTTCCCAAAAAATTGGTATCCTCAAGACTCTTTCCCTCAGAGCCTATAGTATACATATACATATATATATATATATATATATATATATATATATATATATATATATATATGCTTTCGCTTACTTTTGTTTATTTGTTTTTCTTTCTCTTAGTATATGTGGTTAGGGTTTTCTTAGGTTCGGACTTTCTTTTGTTCTAATTTCTTTTTATCACCTTTTATTTATATTTTTATAGTTTTAAATTCTTTTGTGCCCTTTATCCTTCATGTCTCATTTATTTCATTAATTGGTGCTCTTCTCACTTTTTGTTCTTTGCATGAATTTATGTGCTCTCCCTTTCTCTTCTTATATCTCTTGAGAAAGGCTCAGTCTGCGTATCTCTACTCCTGCACTTTCTCATCTTGATGATTGATCATGTAGTATGATCTGAAATGTTGATGGTAAAAAAACACACACAATCAAATCCAAAAAAACAATTTATTTACAAATGGATTGTGGAAATCTGATAATGTTAAATCACAAAGAATGCCATCAAGGCAAGAGAAGATCAGGATATCTTCTTGGTACACATTGGATATCTATCACACAAGATGTGTCATACAATTTAGATCAAGATTTGATTATTTTCTAGTCATTATAATCATTTTGTAATCTCTTAACCGGGCATGCTTCAGTAGAAAGCATATTGTAAACCCTCTAACAAGGTGCCTCTTAGAATGAGTACTCAGATCCTTTAACAAGGTAGCCTTAATAGGTTGTTGTGATCCTAATAGGTTGCGTACATTCTTAATCGGATGTGTTCTCAGAAGGAACAAGCTATAGCTCTTAATCTAACAACCTTTTATCTATAGTAAAAGGCTAGTGGATATATTATGCCCACCGTAGTTTTCATCCTCTCACAAAGAGTTTCCATGTAAAAACATGCGTGTCACTTGATGCATGCTCTTGTATTTGAGATGGTATGGTTTTACCTTACTGCATTTATCATTGTTATATTAGCTAAGTGGTTAGTATTCAGTCTTGCTAGAATGGTTATTGCTTTAAATATTGAAATTGTGTGTAGTGGTTCAACCTCGCTCTTAGTGCCAGTTGGGACCAACATGATTTTATTTAAAGATAAGAGTAATAACTGAAAGTGAATCAATTTATGTAGATTAATAGAGGAAAGAGGGTTTAATTAATTGAATAGTATTAGGTTGTTATTGTATAACTAGTTTAATTAACTAGTAGGCTGACATAAATTAATTAAATGTTAATTATTTAATCCATAATGCCCTAGGGGAGGACTAAATTAGATTACAAATTTGGTAATCAGATTTAAGTGTCTATTCCAACCAACTAAAATGCAAAACATACCAA
This sequence comes from Cupressus sempervirens, assembly GCA_028749045.1. NCBI lineage: Eukaryota > Viridiplantae > Streptophyta > Pinopsida > Cupressales > Cupressaceae > Cupressus > Cupressus sempervirens. The sequence goes on from CM053792.1 coordinate 703,241,057, forward strand.
AGAAACACTTAACCCTTTGTTTGAAACTCTCTTTTATGATTTTCATTTTAGTTGGTTGGATATACACAATTTATGAGGATATTGTCCACATGTATGGTTATTCTCCAAACAAGATGACACGACTAAAAAAATGGCATAACAAAATGTGTTTTCACTAGGTTTTTATTCATTCTTGCAACATTGTAGCGACAAGTTATGAAGATCGGACTAGTTAAATTCCGTTGTGGTATTCAAAATTTATTTTTTGTAAAAATGTGTACAAGTGTTTAGTAAGATATATTTTCCATACAACACAATAATTGTGATATTAGTATCACGATTCAAATTTGTAGTTTTTTGAAACAATTTCATTGACCCAAGTTTCATGAGTAGTGGTTCACAAGAACCCATATCTCATAAGAATGGATGCAATACTTAACATTGAATGCATCTAGATGATGATCTCATAAACGAAGCACTGAGACTTCTCGGTAGGTCACCCATCTCATTACTACTCCAATTCAGACTACAAAGTTTCCTCCATGATCAAGCTCGTAATAGGGTGTATCATCTCAGTATGACTCCATCTCAAATTACAAAGTTTCCTTCATGATTAAGCGCGTCACAGTGTGGCTAGAGTGAGAGTAGCACAGAGTTGGGTGACCTCTAGGTACTTGACCTTTGTAAGCATCACCTAGATGCAATGAATGCCAAGTATTTGACTTAATTCTCATGAAATTGGATCCATGAATCTACTCAAAAGAAAATTACAATATCTCATAAGAATGGATGCAATACTTAGCATTGATTGCATCTAGATGATGATCTCATAAACGAAGCACTAAGACTTCTTGGTAGGTCAAGCATTTCATTACTACTCCAATTCAGACTACAAAGTTTCCTCCATGGTCGAGCTTGTAATAGTGTGTATCATCTCAGTACGACTCCAACTCAAATTACAAAGTTTCCTTCAAATTAAGCCCGTAGCAGTGTGACTTGAGTTAGAGTAGCACAGAATTGGGTAATCTCTAGATCTTGAGCTTTGTATGCATCACCTAGATGCAATGGCCCCCAAACATTTGAGTTAATTCTCAAACGAAAATTACAATATCACAATGGGCAATATAGCCACGAAAATGAACTCCTTTTACATTGTTTTTTCTAACTTTTCGGAAAAAAATTCTAAGTCCTCTCCTTTGTAAGGAAGTGCATTTTCGTGGCTGTATAGACGTTGCCCAATAAAAGAGTCCATTGCTCACCTGAAGATGCCCTACCTAGGGATTTCAACAAAATTTCCCCTGACACCGACGGTCACATCGTCCTCCCTTGTATAAGCTCGGTGAATCCCTATGATGATGTACGGGGCAGAGCTGCACGAGTAAACAAGGCAGCGCAGTCCATAGGGAGAGAACATTCATAAAGCGGTCAGTCCTCAGTCACGGGGGAGCCCTTAACCGCTTTCAACATTTGACTTGGGTTAATTGTTAACCGGGAATGGGTAAAGACTTTTCTATAATGTTGAGTTGGGTTAATTCTTAACCGGGAAGGGGAAAGGACTTTTTCTATCATGTTGAGAGTGACAAGACGAGTAGGGGTGTTGGCAAACAGGGAACGAAAGCGACGCCAGCGCAGGTGCGGGCCCCACAGGGTCACACAGTCAAGGTCAAGTACAGCAGTGTCAGGCCTAGACCGTAGACTGTTGAGTGTGGAGCATTTGGTAGCCGCCCAAACATAAATTTGTGTCAGATGCTTATCTCTTTAACCGTCAAACCCGCTGACTACTTTGCACTTTGTGTTTCCCCACGAATATTTCCACATCCACATTTCAGGGAGAACTATGATTCATAACAACAATCACGCTGCCTAATTATCAAATTTTGTTTTGAATGACTAAAATCAAATTATTTATTTATAAATTATATATTAATATTTCATAAGTAGGAGATAATCATTAATATATTAATATATTAATATTTCATCCCATTTTTGACCTTTAAGAGGGGAATATAGCATCGGTAATCATTATAATTATTTTATGTATTTTAATCTTCTCTATATATACAACATAGTTTTGGTTAATAAAGAGATATATTCGGGATTGGTGCTAATAAGAACCATACGGAAAAAGTTTCCTCTCAAATAATAATAAGGATGACAAATAAGAAGATTAAAAGATTAGGGTGGTGACTCAGCTGCTAGGGCCCACGGTCACGTGGCCGCTTTAATATATTAGGTGTCTTGGCCCCACACCACGGATAAGATTTGATGGCCTACCTAAAATATCAAAGGAAATTTATATGACTTTGAACAGCAATATTATGTGTTCCGCTGCGGTTTTCTCGCGTTCTTATTCTTTGTAATCTGTACTTGGAAAGAAAGAATATTTTATTTTGATTCTCAATCAGTCTGACCGAGTTTTATTTGTATTCAAATTTGATGATACAATAATTGGAAATAGTATACCCCTCCTTGCCTATCTCAGTGTACTGTTCTTTTATGTTAAATATATTATGTTAGTACAAATTAATGTAGTACTTAAAAGTACCATGATAATAATAATAATAAATCAAACATAACATTATGTTTATACAACTCAAATTAGTACTTAAAAATGTCCATGATTACAAATCAAAACATAAAATAAAGGAATAGTTGAAAAAAACGGTTCGAATCTTTATCCGCGCATGTCATTGTTACGCAGTGACAAGTAGAATCTTGTGGGTTGCCAGCAAATACATGCGTGTCCGATTGCCGTTGTGAGCTGGAGAGATCTATAACCTGGATTCTTTATATTTATTCGGAATTGTTTGAACCATTTTTTATTTTATTTTATTCATTTGTAATCAGTTTTAATAATTATTAAAATAATAATAATTGTCCTTTGAGTTAAAAGATCAGTTATGAAATTATTGTGTGGGATTATAAATATTTGTGTTTCCTTAGATTGCGAGGGAAGCAACATAAAGATATCCTTTATATTGTATTGGAAAATTATTTGGAATTATTTGAACCATTTTTATTATTTTATTTTATTCATTTGTAATCAGTTTTAATCAATTATTAAAATAATAATAATTATCGTTTGAGTAAAAAGATTATTTATGAAATTATTGTGTGGGACTATAAATATTTGTGTTTCCTTAGATTGCGAGGGAAGCAATTTAAAGATTTTAGAATCTTTTTCTAGATTGGTAAAGGAATTAGTTGAATTTTTTTAAGAATGTTAATGTAGTTGTGATATTTCTATCAGAATTTAATTATGTGATTTTGAGTTCACCCATCCGAGTAGGGCGATGTCTATGACGGAATTTAAATTTAGAATACAGTTTTAAAATGTTTTTTCATTAATTATTAAAAACTGTAAATTGCCCTTTTGATGTCGGCATAAACATTGGCTCCGAGTAAACTACTCCATTCTAAGCACGCATAATTATGGAGTTTCCTCCATGATTAAACCCAAAATTTGCAACCCCATTTACAAGCTTTAATTAAGTAAATTATTCTGATTAATTAAATTTATTTTAATTAATATCTTTTATAGTGGTATAGTTAATTTTGATTAATTAACTAATTATTTTATTTATTTATTTTAATTTAATTAATTAAATCAAATTTATCTTCAAAGATCTTTAAATTTAATATAAATAACCCCTTCTCTAATACATTTCCTCCATATAATCTCATTTTTTTAAAATCATATTTATTTCATTAAATCAAATTCTTCTTCGAAGGTATTTAAATTTAATTTTTAATATCTCCTTTTTAATACATTCCCTCCATAAAATCTCATTTTAAGTAAATTTGTGTTTATTTATAAAATCACATTCTAAGAATCTTCTAAACCTTGATTAACTTAAATCTAATTGTAATCCCAACCTTGAAACCTACCATACACCCATCACTTCACTTGCTCAACCAACAATTTTTCTAATCACTCCACTAACCTCACTCAAAAATGTTTTCATAACTTTTAGTGCTAATGAGTTGTTCACACATGTATGAGTAGTAAAATTATTCTTATTAATAAAACTTATTTTAATTAATATCTTTTATAGTAGTATAGTTAATTTTGATTAATTAATTGTGTGTATTATATTCGTCTATTTAATTAAAGTAAACAAAATAAGCCAAATTCATCTTCAAATCTATTTAATTTTAATCAACATCATTAAAGTTTAAACAACATCAAGATAACATTAATGCGGAAGCAATATGAACATACACAACAAATACACATTTGCAATTACAGATATAGTTTCAATTCCTCAAAGGTTCCTTTACGTTGAGTCACATTTAATAATCTTAAATTAATTAGTTTAAGTTTCAAGTACAATGTCTCAAGATCATAAAGGAATAACAGATACATAGTCGCATAAGTATAAACAATACAATGAAAGTACATCCAATCAATAACATCCACTGCACATGTCGCAGAGTATGTGAAAATAGATACTGTACAACAGAATACATGATAACATATATACTTCATCTGAAAAGAAGTCTCTGAGATAAGAAGTAAGAATGATAAAGGTACATCTTCTACAACGAACATCCAACAGCTGGCAATGTGAAGGGGAACCCAAATGGTAAGAAGGCACTACCTCCCGACCGCGTGGTTACCTAGTCAGGCTTCCACTCCCACCGTGCAGGGAAGATAATGAACGATCCACAAACGACTATCAAACATAAAACACTCATAGGCATGGAATACCTACTAGCCAAAACTATCTCAAAGGTAACACATACTACTCAAGAAGATAAAATAAACCAGAAAGAAAGAACACTCAATCCAATACTGACATCACATAACCAAACATCATACACAAACCAAGTATAAACCAAATACCAAGATCACAAGATAAAGTCAACAAAAGATAATCCTCCTCAAGTCAAAAACCACATGTCAAAAGTACAACATAATGAAACACCAATCATCATCAATGAAAGTAAGTAACCACAATAAACACATCCAACAATAGATACACCACCAACAATAAGTACACCACCAGAGATACACAAAAACTACAGAGGAGACTTAGGCTACATACTAGGGAGTGTCATCACATGGCTGCTTGAGTTACCCTGGACTGATCTCTTAATAGACCCCGAACCCTCAAGCGTTGAGTTACCCTGGACTGGTTACTCTGAACCCCGGACCCTCAACATCACACATATGGAAACTAGAAAGCCCTCTCAAGAAGACGAGGCACTCATTTCATTCCCATCCTTAGTCTATACAAGCACTAAAGGCATGGGTAGATCAAATATCTCTAACTTATCTTTTTAGTGTGTTTCCCCCCCATAAATTTTACTTACTAGATTATCACTTATTACATAACTTGCATTAGGTTACCCTGGTACTGACCACTTTGGGTCCCGGACCCCTATGCAAGCCACTCCCAAGTCACATACCTAGACAACCTCTCCTAAGCACATAAAAACACAGTTGTGTTCCATACCACAACCCCCGTAAATATCAAACTTGGTTCCTTAACAGGCAACCTGATAACAAGATGGATCAAACTAAATCCAAATACACATAAATGCTCACAAAACAAATCTCATAAGTATAAACTCCAATTTGAATCACAAGAATCATCATAACATCTAGCCACATAATAGTATCCAAGAAATCTCACAAAACCTCTGGTGTACATCCTAGACTGGTCGACATCTAAACAACACCAAAATTCAAAAAGAAATATAGACAGTACATAGAAAACATCATAGTCTCACAGTTGGATTTGATTGATAATATATTGTTGAATTAATGTAAGGTTTCAATTTTCGTTTTCAATATAAGTTTCAATTTGCGTTTCAATGTATGTTCAAGTGTATACGATTCTCAGTATTACTCATACAATACACCCGTGTATTTGTTTCAATTAAGGTTTTAAATTTCCAGTTTAATACATGTTTTCAAGTAAGTAAGTTTTTCAGTTAACCTTCATAATTAACCCTTGCAATTAAACTCATTCTTGTTCATATAATAACATATCAAGACTTAGAAGTAATATTAATCATTTATTAAATTATTCGATTACTAAATAGAAATATTTCCCAATTCCATTAATAATTCAAATGGTTAAATAGTAAATATTATTAACCATATTAATTGCATTAATAAAATTAATAAACATTATTACATTTTAAAATTAATAAAAAAAAGATTAATAAACATAGCGTATTTTTTTAAAAGCCCGCCGACTTTATAAAGGGCCGCCGGCCTCCCCATAAAGGGGCTACCGAGCAGCGTACCCTGCTGCGCAGGGTCTGCGCCAGTAGTGGTACGCTGTACCATTGCTGTCGCAGCCTGCGTCAGCAGCGTACGGCGCCGGCAGGGGTTATAAAAAATTTCGTTTTTTTTTTTTTTTTTTTAAATTAAATTTTTTTATTTTTATTTTTTAAAAATTTATTTTATTTTATTATTATTATTATTATTATTATTATTATTTAACTAAGTCAAATTTCAATAATTTTGTTTATTAGAAGAACAACCCTTCTAATAAATTTAGATAAATTATTATATATGAAAATTTTAAGAATTGTATTATAATTTTATATTCTTTATTTTATAATATTTTTCTCAACGAACTTCATAACAATATTATTTTAATATATACATATTTTAATAACATTTACGATATTAAACTGATAGGAAAAATAAATTGAACCGTTCGAATTTTCAATCCTAAGATTTTCATTTCCAAAAAAAACCCCTTCCAAATTTAAATTTCTTAATTCCATTTTAATTCAAAACCCAAATTTCAATTTAATACTAAATTTCTTTCAGAAGTAAAACAAGGTTTTCTAAATAGTTTTTTTTTTTTTTTAATCCCGATTCCCAGAAGAAATCAAATCGCAAAAGATTCAGAAGAAAGGTAGCAAGATTCATTCAATAAAATTTGAGAAAGCAATTTCCAACAAGCACAAAGAAGACAAAGATCCGAAAGTGTTTCTAGAATGGTTCACAAACCCTACCTTGATCCGATGCTAACAATCTGGTGAAACCCTTGCTAATCCGAACCCTTCCAAGCTTCCAAAGATTTCTTTGCTCCCCTTTCCAAAAGTGTGTTCCCTGAAAACCTGTGTGTGCAATAATGACCCAAAACCCTCTAATATAGAATCTAATTACCTTTTAGGGCTTCTGTCCCCACAACTCTAAAATAATAATCACTTTATTTAATTAATTCTTCATGCACAATTAATTTTCTTTTAATTAAAATATTATTTTATTTTTCCTTCATGCACTTTAAGTGAACTATTAAATTACTTTATTTAACTAGCCACTTTGACTTTGCTTTTAAAGTTAATTTATAATTTTAATCTCATGCGTACTTTATTAAAATACCCTCATTAAAGTTTAAACAACATCAAGATAACATTAATGCGGAAGCAATATGAACATACACAACAAATACACATTTGCAATTACAGATATAGTTTCAATTCCTCAAAAGTTCCTTTACGTTGAGTCACATTTAATAATCTTAAATTAATTAGTTTAAGTTTCAAGTACAATGTCTCAAGATCATAAAGGAATAACAGATACATAGTCACATAAGCAAATGCATAAGTATAAACAATACAATGAAAGTACATCCAATCAATAACATCCACTGCACATGTTGCAAAGTATGTGAAAATAGACACTGTACAACAGAATACATGATAACATATATACTTCATCTGAAAAGAAGTCTCTGAGATAAGAAGTAAGAATGATAAAGGTACATCTTCTACAACGAACATCCAACAGCTGGCAATGTGAAGGGGAACCCAAATGGTAAGAAGGCACTACCTCCCGACCGCGTGGTTACCTAGTCAGGCTTCCACTCCCACCGTGCAGGGAAGATAATGAACGATCCACAAACGACTATCAAACATAAAACACTCCTAGGCATGGAATACCTACTAGCCAAAACTATCTCAAAGGTAACACATACTACTCAAGAAGATAAAATAAACCAGAAAGAAAGAACACTCAATCCAATACTGACATCACATAACCAAACATCATACACAAACCAAGTATAAACCAAATACCAAGATCACAAGATAAAGTCAACAAAAGATAATCCTCCTCAAGTCAAAAACCACATGTCAAAAGTACAACATAATGAAACACCAATCATCATCAATGAAAGTAAGTAACCACAATAAACACATCCAACAATAGATACACCACCAACAATAAGTACACCACCAGAGATACACAAAAACTACAGAGGAGACTTAGGCTACATACTAGGGAGTGTCATCACATGGCTGCTTGAGTTACCCTGGACTGATCTCTTAATAGACCCCGGACCCTCAAGCGTTGAGTTACCCTGGACTGGTTACTCTGAACTCCGGACCCTCAACATCACACATATGGAAACTAGAAAGCCCTCTCAAGAAGACGAGGCACTCATTTCATTCCCATCCTTAGTCTATACAAGCACTAAAGGCATGGGTAGATCAAATATCTCTAACTTATCTTTTTAGTGTGTTTCCCCCCCATAAATTTTACTTACTAGATTATCACTTATTACATAACTTGCATTAGGTTACCCTGGTACTGACCACTTTGGGTCCCGGACCCCTATGCAAGCCACTCCCAAGTCACATACCTAGACAACCTCTCCTAAGCACATAAAAACACAGTTGTGTTCCATACCACAACCCCCGTAAATATCAAACTTGGTTCCTTAACAGGCAACCTGATAACAAGATGGATCAAACTAAATCCAAATACACATAAATGCTCACAAAACAAATCTCATAAGTATAAACTCCAATTTGAATCACAAGAATCATCATAACATCTAGCCACATAATAGTATCCAAGAAATCTCACAAAACTTCTGGTGTACATCCTAGACTGGTCGACATCTAAACAACACCAAAATCCAAAAAGAAATATAGACAGTACATAGAAAACATCATAGTCTCACAGTTGGATTTGATTGATAATATATTGTTGAATTAATGTAAGGTTTCAATTTTCGTTTTCAATATAAGTTTCAATTTGCGTTTCAATGTATGTTCAAGTGTATACAATTCTCAGTATTACTCATACAATACACCCGTGTATTTGTTTGAATTAAGGTTTTAAATTTCCAGTTTAATACATGTTTTCAAGTAAGTAAGTTTTTCAGTTAACCTTCATAATTAACCCTTGCAATTAAACTCATTCTTGTTCATATAATAACATATCAAGACTTAGAAGTAATATTAATCATTTATTAAATTATTTGATTACTAAATAGAAATATTTCCCAATTCCATTAATAATTCAAATGGTTAAATAGTAAATATTATTAACCATATTAACTGCATTAATAAAATTAATAAACATTATTACATTTTAAAATTAATAAAAAAAAGATTAATAAACATAGTGTATTTTTTTAAAAGCCCGCCGGCTTTATAAAGGGTCGTCGGCCTCCCCATAAAGGGGCTACCGAGCAGCGTACCCTGCTGCGCAGGGTCTGCGCCAGTAGTGGTACGCTGTACCATTGCTGTCGCAGCCTGCGTCAGCAGCTTACGGCGCCGGCAGAGGTTATAAAAAATTTCGTTTTTTTTTTTTTTTTTTTTTAAATTAAATTTTTTTATCTTTATTTTAAAAAAATTTATTTTATTTTATTTTATTATTATTATTATTATTATTATTATTATTATTATTATTTAACTAAGTCAAATTTCAATAATTTTGTTTATTAGAAGAACAACCCTTCTAATAAATTTAGATAAATTATTATATATGAAAATTTTAAGAATTGTATTATAATTTTATATTCTTTATTTTATAATATTTTTCTCAACGAACTTCATAACAATATTATTTTAATATATACATATTTTAATAACATTTACGATATTAAACTGATAGGAAAAATAAATTGAACCGTTCGAATTTTCAATCCTAAGATTTTCATTTCCAAAAACAAACCCCTTCCAAATTTAAATTTCTTAATTCCATTTTAATTCAAAACCCAAATTTCAATTTAATACTAAATTTCTTTCAGAAGTAAAACAAGGTTTTCTAAATAGTTTTTTTTTTTTTTAAATCCCGATTCCCAGAAGAAATCAAATCGCAAAAGATTCAGAAGAAAGGTAGCAAGATTCATTCAATAAAATTTGAGAAAGCAATTTCCAACAAGCACGAAGAAGACAAAGATCCGAAAGTGTTTCTAGAATGGTTCACAAACCCTACCTTGATCCGATGCTAACAATCTGGTGAAACCCTTGCTAATCCGAACCCTTCCAAGCTTCCAAAGATTTCTTTGCTCCCCTTTCCAAAAGTGTGTTCCCTGAAAACCTGTGTGTGCAATAATGACCCAAAACCCTCTAATATAGAATCTAATTACCTTTTAGGGCTTCTGTCCCCACAACTCTAAAATAATAATCACTTTATTTAATTAATTCTTCATGCACAATTAATTTGCTTTTAATTAAAATATTATTTTATTTTTCCTTCATGCACTTTAAGTGAACTGTTAAATTACTTTATTTAACTAGCCACTTTGACTTTGCTTTTAAAGTTAATTTATAATTTTAATCTCATGCGTACTTTACTAAAATACCCTCATTAAAGTTTAAACAACATCAAGATAACATTAATGCGGAAGCAATATGAACATACACAACAAATACACATTTGCAATTACATATATAGTTTCAATTCCTCAAAGGTTCCTTTACGTTGAGTCACATTTAATAATCTTAAATTAATTAGTTTAAGTTTCAAGTACAATGTCTCAAGATCATAAAGGAATAACAGATACATAGTCGCATAAGCAAATGCATAAGTATAAACAATACAATGAAAGTACATCCAATCAATAACATCCACTGCACATGTCGCAGAGTATGTGAAAATAGATACTGTACAACAGAATACATGATAACATATATACTTCATCTGAAAAGAAGTCTCTGAGATAAGAAGTAAGAATGATAAAGGTACATCTTCTACAACGAACATCCAACAGCTGGCAATGTGAAGGGGAACCCAAATGGTAAGAAGGCACTACCTCCCGACCGCGTGGTTACCTAGTCAGGCTTCCACTCCCACCGTGCAGGGAAGATAATGAACGATCCACAAACGACTATCAAACATAAAACACTCCTAGGCATGGAATACCTACTAGCCAAAACTATCTCAAAGGTAACACATACTACTCAAGAAGATAAAATAAACCAGAAAGAAAGAACACTCAATCCAATAATGACATCACATAACCAAACATCATACACAAACCAAGTATAAACCAAATACCAAGATCACAAGATAAAGTCAACAAAAGATAATCCTCCTCAAGTCAAAAACCACATGTCAAAAGTACAACATAATGAAACACCAATCATCATCAATGAAAGTAAGTAACCACAATAAACACATCCAACAATAGATACACCACCAACAATAAGTACACCACCAGAGATACACAAAAACTACAGAGGAGACTTAGGCTACATACTAGGGAGTGTCATCACATGGCTGCTTGAGTTACCCTGGACTGATCTCTTAATAGACCCCGGACCCTCAAGCGTTGAGTTACCCTGGACTGGTTACTCTGAACCCCGGACCCTCAACATCACACATATGGAAACTAGAAAGCCCTCTCAAGAAGACGAGGCACTCATTTCATTCCCATCCTTAGTCTATACAAGCACTAAAGGCATGGGTAGATCAAATATCTCTAACTTATCTTTTTAGTGTGTTTCCCCCCCATAAATTTTACTTACTAGATTATCACTTATTACATAACTTGCATTAGGTTACCCTGGTACTGACCACTTTGGGTCCCGGACCCCTATGCAAGCCACTCCCAAGTCACATACCTAGACAACCTCTCCTAAGCACATAAAAACACAGTTGTGTTCCATACCACAACCCCCGTAAATATCAAACTTGGTTCCTTAACAGGCAACCTGATAACAAGATGGATCAAACTAAATCCAAATACACATAAATGCTCACAAAACAAATCTCATAAGTATAAACTCCAATTTGAATCACAAGAATCATCATAACATCTAGCCACATAATAGTATCCAAGAAATCTCACAAAACCTCTGGTGTACATCCTAGACTGGTCGACATCTAAACAACACCAAAATCCAAAAAGAAATATAGACAGTACATAGAAAACATCATAGTCTCACAGTTGGATTTGATTGATAATATATTGTTGAATTAATGTAAGGTTTCAATTTTCGTTTTCAATATAAGTTTCAATTTGCGTTTCAATGTATGTTCAAGTGTATACGATTCTCAGTATTACTCATACAATACACCCGTGTATTTGTTTCAATTAAGGTTTTAAATTTCCAGTTTAATACATGTTTTCAAGTAAGTAAGTTTTTCAGTTAACCTTCATAATTAACCCTTGCAATTAAACTCATTCTTGTTCATATAATAACATATCAAGACTTAGAAGTAATATTAATCATTTATTAAATTATTCGATTACTAAATAGAAATATTTCCCAATTCCATTAATAATTCAAATGGTTAAATAGTAAATATTATTAACCATATTAATTGCATTAATAAAATTAATAAACATTATTACATTTTAAAATTAATAAAAAAAAGATTAATAAACATAGCGTATTTTTTTAAAAGCCCGCCGGCTTTATAAAGGGCCGCCGGCCTCCCCATAAAAGGGCTACCGAGCAGCGTACCTTGCTGCGCAGGGTCTGCACCAGTAGTGGTACGCTGTACCATTGCTGTCGCAGCCTGCGTCAACAGCGTACGGCGCCGGCAGGGGTTATAAAAAATTTCGTTTTTTTTTTTTTTTTTAATTAAATTTTTTTATTTTTTATTTTTTAAAATTTATTTTATTTTATTATTATTATTATTATTATTATTATTATTATTATTTAACTAAGTCAAATTTCAATAATTTTGTTTATTAGAAGAACAACCCTTCTAATAAATTTAGATAAATTATTATATATGAAAATTTTAAGAATTGTATTATAATTTTATATTCTTTATTTTATAATATTTTTCTCAACGAACTTCATAACAATATTATTTTAATATATACATATTTTAATAACATTTACGATATTAAACTGATAGGAAAAATAAATTGAACCGTTCGAATTTTCAATCCTAAGATTTTCATTTCCAAAAACAAACCCCTTCCAAATTTAAATTTCTTAATTCCATTTTAATTCAAAATCCAAATTTCAATTTAATACTAAATTTCTTTCAGAAGTAAAACAAGGTTTTCTAAATAGTTTTTTTTTTTTTTTAATCCCGATTCCCAGAAGAAATCAAATCGCAAAAGATTCAGAAGAAAGGTAGCAAGATTCATTCAATAAAATTTGAGAAAGCAATTTCCAACAAGCACGAAGAAGACAAAGATCCGAAAGTGTTTCTAGAATGGTTCACAAACCCTACCTTGATCCGATGCTAACAATCTGGTGAAACCCTTGCTAATCCGAACCCTTCCAAGCTTCCAAAGATTTCTTTGCTCCCCTTTCCAAAAGTGTGTTCCCTGAAAACCTGTGTGTGCAATAATGACCCAAAACCCTCTAATATAGAATCTAATTACCTTTTAGGGCTTCTGTCCCCACAACTCTAAAATAATAATCACTTTATTTAATTAATTCTTCATGCACAATTAATTTGCTTTTAATTAAAATATTATTTTATTTTTCCTTCATGCACTTTAAGTGAACTGTTAAATTACTTTATTTAACTAGCCACTTTGACTTTCCTTTTAAAGTTAATTTATAATTTTAATCTCATGCGTACTTTATTAAAATACCTTTATTCAAGTTCACATGCTTTTATCTTTTAAATTAATCTCTTATATTTAAAACTCATTCATGCAAACTTAAATCTTTTCCATAAATTAATATCTTTCTCCTTTTAATATATTTTTGAACGTTTAATTTGATAAATATTTATTAACTTAAATAACAATAATATTTAGGATTTATTTAAAAATGAACTCTAAATATATTATTATTAAATTAAATAAATATTATCACGTTCTAAATTTAATCTTAAAACTTTTATCTTCAATTTAATTCTTTATATTTAATTAATTTCTCAATTAATTAAATATAATTAAATATTCATAATATCATAATAATTTTCCATTAAATTAAATTATTAATTTAATCAATTAATTAGACTTAATTAATAGAAAATACATCAAACACTCACAAAACAACATATACACAAAAATACTCACGGGTTTTAAAAAGGGTAGACAGTCTGTTACGAGTCCTCCTTGCAGGACAAGTATTATAGGCTTATGGCTAGGATTGGACCTGATCATTATCTTCCCATTCTCACCATTTGAGTATTTGTAATAGGGCGCGCTCATCCTGGCAATTCAAGGAAGTTGATGCCCGGTACCTACATCCTGCATAAAAGACGAGCATGTACATGTATATAATATATCTAAACTAAACAGACAATGGCAGGGAGTGGTTCATCGTGTAGATCCCGACTAGCAGGTGACTACGATTCCCTCCCTTAACCACATCAAACACGTCAGACAGAAAGATAAAATAAACAGACACCATACACATGCAAGTATGGTGTAAGTATAATAATCACAAATCTAAGATCAAATGCGTACATATAATAATGCATCTCTATCAATACAACATAATCATCATTAAAGACATCATGTTAACATTTTTATGAAAGAAACCACATTTACTAACTAGGATCATCAAAATACCATTAACAACACATGAATGAAATCAACTAAGCAATAATAACCGATGCATTTGTAATCAAAGTCATGAAATAATATCATAATAATGTAAATCTAGTATCTCTAAAACTAATCAATGCATAAAATTAGCTTAAAAGAATTTGACAATGATAATAGAATGTGAACTAGGGGCAGGCACTTCAAAATCTTCTAAGCCTTGATTAGTTTTAAATCTAATTCTATTCCCAACCTAGAAACCTACCCTACACCCATCACTTCACTTGCTAAACCAAACATTTTCCTAATCACTCCACTAGCCTCGCTTAAAAAATGATTTCATAACTTTTAGTGCTACTGAGTTGCTCACAAGTGTATGAGAAACCCTTCCCAAAGAAGCCACCCAACTTCCTTAAATTCTCCAACTTCCTCCTTACACCACTCATTTCTCCAATGTGAGCAACCTTGGACCCTTCAAAGTTAAAATTCTCTTTGTTGATTTTTGCATGGCCATCCCACTAGCCCATGTGTCTCTTATGTGTATGCCATATAGGTGCCATGTCATCCAAGCCTCCAACTTTAATCCAAGAATCTATAAGTAGAGCCCTTGTCAAGACAAAAACGAAACAATTAGAATTACAGTGTTATCATGCTAGTTTAGCTCTAGATCTTCTTAAGCATATTAGTATTTTGCATTGCAAATTTTGTTCTTAGTTTACTTCTTAGATTGCTATATCATGTTGCTTAAAATGAATCCTTTTTAGCTTCTCATATGCATGTTTTCTTATTGAATCTTCATCATATCCATTGTTGGAAGCTTGAGCCTAGTTCCTCATACTAGTTATTGAATTCTTCCATCATCCATTAGGTTACATTTTCAATTTCATTCATTAATCAATCAAGAAATCACTCGGGGATTAATGTACTTGTGTCTTGAGAGGGAGCACACCCACATCTCCAAAAGAGTGTGAATCAAACAAGCCTTTACAAGTGCACTTGTTTAGGCTTTATTAGATGTTGTTAGGAGTCTTTGTGTTTATGTTTTTTTTTCATTATTTGATTTTGTTATTGCTAACTGCCCAATGTTTGCATGTTTTAACTTGACATGGGATAGGTGAGGAGAACCTCAAGGAGGATGTCCAAACCAAGATGCTAGAGTAAACACACAGAAGCACAACATAAAATAGAGTTGAAATGATAGGATTCAATTAATTTAATGTAAATCAAATTTAACTTGCTTACAATATGTTGGGCATAAAACCTACCTAGTTGCAACCTCCATTTACAAAAAAAATCCAATGTGTGATGTTAATTGCTCAAGAGCTTAAGCTCTAGATGTGTCTCTTAAGATCATTTTTCCTAGATACCTAATTCATTACATAATATAGCCATCATGACACACATGTTGGCTGAAAGATTTTAATTTCCAAAATCAGGAATTGTATTACACAAATGGTCTCATCCCGTAAGGAGAAATGAACAACCACACAAATAATCATAAGAAGAGATATGGGTAAAAGTACAAATATGAGTCACCCTTTTACAAAGGAAAAGGCTAACAACAAAATAAGTGTTAAACTTTAACAATGTAAAAATGATATTTGTATTTTGAATTTTAAGATGGTGTGAATTGATGAAATGTGTATAAATGGATGAAGTTTCTATCTTTTATTTTTATTTTTATTTTAAGTATTTTTTTTGAAAAAATAAATAAATTAATGACCTTTTTTTACTCTCTAAAAAATATAGCAAATTAGGGGTTATAGTTCCAACCACAAAAAAATGCAAATAAATATTTTTGAATCTAATTTTAAAGTATGTTATAGATGACACATGTACCTAGAACTATCAAAAAGAAAGATTCAAAAACATTGTAGATTTTGCTAGGTATAGCTATTCCAAGTTTGACTTTTCATAATTTAATAGTTTTTGGTTCCCACCATCTTTTCTCTAGCAAATCCATGTTAATCAATAAAAAAAGTTACATATTGTTGAAGAGGATTCTCTCCTCTAGGAAATTGATAATTTTAAAAAAAATTGGTATCATCTACTAATTTTTATCTTTTTACGAATGTGCATAATCTTCAATGTTGAAATACGTAGTTGCAATAATTTGTAATTATTATAAACCATATAGAGTCACAATTCAAAAAAATTTATATGTGCATAATTCAAACTCTAAGCTCTATCAAGTGGTTTTTTTTAAACTCTAATTTTGACGTTGAAATTGGCTTGTGAAGAGTAAAGTTTTTCGAAATTGCAAAAAACATAGAGAAATTGCCACATAGGATAACACATAAACCAATTTGGGTAAACCAGATCTAGCCAAATTGGTTTCGGTTGGATCCCCTTTGGTTACACACGATTTCTTCTTGGCACCTTAATCTCGACCATGTTGGTCCTCATGGATGAATTCCTAGGTGATTCCTCAAGTGATATCTAGTTTTTGCATTTAACTTAGCTATGTTATTATGCCCAAACTGGCCTATGGAATTACAAAAGAGAAACATAATTCCTTTTAGATTTATCCATGATCATATAGGTGATGCACTCATCTCAAAGGGTATATTGACAATACTCATGTATGAGCTAGCACTTTTTGATAGAGATTTACTAAGAATGCATATTCATACTCTATGTCTTTCATGAACTCATTCTTCCATTTACATAATAGATACTTTTTATATCAATATAGGGGAAACACAACAGAAGAAATATGCAAGCTGATAATCATTCCAAAATTCTGGACTAAAGAAAGAAATAATGAAGCCTTCTTTGATAAGCAAATTAGTAATTTTGAATGATATATAGAGAAATCAAATTATAATTCATGACTTGAAGAATGGTATAGCTCGATTTGGAAATGAAATAAATTGGTGTTGAATATGTCAGCTCTCCCATGCAATTCAAATCCTATGGCTTTGTCCTGCATGAAGACGCTAGTTATCTTAACTAGTAATCTTCTTAGAGCATTCGTTGTAAATGAGCACACACTAGCTTTGCAAAGAACATAAGCTATGGTGAGCAAAATGGTTCACGAAAAGAAACAAAAGTGATACTTGGATTGTAAACCAAAATGATAAGAAGCAATGATAATAATCCAACGCTGAGATGTAGCGTAGATATGCAAGAAGGCTCCCAAATGCATGCCCAGTAATGCAAGAAAATCTAAGGTGGCAAGGTGTCCATCAAGGCCATTGTTTCAAATATGAATAAATTATGATGAATCATTTAAAAAATATAAAGCCCAATGGAAGAAAAAGAAATATGAAAGGTGGCCACCCAAGGAAAAATAATAAAGTTGTTGCCAAGGAATAATATTAAAACATATAATAGTATTAAAACATAAGATATAAGGTTGGATGACATAAGATAATATTAAAACGTAAATAATATTGCTTAAAGGTAACTATTGTTCTGAATTTGATTTAAGCTTGAGTAATTATTAAATTATATAGGTTGGACCAGTTAGCTCATAGTTGTCCAATATACCCTAGCTTGCCTAGCTATTTTTCCTTGGTCGTGGTGGATTAGGACTCCTACCTATTCGTGCAATGATAGGTGGTGCCCTCGAGTCCAATTCCTTTGTGGCAATGCTCCCCCCACCCCCCCTTTGACGTGCTCCTGCAAGGAAGAATTTCTCCATGATAATATCACATCCTTCAATATAATCACAATTACTATAGCAAAGTATTATTCATAAACCATCATAATGGCTAACCACCATTTCACTTCCCATAAATTTGTGATAAATAACTGACTTTCTAAGATTTCAAGGTAGCAATATAATAACATCATAACGACTCACTAACAATTAACCATCTTACCATTTCACATTATCATAACTAATTTTACCTTTTAGTTAACTTTGCATGAAACCTCAACGGTTATGAACATTTTTAAATTGAGTCAAAAATTGGGATGTAATAGTACATTATCACTAAAGAATGAATGGATGATATTCTCACCAAGTCTCCTACCAAAGTAAATTTTGTGTATTTTAAGACTAGCTTGGAGTTGTGGAGAATGAATCCCTTGCTAAGAGGTGAGTCTTAACATCAATGATTTCTTCAAATGTACTTTATTGGATTATGCTCAATGTGGGAGAAGCCTAAAGTAAAAGCCTTGTTCTACCCTTTGTGAAGTAGCCATGGTGGATCCACCCCTTGATATGGTTCACGATAGCTATCATGTGTATAACTCCAAGACTTTATTGGCTTATGGGTCCCCTTGTGAACATCATTAAGAGATGGTGATCTCTCAATGATGAACACTTGCACATCTTACCATGATTATGAGGTGATGATGTCATAATAATGTTACATATCACTTCAAGCGATATTTATGAAAAAACATAACGGTGAACATCATGTAAGGTCTTTGAAAATCTATTATGATGGATATCATGAGACTTGATATCCACGAACATAATGTTTATCTCTTAAGTTATGTTAACTAAGTGATGGATATTATGAGAATTAATGGATAGCCACAAAGAGTTAGATATTTCGTGGTGGATATTATGTGATGTAATATTTGTGGATGTGTCATGAGCATATATTCTTTTGGTAGGCATCATGTGATTTGGTGTTAGTGTAAATACTAGAAAGGATATTGTGAGTGTGGTGAATATCATGTGACTTGATATTCGTGGACATGTCATGATAGATAACATATCTTATACATTATGTTAGATATCATGATACTTGATATCATTTGATAGATCATAATGATATTTTTCAATATATTGAAGCCCAACCAACAAAGGATTGTTAACATCTTGAGATTTTAGATTGGGACTTCTCTAATTTATCGGGGCATTCATGTTGCTATGGTAGTCAACCTAGGCTCTTTTGCCAAAACTTGCTTGATAAGTTGCTTCAAAAGGCCAATAATTAGACTCACAAGTGGCTTTCTACAGTTGTTCGAGTGACTCTTCGACAATTTGTTATTCAAACTCTTCTTATTTATATAAGCATGGCTCAAACGGATGATATGTATTTTCTTAAG
This sequence comes from Cupressus sempervirens, assembly GCA_028749045.1. NCBI lineage: Eukaryota > Viridiplantae > Streptophyta > Pinopsida > Cupressales > Cupressaceae > Cupressus > Cupressus sempervirens. Next base: position 703,260,721 of record CM053792.1, read on the forward strand.
GATTTTGATGCTCTCTCATGACAATTTCTTTAGAGTGGTACCTTGTATTCTAAGTGGAGTCTAATTAGATAGCAAGTTGTTTGTAGGCACCAAAAAGAGGGAGTTCTTAGTCTCCTCTATGTTATCTTAAGTGGTCAAGCTCTTACTTCCAAGCTTCATTGGCAGTGATCTTATTCCCAAAATTAACTTTGAGCTCATTTTCTCACACAAGCACTTAATGGGAGCTAAATCTTTAATTGTTTCTCAACTTCCTATGGAGGGCAAGGGTGTTATGGCTTGACATACTCCAAAAGCTTGTGCTTAATTGATTCAAGGAAGCCTTTTTTGGATATGTAATAAAGGCTGCAAGTCTTTGTTTTGGAGTGGTTCTTGGGATGGCAATCCTATTTTGTCCATGTACCTACATCTACAAGCCCTCTTTAATCCTTTTTCTTGCACCTGGTTGGGATAAGGTGACTCATTATAAGATAATTTATAAATTGGGTCTTGTTTGTAGATATAGATGGAATAATTCATCTAATTGGTTGCCATGGGGTTCAAAGAGTGATCTACATGAGCTTTTGTAGATTCTGGCTCGTATGGAGTCCAACTCCTTGATGGAACTTGACGTGTCGATTTGGGTTGGTGCTTTGTCCAAAAAAATTCTATTTTTGTAGCATACCTAGAGTTTAGTCTCCATTTATTTCGAGATGTTGAGGTACCTTGGTGGAAGTGGGTTTGGAATAAATTCTCCTAGGCCAAGTGCAATTTTTACATGTGGTTGGTGGTTCACAATTGTTGTCTCAACTAGGATAATCTTTGCAAGTACAAATTTGAGTGCCCATCAATATGTTTATTATGTTGTAATAGTGAGGAGATTGTTTCCCATCTTTTTTTTTAGTGCCTCTTTTGTCAAATAGATATGGCACTTAAGGTGGGATGACTAGGATTGCCCTTGTTGGCATGCTTCTTCCTTGTTTGAGTTCTCAGATTGTCTAGGGTACCCCCTTTCTAAAGCCTATTTTCTCCAAGTTGCTTAGGATCTTTGCCAATGCTTTATTCTTTGGCATATAAGGTTGGAGAGGAATAGAAGAATTTTTCAGGAGATCAAGATTAGGATCGTATGTACCTATTGTGGGAAATTGCCCATTCTCTTCATGAGACAATTTTGGCTAAGTGTGAGTTAAATGCAAGTATGGATCTAGGAGATGTCATATGTAATCACGTCAATTTTCCTCTTTAGGGAGAGGTTCCAATGTTTGTTTGTCAACTATATAGTATAGTAGCACCTCTAGACTTGCTTTGCAGTATGCTATCTGTGAGAGGTATTACAATCCTCCCAAGCCTACAATTCTTAAAGTCAATATTGATGGTTCATCTTAGGGGAGTCTAGGATGGTTCATACTAATAATTTGATGGAGGCTATTGCCATCAAATACGTTGTGTAGCAATCTTGTGTATGGGGTTGGCGCAACATAATTTGTGAGACTGATTTCCAAGTTGTTGTGAACTTGCTTACTTGTCAGGAGCTTAGAGATAACAATTGGCACTTAGCTCTGATTATTCGTCAAATTGTCAATTTTTTGTGAGTTTAGACTAATGTCATTTTTACTCACTTTCCTCAAGAGTAAAATAGTATTGTTGATTGGATAGCTAGATGGACTTCAATTCACATGTAGGACTAGAGTATTTTTGTTAAGGGGCAATTGCCTTATTATTAGTTACAAGGCATTCACGCCTCATAAAGAGACCTATTGTTTATTCGACCAATAATCACATACTTTTTGTCTTCATGTCTATAATAATAGATTGAAGGCTCAAACATGAATTTCTCCAACGAAAAGACTCATGAGAATATTTGTTTAGCAGCCAAAAAGGAAACTACTAGTAAAAAAAAGTGTAACAAGGTGCTTTTTTCTAGTGTGTTTTCGTTATAGACTTCTAAAATTCAAATTTCGTTATCATTTTAAAATCTGTGTTAGGCCACAAGAAATTACCAACAATGTCAAAACAAAAGTTGGTCCCTCGAAAGCAAGTTATACATATTGCAAGTCTTCCGAAAGTCCACTTAAAGTTTGGGTTCTACCGTTTATTTATTTTCAGATGTATTGCCATGTGCGCCTTTGGCCACACATTCTCCTCTCTCGTCTTTGAAAGTAGCATCATTCAATTTATCTTAGAGGGTCATGAGTACAAACATGTAAGGGTCAAAAGTACGAAGGTTTGTCCTTCTCAACATGTTGACCGTATTCTTTAGCTTCTAGAGTTTGGATTGCTCTCAATTGCTCTTAACCCAATATCACATAGGTAATACAAAATGTGAAAATTAAATTATGGTTGGATGGGAACATGATTTACAAAAGCCAGCAAGTTGAATTGATCAATAAAGATGGTTGAATTGATCAAAAAAGATTGAAGAAAATTAAGTTCTTCCATCTTCTTTGTTAACAGTAATGAAGATTGTGATATTGCTATCAAGATTCAATTATGTAATTTTCCATCCTAATATTACTCCAATTCGAACATACTCAACTTCAAAGTTTCTTTCATGATTAAATCCACACTGAAAAATGATTCAACAAATTTGACTCAAAAAAAACTACAGAAATGAATCCTAATAACAATATCACAAAATTTATAATTATTTTCCTAATTTATTTCTTTAAGCAAAGAATGATAATATCTATATCTAATACTGTTTCTACAAATTTTGAATTTCTTCCTTGCGTTGCTTTTGATCATTATAAGTTTTTTTCTTTTCTGATGATGGACCTAACTATTTGATTTGTTTGATACCATCTATCTGAAGTTTTCAAATTCTGCCACCTGTTTGCTAGCTCATAGATTTTACTTTGGATGGCACCTAACAAGTTTGTTTCTTTTCAGATGGATTTAACTAGCTGTTTGGTTTTTTTTTGAAGACTGAGGAACTTTTCCTTTGGGCTCCTATGACTTCCTCGTAATCCGAAGTTCCTTCAAAAATGTCATTAGAAGTCCCCGCGTGAGCTACCACCATATGACTACCAACCAATCCCATTAGAAAAAGTAGATTTTGGTGTTAGTTTCCACGCTTGACAGCTGAACAAACATATCTGACCATGCGGAGTAGCCCGCCAACGGGTTTTTGTAGGTGAATTTTGTTCCACGGCCACACAATTCCAAACATGATAGATAGATAGGTAAAAATTTAATGTTCACAAGGCTAAAAATAGCCTATGGAACAGCAAGACAACTCAAGCAGACCTAAGTAGCAATGTTAGCTTTAAGTTTTACCATATAAATCATCAACAAAATTCAAGTTCACCAAGGTATAATCATCTGTTCCAAGGTAGATAATCCCGCCAGTTCTAAGAGTGAAATTTCCTTGGCTAATTTTGTAGGCAATGTTCTGGCTGGATAATCAGAACGGTCCAGGAGCTCCTAACAAACAGTGACAGCAAGTAGACACTCGGTACTCCAGCAAGTCCAATCAAAATACCACCCTCGTCAAGAGAAATAGCCCAACTAAAGTGATTTTATTTAAAAATAGGAAAATAAACTTCACAAGGTCGCTCTAGGAAAATGAAAATAGTAGCATTTGATCTGTTTTCATTAACAGAACCAAAATGAAAATATCAAAAACTTCAAAGCATGGATAGACAATACTTGCATTGACTTGGTAGTTTTAAGAACTTGGAGTGGGTTGTTTCAAGAGTACAAAGAGAATTGCTGGGAATGAAACAACAACGGTAGGATTTATGTCCAGCATCTGAGCTAAAAAGAGCATCAAATCATCAGCATTTTAACGACAAATCCCACCACGTGTATACATTATGCTAACATGATCTGATTTGCATAATGGACCTCATAAATCATTTGTATGTAGCCTTTAACGACAACTTTTTGGCATTAAGTGTCATTTATTACAGACTCGGTGAGTGCAATATTCAATATGTTATGTCTGGTGATTTCATAATAAATGAAACATTGCATCAGTAAGTGCAACAAAATTTAATGTGGGAACTGTCTGCAGTCACAATAAATGAAATGTGGCATTCATTTATTCAGTTGAAATTGGTTATGGATCTAATAAAATTGGTAAGTGCAATAAAATTCAATACGGTATCTGTCTACAGATTATTCAATAAAAGAAACATAGCATCAGTAGGTGCAATAAAATTTAATCTGGGAACTCTCTGCAGATTTCATGATAAATGAAACTTGGCATTCATTTATTCAGTTAGAATCGGTTATGAGCCTACGAGAATAATTTGATTGTAAGTAATTGTCTTTGTGAACTTATGACTTTTCAATCATCAGCAAGAAACATCAGAGCTCAAATTTCTACAATCCATTACAATTACAGTAATTTGCTTCTGGATTCGATTGTGTGAAGATTTTTATCATGTTACCATATCAACATTTCGAATCACACTACGTGATCCATCATTAGTATTAAAAGAAAACAAAAGATACAAAACATAGTGAATTATAGATAGAGACTTACTCAAAAGACAAAAGAACCTAAAAAAAGAGAATGCACATACATCCAAACAAAACTAAAAACTAAAAATTAAATAATTAAATAAATGATTAAAGAAGAAACCTAAAAGACCACACACCGCTGAAAAAACAAAGAAACATAGAAATCATAAAACACACGAATTATATAAAGAAAACATAAAAAATAGCAAGAAACATGGCTAATTGTAACAGAGATGGTACTTATAATGACAAAAGTCCACTGAATCTGCTTCGAGAAGATATTCGTAGAGCGTGCTTCTTATTAAACAAGTAGTCTCTGCTCAAGTCCAATAGACAAGCCAACTATACAGGTCCTCTTGCTGCTTAAACTGTCTGTAGATCCCACAATACATCAAACATGAGATTAACTTATTCAATTAAAATTAAATGCGGCTCTAGCTTAAACGATTTTATTGCAAGTTAGTGTCCTTCCGAATTTTTCACTGTACATTTATATCAGTCGACAATATGTACAATTGCACATCAACACTAGCAACAATAGTAATGGATGAATTTACTTCGAAAAGGAATTCATAAACATGTTTGATGTTAAATGGGAAGTCTCTGCTAAAGTTTAACACGAAAGCCATCTATGCAGATTTTTTCTGCTTCTTCACTCTCCATTCATTAATATTTGCTTGCACCTTTGCGCCTACGCTCTTCTTGAAACCGGGATAAGGTTCATAATCACAAAATTTTTGGAGGGCCTGCAACCAAAAGAACACGTTTGACACTTAATCCATCTACTTCTAACCACAAAACCTTCCTAGGAAAAAATTCGGTCAATGTGAACATTGTACTTGTGCAATGAAAATTGAAGTTACCTCAAGCAGGACAAAAAACGGGGCCATTAAGAAAGCTTGAACAAGATTATCCAAAAGTGCAGGTGCTCGTTTCTGCAAAGCAATAAATCAGAATCGAACTCATATTTTTTTAAAGTAATTAATGAAGCTGTAAATTTTCATTTAAAGTACCTCAAAAACTCCATGTCCTATGAATTGACCTGTCCAGCAAACCAACTGGGAAACAAGGACCACCTGACAAAATTACGCAAATATTTATCTTCGAAAGTACATAAGAATATCCAAATATTTACTGTGTTCTATGAGCCCATTCCAAGTGAAATTTTTCTATCAGTTGAACCATTCATTCATTATTTTCCTATATTATAAATAATTTTATTTGTAAGAATAGAACAGTTTCTACCTGTTATGTTGGCTATCTGGAAGTCCCATAGACTATCTGGCCTTATAGAAATTTATCAAAAACAACCATTCATTCAAAATGCATTATTTTGCAGGATAATGGAAGCTGGATTCAAAGGGAATCCAAAGTCATTCAATCTAACAACCTCGAATACAAATTATTCCTGGGCATGCAAAAATCTAATTTTAATAGATTAGCTACAACGATAATGAGTCTCCACTTTGTTAAGCAGGGTAAGTACAGAAATGTTCAGCATTTCGCTGCAAAATTCCTGACAATCAGTTTCACTCTATTCCGTGAATGGTTCGAAGCCAAAACTAGCTTGGAACAAGTCCTGCCATAATACTTTCTATTAAGCTTTTTAAAACCCTACAAATGAAAGCTTAAGATTCCTGATCAAGCTTTACAAAGGCAGCTAAGCAGCCGTTTTCCACTGCATGCATTTCCAACCTTGGTGTACTATGATTGGAGCTTGGTTACACTAAAAAGAGGTTTGGTGTACTACAATTGGAGCTTGGTTACACTAAAAAGAGGCTTACAGATTAAAAAAACCCATAGCCATGTGCCCAGAATTCTCAATTGTTAAGTTTATAAAATTATGAAGCCCAGTTTTCAAACTCGTGAACAGTCCAGTGCAAGAAAAACTAATGAATATTTCCCCTCGACACAGCATAAATGCAACTTCATAAAGTACAATGTTATTTTCAAATTTTCAAAATAGGGAGCAAATCAAGTGGGTAATATTGGGAAATTATATGATCAAACACATTTGAGTCAGCATAGCGTAACAGAGAGTAGTACTACTGTCAGCAATATACTTAATCTTATAAACATTGATGGACTGAGGAGTATCTATTCTTCTAAATTCACCCACGATATAACCTCAGTCTCATCTTTTATGATGTCAGGACTTTGTGCTCAGCAAGACTTCATCTCTGGTAGATTCTTTCAGAACTTTTCAACTCACCAGCAGAACAAAATCCATTGAGGTGCCATGCATATTTCAGATGACTCTCAATTTAATATAGCTATTTGCTTGTCAAGCCCTCACCTTGAATATTTTGGATTCAAGTTCATATGGTCAAATACTCTGTTCCACGGAGACGCATCCCCTGATCTGAAACCCCATTCCCATCCCTGTACCGTACCAAGGATGCAGGGATGGTTTTTCAACGTCCCCAATCCATAACAATTTCATCCACAAAAAGGGGACGTTTCCTTTCGCCAAAAATGCAAAGTTTACAAAACTTGGGTATAGATCTGGGTACTGGGGACAGTTGGGGGATGGCCCAACCATCCTAGTACCTGCATCCGGCTCCTAATTCCCAAAAATTTAAAAACATCCACTGACTTGCAAAAGATTGTTGTTTTATGGTAATGCGCAGATATAAGATTGTAAACCCTATTTCAGATGCTAAAAAGGTCAATTCTCTTTCCTTTCTTCATTTCAGAAGAAGAAGAAAGAGGAGCAGCAGAAAAACCTTCACTTTGAGATGCAAGAGGAGGGTTTGGCATGAAACTTGGAACCTTTAGGTAATTTTGATATATGTACATTATATTTTTACAACGAAACTATGAAAGTGTTTGAATCTTGTTTGTTTGCTATGTATTCATTGTATTGAATCAATGTTATGATATGCAAATTTGAATTTTCTCTCTCTACATATAAATTCCCCCCTCTTTTTAATAGTCGTCCCTTGCTGTCCCCTAAAATTTGGCTTCGAGCCATACCCATGCCCGAAACATGTTCCCATGCCCTAAACGTCCTCGTCCTTGAAACTTCGTGAAGCATAAGGTCAAATATGATACCATGACAACATGCTTTCTTAGGTTGCCTTTTTAGATTTACAATAGATTTTTTGGAAATAAATGCTGATGTAGCATCACATGATGGGTTGCTAGAATTGTGAGATACATTTCATTCAATTATGGGTAGTCATCATCAGCAATAACAACTTTCAAGTCACAACTATTAATAAAATGTTGTCAAAAATATTGTAAGTATTAAATCAACAACTATTATTAGTCATTAGAACACTAATGTGTTAAGTCTTTTCCCTTATTTATGACAGTATGAGCATTAATTAAAAATTCTACATTTAATTAATGTACTATTGAAAACACATTTACAATATTTTTTCATTTCTTCCATATTTATATCTTAACTGCTTCCTACGGAATGCTAAGTAGCACCACTGTATGAACACGGACTTATCTCTAAAGTCAAACAAAACATTGAAATCCAATAATTGAGAAATAACTTACCTTCCACGCCAAGGAAAACCCCAATCTCTGAGCAAGGGCATTGCTGCTGACCCAGCAAAGAAGACAGAGCGCTCCTGCTATTGTGCCTGCTTTCATATCCATCATAATATAAAAGAGAGCGTATAAAACAGCTGCCACAAAGCTCAAATTCAGGACCATGTACTCCTCGAAGGGGAAGGTCCCTGGTGGGAAGGGCAGCAGGCCAAACGCAGGGGTGAAAGACCCCAATACTAGCGCAGTGAAAAAAATTGGCCATACAAATACGGTATGAATAAGGATATTAGTCTTATTACTATGATAGGCTCCATAAAATGCGAATTGCTTCTCCAAATCGATCACTCCCATTATAGCAGCTCCCACAACAAAATCTCTGCGAATAGGAGGATCTGGCATGGCCCATAGTAAAAACATATATATGAATATTAATATTTCATTATTTTGAGATCGTTCCCAGAAAAATTAACCCTACCCAATCACTACTCGTAAGAAAAAGAGATTTTGCAGAAAACCCAAATAGAATTTGCCAATCTCCATTAAAAATTTCTAGCAACCCTTGTCAGGAAATCAAATAAAGAGCTTGATAAAAAGGCTATTGCCCCTGACAGAACCTGCAAATAGCGAAATATCCGAAGAATTTCTTCTCTTTAATGAAGAAAAAGTATGAGATAGAATCAACTGACCTTCTGTTCCACTCCACAAACCAGTTGGTTTCTGAAATTGGGATTAATGCAATGGACCAGAACGCTATGATAATTTATGGGCTAAATCCAAGCCACGAAGCAAAAGTCAAATTGGGTCCCGCGTAATGGTTTTTTGCTGTGTAAGGGAATAAAATGCCCTACCCATGAAACCCAGAAAACCGAGTGTGTTTCATGATTGCCCTTGCGATGCGTAGAGGACATCAGGCTCCACCCTGCCTCGTAATATTTTTGTTTTCAAATTTGTTTTCATGTATATTCTAATTATCATTCGTTCCATGTATACTTAATTTCTTATATCTAATTATGATGAGTATATGTTTTCGTTTATGTACATCTAATACTATCTTTAATCATAATGATGTAGATACATGAAGTAACCATGATTAATTTTATACCATGTACAACCAACCCCTTCCTAATCATAACAGAGTATATATTATCATTCACTCCATGCACGCTAGAACCCCGCATCACTAATCATGGCATATTCATTTTACCATTCACTACATGCACACCTAAACTCCCTATGTTTATCAAGATGTCCCTATTCCATGGGCTTCATTTATCACAATATTTAGAGGGGACACAAATTACAATTTTGACGTTCTTTATGTTATTTGTCTATTTTAATGTATTTTGTGATAAATGATTCTTTCAAAAAAAATAGTTTTTTTTGTTTTATGGGAAAACATCAACATATACCATTTTACAAATCATAAATTTATTCAATCAAAATTTAAACGTATATAGTGGTAATCTTTTCATCACCTTGTTTGTATTATTTATTGCACTATGGAGCTATATTTAAAGTCATCCATTCATTCACTTTGAAATCATTTATAAGCCCTTAAAAGTATTATTGTAGAACATATGTGGGTCATACCAATAATAGCAATACATTGCACATCAACTTGTATCATCATAGGTTCATCATATGCTCACCAATTGTCACAAACCTATCTTGAGAATAAATTATACTAGCACTTGCACCAAAAGGAGGTGCAATGGTTGCATCAACAGTAATATATACTCTATGATTTGTTGTAGAAGAAGAATAAAGAAAGTGAATTTTGAATCTCAGAAGGGCAAATTGAATGTTTTCATTTTGCAAGGGTAAACATAATATTGAGACATGAAACCACCAAATTCCAAGCTTTATAGATAGATGCTTAGCACTAAATTTAAAATCAATTTGTCATTAGATATTGGGCAACTACATTTTGATTCAATCCTTAGAATAACTTAACCTTGTTGAAAACTATTATTTTGCTACTTGTAATTTGAGTCTACATATGGTGTGGTCCCATGAGGGGGGCTTAAGCTCTATTTTTAAGGAAGTAGGTGGTCTCATGAGCAAAATATAATTTTGCTATGGGATTATTCAGAATCTTCTCCTAAAAAGTAGAAGCCCCTCATTTTAAGGAAGCAGGGGAAAAAGGGATGGGGCTAGAAATAGCCCCACCAGCTTAGGAATGCTTTTTTCCACTTGTCAATAATCTAAATTTTAGTTTTTTAATTAAAATGTAGTTTTAGAGGGAATTTTAAATTTCAACTTATTTTTAATGCACATCTTCCTCAAATTTTGGAGCTATAATATTGAGTATCATAAATCGTGGGACCGCTAGCTTTAAAATATTCCCTAAAAAGTAGCAAGCGGCTTCCGCTCTATTTTGTAGGAAGCCCCCTTCCATGGGACCCCAGCCATAGTGAACAAGGTTTATATTTGTGCATTTCCTCAAAACTTACAATCATTCTTACATTCTCTTGAGACATTGTGTCAAACACTTCATGTGCCTTATTTCTACATCTTATGTTTGCATACATGTCTACGACAACATTTCCAACCCTATTATTTGGCTAAAATCCCCCTTCCATTGTATTGTTATGGATATTTTGTAACGCCCCGCTCGGGAACCCAAGAGAAATAAACCTAACATGTTACAATGTTTACTGAACTATTTTTTTTTTAAAAGTTTAAACAACATCAAGATAACATTAATGCGAAAGCAATATGAACATACACAACAAATACACATTTGCAATTATAGATATAGTTTCAATTCCTCAAGGATTCCTTTACGTTGAGTCACATTTAATAATTTTTAAATTAATTAGTTTAAGTTTCCAAGTACAATGTCTCAAGATCATAAAGAAATAACAGATACATAATCGCATAAGCAAATGCATAAGTATAACAATACAATAAAAGTACGTCCACTAAATAACATCCACTGCACATGTCGCAGGGTATGTGAGAATAGATATAATACATCGGAATACATGATAACATATATACATCATCAGAAAAGAAGTCTCTAAGATAAGAAATAAGAATGATAAAGGTACATCTTCTGCAACGAACATCCAACAGCTGGCAATGTGAAGGGGGAACCCAAATGGTAAGAAGACACTACCTCTCGACCACGTGGTTACCTAGTCAGGCTTCCACTCACACCGTGCAGGGAAGATAATGAATGATCCACATACAACTATCAAACATAAAACATTCCTAGGCATGGAATTCCTAATAGCCAAAACTACCTCAAAGGTAACACATGCTACTCAAGAAGATAAAATAATCCAAAAGTAAGAACACTCAATCCAATACCGACACCACATAATCAAACATCATACATGAACCAAGTATAAACCAAATACCAAGATCATAAGATAAAGTCAACAAAAGACAATCACCTCAAGTCAAAAGCCACATGTCAAAAGTACATCATCCATGAATCACCAATCATCATCAATGAAAGTAAATAACCATAATAAACACATCTGACAATAGATACACCACCAACAATAAGTACACCACATCCAACAATAAGTACACCACCAGAGATACACAAAATCTACAGAGGAGACTCAGACTACATACTAGGGAGTGTCATCACATGGTTGCTTGAGTTACCCTGGACTGATCTCTTAATAGACACTGGACCCTCAAGCGTTGAGTTACCCTGGATTGGTTACTCTGAACCCCGGACCCTCAACATCACACATATGGAAACTAGAAAGCCCTCTCCAGAAGACGAGGCACTCATCTCATTCCCATCCTTAGTCTATACAAGCACTAAAGGCATGGGTAGATCAAAAATCTCTAACTTATCTTTTTAGTGTGTTTCCCCCCATAAATTTTAATTACTAGATTATCACTTATTACATAGCTTGCATTAGGTTACCCTGGTACTGACCACTTTGGGTCCCGGACCCCTATGCAAGCCACTCCCAAGTCACGTACCTAGACAATCTCTCCTAAGCACATAAAAAATACAGTTGTGTCCCATACCACAACACCCATAAAAATCAAACTTGGTTCCTTAACAGGCAACCTGATAACAAGATGGTTCTCCCATTCGAGTACACATAAAAGCTCCACAAATAAAACTCATAAATATAATCTCCAATATGAATGTCAAAACACATCATGACATCCAATCACATCAATAGTATAAAATAAATCTCACAAAACCTCTGGTGTACTCCCTAGACTGGTCGACATCTAAACAACGCCAAAATCTCAAGCATAGGAAGTACAAGTAAAACAATACATATACCCAGAGTAAATTTCATGTTTGGCTTAATCGAACTCACGTAGTTAAGTTGAACATAAGGTTTCATTTTCAGTTAAACACATGTTCTAGGTAATAAGTTTTCGCAATCATTCCTTTTTAACTAACCCATTTCTATATTAAATGATTGTTCAATTACCTTATAACTAAGCTAAGGATAATCATTTATTTATTTATGTTATAAAAAAAATCCTTAATGATTTTAAATAAAACAAATTTGACTTTATTAAAATCATTAAACCCTCATTAATATCTTCCATTAAATCAATAATCTAATTTTACAATTTTAACAAATAATGTCCATTATTAATTAACTTTAATTAAGCTAATATTAATTAAATTAATCAATAATTGTTCATTTAAATACTTATATTAAAATCTTCATTGATTATCAATTTATTAATATTTAACTAAAAACTATTAATAATTATGAAAACTACATTAAAATATATTAATATTTATATTATTAAATATTAATAAAGATCATTAATAAAACATTATTAAATCACATTTATTAAATACATTTTAAAATGCATTAAAATTTATAAAAATAAAATATAATTATATATACATTTAGGCGTGTTTAAAGGCCCGCTGGCCTAGTACCTGCGACAGCAGGTACCCTGCTGCACGCAACAGCAGTACAACTGCTGCCGCGGCCGTAATTGCCGACAACAGGTACGGGGGGTGGGGGGGGGTATATCCCCACCCTATCAAAAAATATATATTTTTTTTAATTTATTTTTTTAAAACAAAACAAAACCTCAACAAAATATTTTGCCCATTATTTATTTATTTAATTTTTAAACAATTACAATTTATTTATATTAACTCCATAGTTAATAAAAATAATTAACAAAAACTTTTATAATCTTTTTTTTTTTAACAATAAATAGTTTTGTTTTACATTTTTCTTTAATTTACTATATATATATATATATAAACAGTTGCCATCTAAATCTGATAGGACGAATATGGCAAAGATCAAAATTTTTCTTTCTAATTTAGAATTTACCTTTCTTTCAAACCCTACATGATTTAAATTAATTTTCTCTACGATTCTCTTCATAAATATGAATAATGAAAGACTAATTTCAATCAATCAGATTTGGACAACAATCAAGACGACAAACAGAATTTCAACCACCCAAACAAACATGGAGCACAAAGATATATTTTCCAAATTGAAAATGCATTCATGGGGTTTCAAACCCTACCTCGTACTGATGCTAAACTTTGACAATAAGATGAAAATTCCTACACAAAATCCTTCAAGCCACGAGAAATTCCTTTCTTTCGCAAACCCTCTGAGTTGCTCTCCAAAACCTGTGTGTGTCCTGAAAACTTGTGTCTGAAAAAACTCCCTCCTAAATAATGACCCCAAAACCCTCTAATATAGAATTTAATTATCCTTTAGGGTTTCTGTCTCTACCACTCAAAAATAGAATAATTTTATTTAATTAATTTTTTCTTGCACAATTAATTCGCTTTTAATTAAAATATTATTTTATTTTTCCTTCATGCACTTTAAGTGAATCATTAAATTACTTTACTTAACTTTCCACTTGTCTTCACTTTTAAGTTAATTTATAACTTATAAATCTCATGCGCACTTAATGTGATTAAATATCTTTATTAATTTCACATGTTTAATCTTTTCAATTAATTTCTTTTATTTTCAACTCATGCATAAATCATGCGAACTATAATCTTTATGATAATTAAATATCTTTTCACTTTTTAATATATTTAGAACGTTTAATTTGATAAATATTTATTAACTTCAATAACAATAATATTTAGCATTTATTTAAAAATGAACTCTAAATATATTATTATTAAATTCAATAAATATTATCATGTTCTAAATTTAATCTTAAAACTTTTATCTTCCAATTCAATTCTTTATATTTAATTAATTTCTCAATTAATTAAATATAATTAAATATTCAAAATATCATAATTATATTCCATTAAATTAAGTTATTAATTTAATCTATTAATTAGACTTAATTTACAGAAAATACATCAAACACTCACAAAACAACATACACACAAAATACTAATGGGTTTTAAAAAGGGTAGACAGTCTGTTACGAGTCCTCCTTACAAGACAAGTATTATAGGCTTATGGCTAGGATTGGACCTGATCATTATCTTCCCATTCTCACCATTTGAGTATTTGTAATAGGGCATGCTCATCCTGGCAATTCAGGGAAGTCGATGCCCGGTACCTACATCCTGCATAAAAGACGAGCATGTACATGTATATAATATATCTAAACTAAACATACAATGGCGGGGAGTGGTTTATCGTGTAGATCCTGACTAGCAGGTGACTACGACTCCCTCCCTTAACCACATCAAACACGTCAGACAGAAAGATAAAATAACACGCGCACCATACACATGCAAGTATGGGGTAAGTATCGTAAAAATCACAAGTCTAACATCAAATTCGTACATATAATAATGCATCTCTATCAATACAACATAATCATCATTAAAGACATCATGTTAACATTTTTATGAAAGAAACCACAGTTACTAACTAGGAATCATCAAAACATCATTAACGTCATGTGAAATGAAATCACTAAACAATTATAATTGATATATTTGTAATTCAAGACATGAAATAATATCATAATATTGTAAATCCAGTATCTCTAAACTAATCAATGCATAATATCAGCCTAAGGAATTTGACAATGATAACAGAAATGCGAACTAGGGGCAGGCACTACATATTTGTATAGTAATCCAAAGCTATGATTTTGGCACAAGTAGGGAGGATGTTGGCAAAGGTTTTCGAAGTTGGTTTTGTTCTTGCCAATTGCATTTTCTCATAAGATTCTGAAGTTTAATCAAAAAAATCATATCTGCATATCCTGCAATCATTTCATTAGATGAGACATCTCCTTGAGGCATTCTGTCAAATAGTTCCTATGCATTATCTATGCTTCCACATTCATCATGCATATCTACCACGGTAGTCATAACTGTAGCACCTCATATAAATCCCCCTTCCCTTATATTTTGATGGGTTTATGCTCAAACCCTATTTCAAAGCTCCAAAAAATAGGGCCTTGTTTGTTGATGAATAAGCAACACATATTATACATATAATCAAGCATGCCACCATAGCCACAATACACAACATAATCACCATGGAAAAAGTGACCACATTTGAGAAGTTTTTTTATGTATACTTAATCAAACATTTTAGGTGAAATAAATCACAAGTTCTCAAAAAAATTACAAATCATGGAGATAATTCAAACTTTTTGTTAAAACAGATCACAAATTCTCAACTTCTTTCACTAAAACCCTCGATTTTCTGGCATTTAAGGGCAACCCAATTAAGATCTCATCGTCATTTTATACTCTAAATTATTATATAATTTGTTTTACTTTTATAATATAAATAATTAGAAAAATAAGCATTCAAATTTGAGATCTATCTATGAAGTTTAAAGATGAGTTATATTAAATTTTGCACCTCTTTTGGTATTTTGCATTTGATTTAGAACTTAAAGATTACTAAAATTGATCAAATGGTAGGGACAAGCCCTTCCATCAAATTATTACATTAATAAATAAACATTTTGAATAAAAGCTTTACAACAATTCATTTGTGTTACTATACTTTTGTAAATCTGATTAGTGTTCTTTAAAGTAATTTTGAGTGGAATCATTTTCAAACTTTATTTTGAATTTAAAAGATATTGTGTTTTTTAATTAAATATCTAGATCACAATTTGTCGTCCATCATCATGATGGTGAGAGGGTTCGAATGAATTTAACTTTTAACACTTTGTATGTAATAATTTTTGAAATATTTATTTAGAAATCATTATATTCAAATAGAGAAAAACGTTAATTGATAAGAATATAAAAATATGAAAACTTAATAAATCATTCAACTATACAAATTACTACAATAATTGTATAATCATGATGATGAGAGGGTTAGAATGAATTTAACTTTTAACACTTTGTATGTACTAATTTTTGAAATATTTATTTAGAAATCATTATATTCAAATAGAGAAAAAAGTTAATTGATAAGAATATAAAAATATGAAAACTTAATAAATCATTCAACTATACAAATTACTACAATAATTGTATAATTGTGTAAATGTACAAATTATTGTTTTTAAATTTGCAACTTTTAAAACTAATTTTATTATATTTATAAATATCATTTTAAATTTGCTATATATATATATATATATATATATATATATATATATATATATAACATAAAATTCTTCATAAAATTGTCTACAAAATTTTATAACTTTTATTTTGAAATACTTAATTAATTCTTTAGAAATTACAAATATATCAGGGATTACCATGGGCCTCTAGACATTGGAGAAAGGGTTGTAAAACAATAAGGTCGGGTCAATCTCTAGAATCTGCTATAATCCAACCATGCATTTAGATATAAGCATTGTCAAAGTTTGCAGAATTGATGATTTTGTGCAGGGTAGAGCATGATTTTGATGCACAAGACACACATATTTTGGGGAGAGGCTGCAAAGAATTTTGGTTATAAGGTGGTTTGATAGTTTGATGAGATTGGTGCTTCCATTAGTCCTACTCCATCTTCTCTTGTGATTCTTTGTATGCTCATAACCATGAAGTGTAGGACAAATTGCAAATGCACTTTATTTTTGATACATGATGAATTCAGGCCCACTATATAGACCTTACATGTAAATGGATGGTTGGAGGATAAATTCCAAGTGGGCACACCAATGGTGAATCACATGGCCTCTATAAATATATATATTATCTTTGACAAATAAAAAACTATTTTGTTTTATTCAATTTTATTGTTACATTAATATTATGATAAATAAAATATATATCATTTCATTCAATGTTATTTTTCAAATTCAAATTAACTTAAAAATTTACTTATGTAATTTTTGAAGACTTTGTAGAAGTTGAGCACCGCGCTTAGGACAAATAAACACATGATTTATTATTTGTTCCAATCCATAAATTCCTTAAGAGGAATATAACTACTTGACCCATGTCAACACCAGAGTGCTATTCCCAATAGAAAATACCATGTCCAAGGAATTAGCCATCTATCAATTTTTTTGGCAGGTATGGCTTCTGCCAGTTAGGGCTAGTGTAGACTATTCGATCAAGTTTTAAAGTCATGTAGATTATGTCATTGAGGTTGTGAATTCAATAATTTATTTGAGAAGGACTCCCAATTTTGTCCTAGACATGCTCTTCCCTCATTCTTAGCACCAGAGTTTTATTTTTGACATTTTCATATTGGAGACTTGTTTGCTAGCATAAAATAGGAGGATTCTAGCGACAAGTCTTTCTCAAATAAAATATCCTATCAACTAATTACTATGTTGTGACTTTTCTATGTGTGTTAATTAAAGTGATATTCATATTATCTTTTTAAGAAATAAAGTATAAATAATGAAATAAAATAGTATTAATCAAATTAATGCCATCGCTTGAAAACAAAATCTTGAGAAATGTGGCTTTCAAATGGTGAGAGAAGTTCCAAATTCTTTCACAATACCACTAAGCATAGAAAGAACATCAATAGGATTCTAAAGATAAAAAATGAGAGAGGGATATCATTAAAAATTCCCAAGATCTAGCAAAAGAACTTGTAAATTTCTACCAAAATACTTTGAACAATTAGGAGCACTCTGGTCTAATTGTATAACAAGGGTGATTAAAAAACATTCGTATAGTAGTTATGAATGAATAAAATGGAACTTTCAAATGTGATTTTTTCATGGAATGAATAAAAATAACACTTTCTCAATGTCATCTGGATAAAGCTTTAGGTCCAAATGGATTTTAGGAAGGTTTCTTTTAGAAATGTTGGCACTTTATCGTATTGATATGAGAGATGCTATTGAAAATACTTGAAAAATAGGTAATAAGAGAGATTAATAATACATTCACTAATTTCTTAAGAATCTCCCATATAATAATTGGGTGCCAATATTTTTATGTAACATAGTATATAAAGTGTAATCACCTAAAATTGGTTAAGTAAACCAAGAGTCCCTAATATCGAATAATTAGCTCAAACTTTATACTATACTTAATTATGCAAGTAATTTGATATATAGTCTTACATGATTAAATCAACCATTAATCAATCATCAATTAATTCCTAATCAAGTGTCAATAATTGTATAATCATCAAATCAAGTTATTTAATTAAAGGTCCTAACACATTTAATCAATTGAGCCCATGTGCACCACTTTCTAATTAAAAAGAGAACTAAAGGAGGAAGTAAGTTTGTCTCATAACTTAAACTTCTAAGAATAAAATACAAAACCTTATTTGAGATCATCATATGGAAAAAACCAATCAAGTAATTGAATTGCAAGGAAACTAAAAACCAAAGGGCACTCATGCTTGAAAACAATGCGGAGGCTATAGCGCTTAATTTCCTAAGCAAACCTAACAATTTTCTTTATTAGTCTAGGTAGAAATTTCCATCTTAGAGTTGGCAACAAATTTAGCTTGTAAAGATCTACAAAAGCGTCTTCCAATAAGTTAAAAATTTGTCTTCCAAAACGGGTGATTCTGATTTGAAGAAGATGAGCTAAAGTTTTCCATTTTCAAGGATTGGGGGGATAAATATGATTATCATTCAACCCTTGTTATTATAGATTAATATTTCTCTTTGATTCAATAATTACATATTTGAATTCCTTATCTGGAATAAGTAGCTTAAATATTGTTTTTGAATTAAATAGATTAGATTGGAGTTAGAGCTAGAAAGTTTGAGTGAACTATCCTAGAAAAAGATTGAATATAGACAGAAAATATATTGGCAAGGCACATAATGGAGATCCACTCTTATAGATCCATAGTGCAATAGTCGATGGAACTAGGGTTTTGGAGCTTATCAAATATTTCTAATTCCATTCAATGCCAAAATTTGAGGGTTTTGGAGTTCATCATAAATATCTAATTTTAATTTATACCTAAAATAAAGGGACAAACAACATCAATCATAGAAAAAAATTTGACAATACCCAATTAGAAATACACCCAAAAAATTTGTTTAAGATAGTTGGAAAATGATTGGAAATGACAATCTAGAAGGTGAAAGTCAGAGATAAGTGCCTTTATGTCAAAACTTTTTGTGTTGAGGCATTGAAATTTTTTGTTGAAAGACAACAAACTATCTTTGTAGAAAGATATCTAAGGAGCAGTCGAAATAAATATAAATTGCAACACTCAGGATTCTCCATCGAAATACATGAGGTGATTTTGTTCTCCTATGTCAAACATTAATTAATTTCTTAGAAGGCTAGTGGATCAGGTGATATAAAACTCAAATCTTCTTCTTAGTAGAGATATTCTCTTGAAAATAAATATTTATTTCTAGATCTAGTTAATAAGTATTTTGAATTATTACTTACAAATAATATAAGTTGTGAATTTATAATTACCAATTAACAAATTAAATGATCAAATATACCTCGGTTAAAAATCAATGTATTTCTACAACCCCAAATTAAAATCTTTAAATATCAATTAAGGTGAATTCCTAACAAGCCTTAGGGAATCCAATCGTAAGTTCATCCACTATAATCAAACAAGTCTTAAAATAAAATATATGATTTTTAATAATGAAAAAAGAGTAATGTAATCATTGAGATGAAGGAAGCAAAAATGAATCTTGCAAACTTTGCATTTTGTTCGATCTATGTGAACTAGGCAGCTAGTGCAAGATTTGATAAATAATGTTGTATCTTTTGGTGCAAAATATGCCCTCCCCTTTTACTACAAATCGATAATAGCATTGATTATCTAGAATCTTCCCAAACTAGTGAAGAATGAATCTGAGGATGAGGGTTGGATTACTGAAAATTGAAACATTCCAAATGACATGAAACAATGTTTAACCCCCCAAAAAATCAAATTTCTTCCCACCCTTATCCTCATAATGCACATAGGTCAAAATTTCCCTCTACAAGAAGATCAAGATTGACTCTCTAGACATCATTTGGATTCTAATTCTTTCATTCCATTGAGAGGTCTAGTTCTGAGATATCCCTTTCCTAAATTCAAATTAGATTCCATAGCCAAACTAGCTAGGAAGGAAGGAAGCGTTCATCCCTAGTCTAGTGGTTACTGACAAGTAGGAAATCCTCACTCTAGATCTTCAAGGTTATTAAGTGGAATATACCCAATAGTCCAAACCTAGAAGTACACAATCTATAACAAATGGATGAGAATAGGTACAAAGGTAGAATCTATTGTGATCTAGTTGAAAGAATATTATGGTAAGAAAGTAGAATTAACTATCCTGGAAAATAATTTTATTTATATTGATTGTTGTAGCTCGAGTTTGAATCAGGGACTTTTGTTTTAATTCCCTAGTTTCAAAGGAAAATATTTTAGATTCCTTGACCAATAGCCTTTCAACACAAATAACCTAGGCTCCTTCATAATATATCATGATGTTAGTTTTCCTAATATCCCTATTGAAATACTAACAAAAGAGACTCTTAAATTGATAGGTAATAAGTCAAAGAAATATGTAGTTTTGTAGAAATTGAGTTGAGGTTCTCCAGTATAATTATCATGGTTAGTAAGGATGCCAATGTATGTAAATAGGTAACACTTTAAAGATCTTCATTAAAGGAAGGTCACTCATAATAGAATCAATATTTTCAGAAGGATATTTTGTAGAGGACCTTGCACCAACTTCTCTGATACCAAATTGGAGCCCTTCTTTTCCTTATCCTCCTTCGAACACACATATTATCCTTAATAAGGATAAAGGGGCTTTAACATTGTGGAATCCCCTAAAGGGGATGATTGGAAGAGGGGTAAATAAGAGAAGTTGTACCCTTAATCCCCTCAATTATAGTGGGAATTCTTATCTTTATAGATTAGGGAGGGGAGGCTTCAAGATTCATCATGAATTCTCCCCTTCAACTTAGGCAGAGTTAGAGATAGTTGTAGACAAAACAAGGGGTGAGGAAAGTCCCAAGAAAGATCTTAGTAAAAACTTGGGGGTAGAAACTACAGAGGAAAGGGGTAGGGACTCCAAAAGGGGTAAACCTTAGAAATACATATAAAAAATACCTAATGAGGAAGAATGAGGCTTCAAAAGTGAAATAAGTCAAAGGAGAGAGTAAAAGGATTGAGAAGGAGGGGATCAACTAGATGATAACATAAATATCCAAGAGGAAACAATATGTCCATCAAGCTCTTTAAATGAGGAGCTCAATAGCCAAGCTAGGGTAGAGGAAGAGGTTAGGATTGTCTTTAAGGATTTATGTGAGTGTGTAGTTAATGAACAAATGGATGAATTTGTGGTGATGAAAAATCTACTAAGATAGAAGGAATTGCCAATCAAGGAAATTTTGAAAGGTGATGATCTGATAGAGAAAGTAGAAG
Source organism: Cupressus sempervirens (assembly GCA_028749045.1). Taxonomy (NCBI): domain Eukaryota; kingdom Viridiplantae; phylum Streptophyta; class Pinopsida; order Cupressales; family Cupressaceae; genus Cupressus; species Cupressus sempervirens. The sequence goes on from CM053792.1 coordinate 703,282,380, forward strand.
TGGAACTACTTCTAGAAGAATTAGAATATTAGAAACTAAATGATCATAAATAGATGGGGATAGACATGAATCAACCAAGTAAGAATAATCTTGATGTGTAAAAATAGATAAAAAGAGGGGAAGACAATCCCTAGAGGAACTAAGAATGAGGGATGGATATGCACATGGTCAATCCAAATTAACTAATACCTTTAATGTACGGAAGGGGAAGGTCCTTCCCAAGTTGCCATAAATGCCCTAACTTGGAATTTTAGGGGTATAAACTCCCCTAATAAGCATAAGTTCTTAAAATGTTACATATAAAAAAAAAAACTCATTTATTACAGGAAACAAAGTTGCATAGGAATTATCTATAGGGTTTTAAAAAAAAGCTAGGATTTAGTGTGATATGGGGATCTCTATCTAGGGGAGCCTTAGGAGGTTTAGCTTTCATATGTGATTTGAGGTTTCTAACTATATCATCTTTAGAAGATCATAGAATTTGGAGTTGTGGCTTAGAAAGAAGCTCCCAAATAAAGTTGAGATTAGTGAGTTTAATGTGTGTGGCCATATTCAAAATATGGAGAAATTCAAAGTCTAGAAAGAGATTGAAAAAATTAAATGTTTATAAAGGAGAGAGTTCAATCATAGGAGGGGATTTCAATAATATAAATAAGGCATCAAAAAAATGGGGTAAAACTTAGAAAACCTAGGCTAAAGAAACAATATATTTTAATGAATAGATTAATAGATATTGCCACTTCCAAAGATAGATAAACTTGGAATAATAAGAAAAAATGATTCATCTTTATTGCTAAGAACAAATTTATTTTAAATGAGGTTATGGAAGAACTACCCTTTGCTCTAGAATCAAAAGTAAAACCCATCTTGGGTTTCTATCACTACCTAGTTGAAATGCACACCATAAAGGATAAAAATCCAAGCAATTATACTTTCAAATTTAAAAATTTGTGGTTTAAGGATGAGGGCTTCCCAAAGGTGATAGAAATATGGTGGAAAAAAATTGTGTTGTTTGGTTCTAAACTTTATCAAGTGGTTAACAAGCTAAAAATTATCAAGCAAAGGCTTAAGGTATGTACTTCTAAACACTTTGGGGATATCTTTGAAAACAAGGAAGAATTAGAAGAATAATTAAAGAATCCAAATAAGAAGGTTATAGAAAAATGAATGAATTTAGCCTTGTATGAAAGAGAGAAGTTGATGAAGGGTGTTCCCCTTAATACCATAAACACTTTACAAAAATAAAGAAACAACAAAAATTTGTGAGAACAAAATATAGGCTTCTTATTATCTCCACAAATGTAGAATTACAAAATTCATAATTACAATATGTAAACCCACATGGGCACCTTCCTTACAATAATTTTAAAGATAGATTAACTATCACCCAAATTTCTCCTAGACAATATATGGGCCTTCCTTATATAGGCAACTTCATACTACCTTGGACGTTTCTAGACATCAAATACTAACCCTTGAGGTCGACCAACCATAAAATTACATATAGAGTCAACTCAAATAAATTATGATATTTATTTTGGAAATTATGATTGGCCCAACTTCAGAAGACCCTAACTTGTGAACTACTGATTTGATTGGCTATTATAATCCCATTTTGGAATCCTTGGCTTTTGATCTACTAGGATTTTGCAAGCTCTAGATAGCCTTATTTTGGAACCTATCTAGAGCCTCTAAGACCTTCAAAATTGAGCATGAAGTTTTATACCAGATTTTCATACCAAAAATCTGCAATAACTTCATGAATACTCATGATACAGTACTGAGTCTCAACTGGTCGATTGATACATCTAAGATGAACCTCCACCTCTAAAATTAGGACATTTTGAGCTCATATGACCGACTTACTAAGTAGAAAGCCTTCGCAACCAACAACTCTTCCCTAAGACAACCCTTATTCAAGAGACATAAATGAAATATATTTGGGTGATGTAAGATCGCTCTTATACCTAGAATGATCCTCCATCAAACAGGTAGGGTGATTTGAGAAGTGACTCCAATCACGTCTCAAGTAGTAAGAGGAAAACCAAGATGGTCAACTACCATGATCAATCTTCTACTAGTCCCCCTTTCTATTTGACCAAATACTCCTCATAAGTTTTGTTCCTTGTAATTTTGCCAACATGACTATCCAGTATATCATCAATCTCATTTGTAGTTGAAGTAGTTGCTGGAATACTCCACTGTACTTATGTGACTACATCTCCATCACCTGCTTCATGATATTTTATCAAAAATGAAATTTTAAATACTAGTGAAATATTCACTTCAATAGGCAACTCTACATCATAAGAATTTCTAGAACCCTAGTTTTTGAGTACCTTGCATGATCCAATCTTCTCCATTTTTAGCTTATTATATGTACACACTAGAAATCTATCTTTCCTCAAATGAACCATGACTTCATCTCCAATCTAAAATTCCTTATACCCCTTTTCACATATGACTTGGCCTTGTACTATGTATTCATCCTTATAATATGATTTCTTACTTCCTAATGGATTTTCTTCAAATGTTTTACAATTTTCTCTACTTCAACACTACTTATCTCTCCCTTATCCAGCTTCCTCAATTTAGAATTTTTTTTGGGACTGCTCCCATATACAATCTAGAATGGTGATTTACTATTACTAAGGTTGACAAAATTATTGTTGCAATTTTTTCTTATGATAAAATCAAATCCCATCATTTTGGCTTATCTTCAACCAAACATCTCAACAAATTCTCCAAATTCATATTCACTTCCTTTGTATGCTAGAAATACCCAACAAAATTGGTATTTTGATCTGAAACTATACTCGTTGGTAGACCATGCAGTCTCTCCACTTCTTTGAAAATTAACTTCGCCACACAAATGACATCACTATAGTTCTTATAGTGAATGAAATGTGCCATCTTTAGAAACCTATCAACCACCACAAAAATTGACTCATGCCCTTACCGAGTCCTTGGTAAACCAAGAATGAAATCCATTTTGATATCCTCCCATGAATTCTCTAGTACTAGTAATGGGTGATACAACCCTATATTTTGCTTCACTCCTTTTTCCATCTAATATACTATGCAACTCTGCACAAACTTCTTTATATCTTGCTTTAATTATTGCCAATAATAATTCTCAGCAACCGAAGTAATAATTTTATCTCTAATGAAATTTTCAACCAATCCTCCACTATGCTTCTCCTTGATGGGATTCTCCCTCATAGAACTTCTTGGAATGCACAACTAACTTCCTTTGAGCAACATACCATCTTGGATTATGAAATCCAACCACTTTGTCCTATCAAGTGTAACGGGTTTCCTACAAGTTTTCCAAGCTTGCCCAAAGTTAGGATATGCTAGATACACATTCTTGAGTTCCTTGAACCCAACCACCTCAATTTGCATCTCTGTCAGCAAAAGTTTTCTTTTGCTAAGAGCATCAACAACTCTCTTAGACCTTCCACTTTTTTGTTAAAAAAATGAACCCTATAAAAACTCAACCAATTTCAAATGCCTTTAGTTCATCTTTCCTTGACTATTCAAATATTGCAAGGCTCGATGATCATTCAACTTCTCACTAAATTAGTAACATGTCTACCTTCTTGGCTCAAAACAACTCCTATTGTAGTACCACTAACATCATAGTTTACTTGAAACACCTTGTTAAAATCTGGAAGTGCTAAAATAGGTTGTTCAATAACTTTCTATTCCAACAAAATGAAACTCTTAGTTTCTCCTACAGTCCACTTAAACTCTCTCATATCCCCTCTCATTGTTTTAATCAAGGGTTCACAAATACTGTACTAAAACCTCTTATAAACTTTCTGTAAAAACTAGTCAGTCCATGAAAATATCTTACCTCCATAGCACTCCTTGTAGTAGGTCATTCGAGGATAGCATTCACTTTGTTAGGGTCTATTTTTTGACCTTCTTTTGAAACTACAAATCCTAGGTACACCAACTCCTTCACAAAAATACATTTCTTTAGATTTATCAACAAATTTTCTTCCCTCAAACTCTCAAAGACCTTACAAATATACATGATATGCTCCTCCAATTTTTTACTAAAGATAAAATATCATCTAGGTAAACAATGACAAACTTCCTCAAAAATTCCTTCAATACCTCATTCATGAGCCACATGAAAGTGCTTAGTACATTCTAGATAGCCAAAAAGGTATGACTAACCACCCATACAATCTTTCCCTTGTCTTCAAGGTAGTCTTCCATTCATCTCCTCTTCCATTCATCTCCTTCTCTAATGTGAATCTAATGGTACCTAGTCTTTAGGTCTAACTTTGTGAAATACACTACTCCACTCAAATAATCCATAATGTCATCCATCCTTGGCAATGGAAATCTATACTTGATTGTGATCTTGTTGATAGCTGAAGAATCTATACACATCCTCCATTCTCCATTCTCATTGGTGATAATATGGCTAACACAACACATGGACGTCTACTCTCTTAAATCAACCCCTTTTACAACAACTCATGCACTTTTTTTTCCAACTCTTCACTTTTTGTTGGTGTCATTTTGTGTGTTGCCTTGTTTGGAAAACTAGTCCATATAGGGACTGGTCTTCTTTACTAGTCATAATCCACTAGGCAGATTATTAGATACAATATCTAGAAACTCTTCCAACAAATTTGCAACTTCTATAGGTACCTCTTCTACTTCTTTTTTGCCTTCTTTTTGAATTATTGTAAAATACATATGTTCACATGATCTAGTGCAAAGTAGGAGAATCCCCAAAGGAGATGTCCTAGCCCCCAACAAATAACCGATGTCCTAGCCCCCAACAAATAACCACACAGTGGAAGAATAAATAATAACATAGATGATTAGATCCAAAATAATGCTAATTCACATAATATAATCATAAGATTTACATCCAACATACCTGGCTATAAGGCCTTCTGGGTTCTAGCCAAATACATAAGCAATTACAATAGTAATTCTACAAGATCCCTTAAGATCCAATCCAAACCCTAACTAGTCTAGATCCATAATTTGGTAGAAACCTCCAAGGAAAATCCTACTTGTGCTTGCAAACCCACCAAGAAATCTCCTTATTTTCCAAGCCACAACTACTAGATCTTCTCAAACTTAATCCAAGATCCAAGTGTAAATTGCCTCACATTCGACACTCTATCCACACACTCTAGAAATCTTCTCTCACTTAGCTACTCCATCTTCCATGCTCTTCTCCAAGATGGATGATTGTTGATATATGATTAAAAAAATCATTTGAGTTAGAAAATTGTTGTAAGAAGTGTTTTCAATCATTGTTTTGTCACTAATGTCAAACCTGCTATATGTTGGTAAGACAATTGATTATATGTTTCAAGCACTAGCATTTAGTTGATTGATGAAGAAAATTTGATCAACAAGATGTAACAAAAGTACCTAGAGGAAAGGTTGAGTTATGATTATGTATTGAAGTGCAAGAATCAATTAAGACAATGATAACATAATGTATTGATAATCTACTTGGGGTTACAAAATGTTTGGCTACACTTAGAAAGTTTAGAAGAAAAAAGTTGGACAAAGTTCATTTGCTAAGCTTGACCAAGTTGTAGAAGGTGCCGAGTAAAGTTAGTGCAAGCAACAAAAAAAAAAGTTAGTTGGAGCCAAGTGAAAGCAATTTACAGTAGATGTTGAATAAACTAATAGGTGCTGAGCAAGGTAGTAGATGTCCAGTGATTTTTAGTATGTGCTAAGCACCAACAAAATTCAATTGATGCCAAATGATTTTATAGTAGATGCCGAGTAACACAGTATGTGTTGAGCATCAGTAAATTGATAATTCCAAGCTGCTGCATTATGAAAAAGATCAAAGATTTGCCAAATGAAAGCTAACAAGTTTTTTTTTGGAACTTGTGAATTAGGAGGAAGATAAGATTGATGAGTTGGAGACACAAAATCTTATGTAAACCATTTTGGAGGCAAATTCAAATGGATTCTAGGAGAAGTTTCTAGAGAAGACAAGATATGGGGTAGATACATTGTATCCTACCTAATCCATCAAAAAACCTAACTTTTGAGATGGATAATGAGCCAAAAAAAGAGTTCTAATTCCCTATATCTAGGGATTCTTGGTCATGAAGAAAAGGTTGAGAGGTCAGAGAGTTTTTGAATGCAAAAATCTGACAAGGTGAAAGAAGAAGGGTTTTCTTCGTCAAGTGACCCAAGAGGAGAATTTTACAATGGCAAGCTAAGCAAGAAGGCTTACTGAAGATGAATGCTTGAAGGGTGAACAAGCTGTCAGAACTACAAAGATAGGAATCCAAGTAGAGTTGAGGACTGAATAGTGATCTGTAATCTACAAGTAAGGTTGTAAGTTGTATCAAATCAAACTCTATTGTTACTCTCTAACAATTGTATTAGATTAGGGTAAATCCTTTGGAGAAAGGTTGACTTAACAATCATTGGAAAATCCTTTAACAAGGTGGCATTCCAAGTGAATGACCTAAAGTCATCTAACAAGGCTCACTTTTAAAAAGGTGATTGAAATCTCTTAACCAAGTCACATTTAACAGTGTGTGTTGTAACCTTTAATAGGGTTGGCCTTTAGTAGGGCATCACTTCAAAAGAGTGAGAAAGGAGTAGCATGTTACTGGTGGTTTTTCCCAAATTGGGTTTCCACATTAAATTATTGTGTCATGTGTACTGATGGATGTGTTATTATTTATGCTTTTGCATGTTAATGTTTCAGTAACATATTAGTTTTGATTATCACACAATGAATGCATGCATGGTTAAGAAAGTTTTATGGCTTCATTAAATTGTAAATGTTTTACTTGGACATCTTGACCTTGAATAATTGATTCACCCACCCCCACCCCCCCACCCCCTCCTCTTAGTTATTCTAAAAGAATTCCAATAATTGGTATCAGAGCATAGTTGCTTAAGAGGATTAGTTTCAAGGTACTAAAAGCATAAAGATCAAGATGTCAAAGAGAGAGGTACCCAAGTTAAACAGAGATAACTTTCCTATATGGAAAATTTTGATGAAGCTACATCTTGGAGGACTAGGAGATTATGCACAACCTTGCATTACAGTAGAACATGTTGATCCAGTAGGAGCCCTAACAGTTGAAGATTTGAAGAAAAAGAAAGAGCACAATCAGGCGATGTTGGAGATTGCCTCTGCCATGAGCTATGCTAAGTTTGATGATATCAAAGACCTTAAAAATGTGAAGTAGATGTCAGATTCCCTAAACACCATCTATTGAAGAGACAAAAATGTTCAAAGATCCAAGTCAGAGAGCCTCAGAGGTAAGTTTGATGACATGAGAATGGAAGAAGGTGAAAACATTGCTCAATATGTTGCTAGAATAAAAAAGGTTGTTAGTGCTATAAAAGGTGCAACTAGTAAAATAGATGATGAAATAGTGATAAGTAAAGTCTTGAGAATGTTGTTGCCTGTATATGCCATTAGAGTATCTACAATTCAAGAGTTAAGATGTATACCAGGAAATGATCTAACCCTTGAAGGTATAGTGGGTAGACTCATTGCATTTGAGTTATCTAATTTTGACAACTACATACCAAAGAGTATTGAATAAACTTTCAAAGCCAAATTGTTATTGAAAGATTCTAAGGAGGTAAAGCCAAAGAAGAAGAAAAGAAAGATAAAGTATGCATCTAGTGATAGCAGTACAGATGAGGAAGACATTGAACAATTGGAAGCATTGTTGGCCAGAAGATTTCACAAGGGAAAAGGTAAATTCAAAGGTAAGCTACCTATCATTTGTTTTAATTGCAATAGAGTTGGTCATATTGCAACAAGATGTACATAGAAGAAGAGCTTCAGAGAAGTGAACAAGCACAAAAACAGAAGAGAAGATTATGGAAGAGACTACAAAGATAAAGGAAAGAAGTCATGCTACATTGTTGATGAAAACAACTCTGATGAAAATGATGATGAAGTGGTATATGTTGCAATTAAGGATGAGTTAGATGAGGAGGAGGCTACTACACTCATGACTTGTGTGAACAAGAATGACAAATGGATCATTGACAGTGGATGCTCACATCACATGACTAGAGACAAAAGTAAGTTCATTACCTTAACTTGTTATGATGGAAATACTGTAAGATTTGGTAATGATGCACCATATTTTATAAAAGGAAAAGGGTCTATTAAGCTTACAGATAAGATCTCATGTGACAATGCTTATTATGTTGAAGGACTGAATTATAACTTGTTAAGTGTGTCACAATTGAACAATTTGGGGTGCAAAGTTGAGTTTGAAAATAAATCAGCCAAGATATATGATACAAATGGAAACTTGATTGGAAAAGGTGATCAAACTAGGAGCAATCTATTCTATTTGGATATAGAAGATGCTACTTGTCTTATTGCAAAATTTGATGATGTATGACTTTGGCACAAGAGATTATGTCATGTTAACTTTGATAATCTGATTAGTATAAGTAACATGAAAAGCGTTAGAGGTTTGGCTAAACTAAAGAAATTAGATAATATAATGTGCAAACAATGTCAGCTAGGCAAGATGACAAAGTCAAGCTTTAAAAGTAAAGCTTATACCTCTAAGAAAATACTTGAAATTGTTCATATTGACTTGTGTGGACCTATTGAAGTGCAAAGCTACAAAGGAGATAGATATAAAATGTTGCTTGTTGATGATTACTCTAGTATGATGATTGCCATGTTTCTAAAACAAAAATTAGATGCTTTTAAAATGTTTAAATGGTACTTGGAAAGAGTTGAGAAAGAAACAGGTAAGAGCTTGAAATGCTTGAGATTAGATAGAGGAGGTGAGTTTACTTCACATGAATTTGAAGTTTTCTGCAATGACAAAGGAATCAAGAGACATACATCAACACCAAGGACTCCCCCACAAAATGAAATTGCTGAATGAAGAAATAGATCTGTAATGGACTGTGCCAAAACATTAATGATGGAGAAAAATATTGCCCAAAAATACTGGAGAGAAGCTATAAGTACTATAGTATACACTCTGAACCGTGTGTAAGTAAAGAAAGGTACTCACTCAACACCTTTTGAACTATGGTATGGTCATCTACCTAATATGAAATACTTTAAGGTATTTGGAAGAAAATACTATATTCGTAAAGATTTTAGAAGTGGAAAGTTTGATGTGAAGAGCGAAGAAGGTATATTCCTTGGTTACTCCACAAGAAGTAAATCTTACAAGTGTTTAATTACTAACACTAACAAAATTGTGGAAAGTGAAAATGTGAATTTTGATGAGTTTGTAGAAGCACATGAAGCTAAACCTGCAGAAGAACTAGAAGATTACAAGACATTTGCATACTACTATGAAGGAATGCCTACTGAAGAAGATGCCACAAATAATGCAGCAAATCAATAGCAAGTTTCAACAACTACCAAGTCACATCCTATGAATGTCGAGTTGCATTCAGATGTCAAGTTGTAGAATGAGGAGAATGCACAATCTAACTCTGAGATTGACACACATGAAAGAGATGCTAAAATACCTGACAGAGATGCACATAGTGATACTGACGCTGAGGGACAAAATGCGGCTACAAGAACTAAGCCTAAATTGTCCAAATATGTCAAAAGACACCATCCTATAGATCAAATCATTAGAGACAAAGATGCAAGGTCAATGACAAGAAACATTGTGAGAGGTGAAGCATGTTTATTAAGCATGAAGGAACCTAAGACAGTGAGAGATGCATTGGAAGATGATGATTGGTACAAGGCTATGGAAGAAGAAATCCAACAAATAGAAAAGAATAAGACTTGAAGCCTAGTTTCTAGATTAGAAGACAAGAATGCGATTGGCACATAATGGGTATTCAAGAACAAGCTAGATGAGAATGGTGAAGTAACAAGAAATAAAGAAAGACTAGTTTGCAAAGGGTATGCACAAGAAGAAGGGATTGACTATGGTGAAACATTTGTCCCTATTGCAAGAATGGAAGGAGTAATAATTCTGCTTGCTTATGCTTCTTACAAAGGCTTCAAAGTTTACTAGATGGATGTCAAGTCTGCATTTCTAAATGGAATATTAGAAGAAGAGGTCTACATAGAACAATGAGAAGGATTTGTTGATAAAAGTAATAATAACATGGTATGTAGACTGCACAAAGCCCTGTATGGATTGAAACAAGCACCAAGAGCATGGTATGAAAGACTTCATACTTATCTTGTTAAGATTGGATTTGAAAGGACAAATGATAATAGAAATTTGTACATGAAGACAGATGAAGAAAAAGGTATACTATTATCTAAAATTTTTGTTGATGACATAATATTTGAAGGACAAGATACTTTGTGTAAAGATTTTGCAAATCAGATGAAGTGAGAGTTTGAAATGTCAATGTTTGGTGAGATCAAATTATTTGTGGGATTACAAGTATATCAAATGAAGTATGGTATATATATCACATAGTCAAAATATGTCAAGGAGATATTGAAGACTTTTGGACTTGAGGACTCAAAACTAGTAAGTACACCTATGGTAACAACACTCAAGTTATCAAAGAATGATAAATCGACTGAGGTCAATCAAACATTGTACAAATCCATGATTGGAAAATTACAATATGCAGTACACAACAAACCTAATATTGCATTAGTTGTGGGGATAGTTACTAGATTCTCTGCTAACCCTAGAGAGAATCACTTGATGGCAGTGAAAAGGATAATGAGATACCTGAAAGGAACATAAGAGTATGGCTTATACTATAAGAAGAATGAAAAGGTTGAATTGAAAGCCTACACTGATGTTGATTGGGCTAGAAATATTGATGACAGAAAAAGCACTAGTGGAGGAGCATTTTTCTTAGGCAAAAGACTTGTTACATGGACAAGCAAGAAGTAGAGTTATACTTCTCAATCTATTGTTGAAGCATAGTATGTTGTTGTTGATATCAATTGTACAAACATTGTATGGATCAAAAAATTGCTAAAAGGAATGAAGAAGAAATCACTGAACCAGTGACACTTTATTGTGATAATATAAGTGTTATAAACATATCAAAGAATCCTATTATGCATACAAAGACAAAGCACATTGCAATAAAGTATCATTATGTAAGGGAGTTGGTTCAAGACAAAGAGGTGAAGATGGAATATATCAACACAAAGGAGTAAATTGTTGATATCTTCACCAAAGCATTACCAAAGGATGCTTATAAGTATCTGAGAGGTAAATTAGGGGTGATATCTCTATCAAAGGCTATATAAAGGATAGAGGGAGTACCTTGCATCAAACAAGCTGACATGCATTTCATACAAATTGATGTAATCGATCTTACTTTAGGAAGTTGCCTAAAGTAATCATAGAGCTGGAATTTCAAATCAGTCACAAGCAAGGTGACAGAGAGAGAAAATTGAAGGGCCTGCAAAAGCCTATGTTTGCATATATTAAGATGCCAAGTGTTGAAGTACATGTCTTTGGCATTGTTGTCAAAGAGGGAGAATGTTCAAGAAAGTGATCAATTGCATATTGATCAAGAGGGAGATGATCAAAGCAAAAAATCAAGTCAGAGGGAGAAATTATATTGGATGAAAGTATAGTGCAAAAGAAGTTCAATTAAGTGAAGGTACATCATTAGAAGATTAGAAGACTAGAAATAAGCATAAAAGAGGGAGATGTTCTCATATTCTATTGATCCATGACAGAAGAGAATCAAATAAGAGATATTTTTGTATCCTTAAGAGGGAGTTTCTAATAGAGGAAGAAGTTTTATTCACAAGCTTTCTTTTTGGTATTGTCTTACTATTTAAACCTAATTAGTTCATCATTTGTTTGATTGGTTGATCAGTTTGGTTTGCCATCAATGCCAAAGAGGGAGATTGTTGATATATGATTGAAAAGATCATTTGAGTTAGAAAATTGTTGTAAGAAGTGTTTTCAATCTTTGTTTTGTCATTGATGTCAAACCTACTATATGTTAGTAAAACAATTGCTTATATGTTTCAAGCACTATCACTTAGTTGATTGATGAAGATGATTTGATCAATAAGATGTAACAAAAGTACCTAGAGGAAAGGTTGAGTTATGATTATGTGTTGAAGTGCAAGAATTAGTTAAGACAATGATAACATAATGTATTGATAATCTACTTGGGGTTACAAAATGTTTGGCTACACTTAGAAAGTTTAGAAGAAAAAAGTTGGACAAAGTTCATTTTCTAAGCTTGACCAAGTTCGTAGAAGGTGCCGAGTAAAGTTAGTGCAAGTCAAGCAAAAAAAAAGAAGTCAATTGGAGTCGAGTGAAAGCAATTTCTAGTCTGAGAAAATTAATAGGTTCCGAGCAAGGTAGTAGATGTTGAGTGATTTTCAGTATGTGTCGAGTACCAACAAAATCTAGTTGATGCCAAATGATTTTATAGTAGATGTCGAGTAACACAATATGTGTCAAGCATCAGTAAATTGATAATTTTGAGCTATTGCATTATGAAAAAGATCGAAGATTTGCCAAATGAAAGCTGACAAGTTTGTTTTCTTGGAACTTGTGAATCAAGAGGAAGATAAGATTGATGAGATGGAGGCACAAAATCTTATGTAAACTATTTTGGAGGTGAATTCAAATGGATTCTAGGAGAAGTTTCTAGAGAAGACAAGATATGGGATAGATACATTGTATCCTACCTAATCCATCAAAAAACCTAACTTTTGAGATGGATAATGAGCAAGAAAAAGAGTTCTAATTCCCTATATCTAGGGATGCCTAGTCATGAAGCAAAGGTTGAGAGGTCAGAGAGTTTTTGGATGCAAAAATCTAACAAGGTGAGAGAAGAAGGGTTTGCTTCATCAAGTGACCCAAGAGGAGAAGTATGCAATAGCGAGCTAAGTAAGAAGGCTTACTAAAGATGAATGCTTGAAGGGTGAACAAGTTGTCAGAACTGCAAAGATAGGAAGCCAAGTAGAGTTGAGGACTAAATAGTGATTTGTAATCTGCAAGTAAGGTTGTAAGTTGTATCAAATCAAACTGTACTGTTACTCTCTAATAAATTCATCAAATTAGGGTAAATATTTTGGAGAAAGGTTGACTTAACAGTCATTGGAAAATCCTTTAACAGGGTGGCATTCCAAGTGAATGACCTAAAGTCATCTAACAAGGCTCACTTTTAACAAGGTGATTTAAATGCCTTCACTGGGTCACATTTAATAGTGTTTTTTGTAACCTTTAATAGGGCATCACTTCAGAAGAGTGAGAAAGGAGTACCATGTTACTGGTGGTTTTTCCCAAATTAGGTTTCCATGTTAAATCATTGTGTTATGTGTACTGATGGATGTGTTATGATTTATGCTTTTGCATGTTAATGTTTTAGTAACATATCAGTTTTGATTATCACACAATGAATGCATGCATGGTTAAGAAAGTTTTATGGGTTCATTAAATTGTAAAAGTTTTATTTGACATTTGGACCTTGAATAACTAATTCACCCCCCTTCTTAGTTATTCTAAAAGAATTCCAGCAATGATTGTATATGAACAATGTTAGTATGCTAATAGAAACCAAATTTAAATAAAGCTTCTACAAACTAAACAAAATTCATAAACTTCAAGATAGACTAAGATGAACTCTCAATTGAGAATATGAGCCATTAATGGGCTCTCTCAATGAGAAGCTCTCTTGTTGAGTAGCTTTGTCTAAATGGATAGGATGTATGCTCAATATGCTTCCAAAGGCTTCAATGGATGATTGTGGATTTTTGGTCAATTTATTAATTAAATAATTAATAAATAAGGAAATAATGTTTAAATAAGATTTAAACATTTTTGGGAGGGATTCCTTAATTAAATATTTTTAATTAAGATAAAGGGATTTAATGACATAAAAATAAATAAATAAATTAAATAATTAATAAATGATGATGTCATCAAGAATCTTTTAGAAAATAAAAATACTTTATTTTCTAAAGGTTTTTAGGTGTCTACATTTTGCCCCTATTTGATGTGATGCCGCAAATGGCATGGCATCAAAGATAAAAAAATAAGATGCCCAAGGCTAGAGCAGAAGAGGAGAGAATGGACTGCAAGATCCATACCTAAGAGGGTGTTAAGTGCTCCACACAAATCAAACTCCACTCACTTGGGTTTTTAGTGGTTTTTCTAAGTTAGAAAATTCCTTGAATGCACATTAATCTCGCTCACACTTCATTTGGGCATAAAATTTGGACAAATCTTGACGTGGAGGGCCTCTGGGCATGCGCTTGAAATCGAATCTCACACACCTTTTTTTGGGCTTAAAATAAACTCACACTCAATCTTGAATGCCTTAAAGAAAAATCAATCGATACTTGACGTGGAGGGCCTCCGGGCGCACGGGTTTACCTTCTTGTTGACCCTAACTCTTCTTCTTGTTCGCATTCTTCGATCAATTTTATTTTTGTCGACGCTTCAAAGTTGGAATAAACATTGTATCTTAAACATGAGTGCTTGCAAAGTCTAGATCAGAAAACTTAAGCGTCAGTTGGTAAAAGAACAAGCGTGTTTTTTAGCCCAAGATCATCCAAGTCTTCTCTCCCCTTGTCGTCTTTCGAGGCCATCTTGGTTGCATAAGATTAGGATCCAAAATCTTGTCTTAGCTTTTTAGGAGGCCTGCTTGGGGATTTCATCACCCCTTGGGACGACCTCAACTCCAGCGTTCCGGCGGAGTATAAAGATCAGGAGGTGAATCCAAAGACACCTCTCTTGGGATCAAAATTTTGTCACTCAGGCTAAGCCTCAAGGAACTTTATACCCTTGAGAAGTGAAAGAGGAGAAGTGGGTTACCGCTCCTCTCGGTTGTGTGACATCTTTTTGGTTTCATCTATGGATTTGGGCCTCACATACCTTGCGTATATCGAGGACTCCCTAGCTAAACCAAATTTCATCCTTGTAGAAAGCTTCCTAGGATGTTGGTGTGTTTGACGTGCTTGCTCAAAACTTTTGTCTGCTTGTTTGTTCATAGCTTTTGAATGAATGTTTGCCAATTTTGGTCGAAATCCCAGAAAAGCAGAAATCTCCCAACTCAAGGCATACTTAGCGTAGTCACTGCCTTATCAAAAAATCATCCAAGCTCCCCCGATGCAACCGAATCTATTTAGTTCTTTGCCTTAGAACAATCCCAAATCCAAAGTCCATCTAAATCATCCCCCCAGCCAGCTAGCAACCCAATCCAAAATCACCCAAGCCTTTAAAGAGTTGTTGTCACTTTGCCAAAAATTTCTATCCAATCAATCAATCCTACCAATCAGCCCATCTCACCAAGGTTATCCCTTTGACAGAGCATTGTCTAGGGTAATCCAGCTTTGTCACGTGTATCCCTCATCACCTTGAGCTAAAGGTTGGGATCCACAAGTGGTCAATCTCGTGTCATGCCATAGGATCACTAGTCTATCCTTAAGTTGACACAATCACCACGAATCCTGCACATAGGAAAGCAAAACTCTCACTTTTTGATAGCATACCCTTGAAGTCTTCCACCCACAAGAAAGCCAAAAATCTCCAGCCAATCCTCCTTAGGTATGTCATGTAGCTTTGACTCTCCCTAGGAAATCTTTCATCAGCCAATCCAAAATCTGTGCTTAATCCAAATCCAACCATGAGCTTCCGTGTTCATCCATATACAAGACCCCATCCCCATCAAACTCACCATCAAAGCATGAAGTACCAAACCTATCATGATGTGTTTGGTTGCATTGTCCTTGCTCCCGCCACCTCCTATTCCAATGATGATGAAAATCTTGTTGACTATGATGGGTATATTGAAAGCCTTAGAAACATTCCCCCAAGCATCCCCAAAAATCCAAGAGTTATTCCAAACTATCTAGTCATGCCATCTGATATTCCAGCTTCCCCTCCATCACCCCATCAACCAAGCTTCCAATCTTCCACCCCCATCACACTAGCTATTCCTGTCAATCCACCTCCACCTTCGACACACGAGTCTCCAAGGAATCTCCTAGAGGAAATACAAGAAAAGTTGCCTCCAACAGTCGATAAGCCATGTCATCTAATCCAACCATGTGAAGTAGTCAGTGATGAAGCTTCCCCATCTATAATATCACCTCCATCACCCATAGCTATCATCCCCATACCATCCATCAAATTGCTTAAAATCCTTCCACTTCCCGCAAGCATCAAAATCCCACCACCTGTCAAATCCCTCCAAATCCTATCCACATCACCTCCAAGAATTTCCCAAATCTCTCGTAATGACCCTTATGCATCCATCTTCTACTCACCCATCTCCACTACTGAATCTCCCATCTATCCATCCGCTGCCTTTGAAGAATCCATCCCTTCACCTCCTATCACACCATCCACTCCAAACCAATCCTATCAAGATCCTGCCCAAAAGCATGTTGACATCCCCCAAAGCATAAATGAAGATATCATCGTACCATGTCTTCCATCCATAGTGCAGTCACCATCTCCTCCATCTCCAAAACCTCGAGCCATATCTCCTCCACTACAAGATATCTTGTCATCCCACCAGCTACATCAAGATCCTATCCTTCCATCTCCCCCGCTCCATGCTTCCATCTTACCACCTATCCAAGCTATTCCACCATCTATAATCTACCCTCTTGGTTCACTTACATTCATCCACGGTGGCCCTCTCTCAGCAGAAGAATTAAGAACAATATCTCCCCATTGCAATACACCTAATAAATCACTTCTACCATTTTCTGCAAGCAAAAAGTTTCCTCAGCTTGTTCAAATGCTCAATCGATGGCATTATCAAGGTCAAGGTTTAGGACCACAAGAGCAAGGAATCAGAGAGCCTATTATTGCACAAAAAAATCTAGGATTTCATGGTCTTGGATATGTATCCAAAGGCTCACCATCTAAAGGTGTTGGTATACCACACCCCCAAACCAAGCCTATCTCCAAGCCCACCATGCCAGCCTCCCATCACTCCTTCAAGAAATCTTATGTCATCCCCCCTCCACCATCTTTGCAACCCAAAAAAACCTACCATATCCCCCCTTCATCCACTAAATCCATTTTGGGTCCCTATGTCCCAAAATCTACCATCCTCCATCCTCCTATTAGCCATCATAAAAATCCTATTCCATCCATTCCTATGCAAGATCAACAAAGGCACATATCAGGGCACATCATCCATCATCATCCCCCTACATGCTCTTTCATATCCTCTCCATCTCACAAAGCTTCTCCTAACCATCTTCCCAAAGCTTACCATAGCAATATGAATGCCAACTTCAAAATGCATAAAGCTAAAAATCCACATCCTAGGCAATCATATGTCTATTCTAAAAGACATACTCCAAAAAGGCAAAATCCAATCAAAGAATGCAAAACAATGCAAAAGCCTATGAAAAGAAAATCCAAAACCATGTGGATCCCCAAGAAAAAAGTTGAAAAGCAATGCATAATGGCATCCACCATTGCTAATCCCCCATCTAGTGACTCATGTCCCCCATCTCCTAACTCCATCTTGGGTGCCTATATCCCCAAGCACGCTTCCACAAATCCTCCATCATGCCCGCATCTACCATCTATCCCCCATATGCTCTTTTCACACCCGTCCCAACATGTGCCAATGTTGCTCTTGCAAGAATCCCCATCTCATGCTCCTTTCTAGCATTTTCATCCCTCCATCTCCTACCATCAATCCCATCTAATCTGATCTATTGCATAAATCACACATCCGGTGTACCAACAACTAGCAACAAAATTGAACATTCCAACAGCCAGTGAAAAATCCCAAAAAAGCCAAAATAGCTGAAGAAAGCCAAAATCATTACAGCTAAGTCAAAAGTCAAAAAATTCTAAAAAAAATTTAAAAAAAATTTTTGCCCAAAACTTAGCCAATTTCCTTAAGACCACTAACCTCTTCCAAAATCTTCTAATCCTTCTTTAATTTTGATTAAAGGCTAATCCCATCATTTCCTACCCCTAATCCCAACTCAAAATATTTAATTAAGATTAAATATTAATCCTCATGTTTATTAAAAAAGTTTTAATAAATATCTCCTCAACCCAAACTCTTGAAATAAATAAAACTTTATTTATTTCCTAAAAATCTAATTTGTCCTCATCCTAAGAAGTTCTAGACTCTTCTAGAAAGTCTTCATCCTCATCTTAGGAAATTCTAGACTATTCTAGAAAGTCTTTATCCTCATCCAAAGTCTAGACTCTTCTAGAAGATGTCTTTAAACCTAATCCTAATCCCCTCCTAACCTTGTCACATTCCCTAAACATGGGTTAAAACTTACTAACCCAAGCCAAAGTTAACAAATATCTCCTCCTTCACCCACCCTCATTAAATGCCATCCACTTGTCTATCCCTAAGCTAATCCTAAACCATCCTAATCCATCCTCTAATCATTTGCACAAGCCTAAGCAAGCTTAAAACCCTCCTAATCAAGTCCAAGTCGAAATTGCTCTCATCACCCTCAAAATATCTCAACCATAAAACTTTATGAAGTCCACTAGGTCATAAATGACTCTTACAAGCCCTTTTATTGCTCTTACAAGTCATTATGAGGGTCTTTATGAAGATTTTATCCCTTGAGCCTCCTTTGTTGACTCATCCTTCCCCTTTCCTCCATCCTCTCACCATGTGACATGTGTCACTCCTTGATTGGCTATAAGGAATCACAATCCATGTGCTCTCCTCTCATGCAATCTAAGCCCTCCATGAGCTTTTTCCCATCCTTGCATCTTAGCCCTCAATCCCTCAAGCCTCTTGCCTATAAATTGGATCCTTCCCCTTTGCAAAATAACACAATCCATGAAGTAAAGTTATAATGCTATTTTGAGAGCCAAATCCATACTAAAGCCATCTATCCACACCAAGAATCCACAATCATCCATTGAAGCCTTTGGAAGCATATTGAGCATACATCCTATCCATTTAGACAAAGCTACTCAACAAGAGAGCTTCTCATTGAGAGAGCCCATTAATGGCTCATATTCTCAATTGAGAGTTCATCTTAGTCTATCTTGAAGTTTATGAATTTTGTTTAGTTTGTAGAAGCTTTATTTAAATTTGGTTTCTATTAGCATACTAACATTGCTCATATACAATGATAATCACAATCCTATTGTACAAACTACCTCACATTCAATGCTCTATCCATAGACTCAAGAAAAACTCATTCTTTAGCTACTCTCCATACTCACTCCTCCAAAATGAATGAATCAATAATGACAAGACAAAGCCCTCTACTTATACCAAACCAAGCCACAAGGTTGCCACTAGCAAGTTACATTACATAAGCCCTCAAGCCACAAGTCGGCTTAGCAAGTTACATTAAATAAATCCTTTAGCCACAAGTTACATTTAATAATGCCACCTATTAAATACCTTTTCTCTCTTTTCTCCATTTTTATTTATTTAAATTTATTTTTCTTCTAATTTTCATCACTTTCTCTCTCCAATTTTTCATTTTTTTAATAATTTTTTTTCTCTTTTTAAATAAAAAATAAATTAAAAAAATGTTTCCCTCTTTATTTTCTTATGCAAGATGCTCCTGCATTAGACTCCCCAGGTAGATAGAAAAGTGTGTTCCACACTTTGATGCCAAAAGAAATATCAGTAAGAAAAACCAACATGCAAATCATCTACATCTGCATCACTCTATCAAACACTAGAATCTCAACCATCCAATCAACATGCTCACTCCTAGGAACAAATGGAACATAATGCTTCATCAACAAACCCTCATCCACATCAACAACTAGTGAATCCATGGCATTAGTAACAAGCTCCATACTAGCAACAATATGTAGGTCTCCATCGAGACATTCCAAGCTCACAATATGAGCAGTCTCATTGTTCACAACAAGATGTTCTGTAATAGATGACTCACCACCAACAACAACTGGATCATCCACGATCAAGTGCTCTACAATCTCCATATCATACTCAACCAACTGATCATGAAAACCAATCTCAATCCCATCATCAACAAGATTAGTAATATTCTTAGCAATAGCCTCCAGGTGCTCTACAAGTTCTGTATCAAGCTCTACAAATTGACCAACAAAACTAATCTCTTCGACCTCAACCTTGTGATGCCATATTCTCTCTCAAACAAGTCTTCTAACTGGCCAGACAATTCTCTTCCAGAGCAGCAAACTCCAACTCCAATAGCATAGAACTCTCTTCTTTGGTTCCTCAAATCTTTTAGAAAATGTAGCATCCACAACAACATCCACCTAAGCTATTATCTCATTAATCCTCCTCTCCATTATATCATGAAGATTCGCAATCATCCTAGGGTCCAATCCTGTCAGAGCCATCTTCCAAGATCTTTGCAAACCCTCTACAACAAATCACCAATAGATCAATCTTCTTGAACAAGATCAACCTTCCATCTTCACAACCATAGATCCATCTGAATGTCCTCCCAAGGTCCTGATGCAAACTATCTCAACTTCGGCAATCTGTCTACACACTCAGGAACAACCTTCACTTTTGTTGAGATAATGGGTGTTGCACACATTGCATAATATTGTTATATTTTATTATTTTATTTTATCATGTAATGTTCCACCTAGATGGATGTGCAACATGTAAAGATTCCCATAGAATATTCTTGATGAGTTGTATTGTAACATTGTGATAATATTTCATGTAATTATTTAATATTGGGGAAAAGAATTAAATGCCCAATATTAAATGTGGGGTTAGTGGGTTAGGTAGCACATGGTTTATGTAATACCACTTAGTGGTTTTGTGGGACTTGCTACTATATAAGCAGCCACAAGGGTAGTTGTTGTGAAGAGTAAGAGTGAGAAAGGAAAGAGTCAAGCGAGACAAGGCTTGACAGGTTAACCAAGGAAGCATTTGTGAAGGTTGAAAGCATGGCATGAGATGTGTGGATTCATGCTTGTTCACATAGTTTGCTCAGTTGTGGCTATGGCCATGAAGGCTTCCATGGTTGTATTGCAATGGTATTTTTTGCTGAATAATACATGGTGATGGATGCTTTTGGAGGCTAAGTTTTTTTCTCAATGAGGGTTTCCCAAGGTATATCTTGTGTCATAATTTTGTGAGTATGTTGTCTATTCTCTTGCATGTGGATTTTAATTTCATATTTATTTTAGATCTATTATGGGTTATGTGGAAATGGTTATATTCTTTATTGCCAAGTTTCCTTACAAGTGGCATCAGAGCTATGGTTTTATTGTTTGTAACCCTAGATTGAATCCATGGGAATGCATGAGAGGATAACAAAAAAGGGCAAGATATATGAATGATTTATTGCAGATCTGAGGGTTTTGGGTTTGCTATTATGATGAGAAGTTAAAATATTTGGGCATGTGAAATTTTTTGGACAAAAGGATTTTTTCGGATGTTTCATTTAAAATGAGGGTTTTAGGGGGAGCTTCCAAAAATGACCTCCTGGGTAAAAATAGACCTCACCATTGGATCCGGGTTGACATTTCCATAAATTTTGATGTATAATATGCCCTAGTTTGTCCATGCTTAGAAGAAATGAAAGAGTTTTTTATAGTTTCAACCTGTGATGGCCATCAAATTTAATCCCGTCGAAATTTTCGTCACAAGAAAACAAAAATAAAATGAAAAATCACACTGAAAATGGTAAAAAGACTGTCTTAGTAAAATGGCCATAACTTTCTCTCAGAATATTGAATTTTAGAGTTCTTATAGGTGTTGGAAAGCTAATTCAGAGCACTACAACATGGTATAGGTTTGGTTCTATGATTTTGATATTTTGGCAGGTTTTAAGAGCCTTAAAGTTAGATGTTGTTTATTTTGAACACGGATTAGGACATAACTTGGGCATATAGAGTCAGATTTTGGACTTCGAGTAGTCAATGGAAAGCTCTTGGAGAGCTCTACACATTGGTTCAAATTTGGTGCAGGTTTGACATAATTTATTTGGTGATATATTGATCTGAATAGTTTATAGATATATTTGTACTATGGTAACATTGCGAGTTTATGGCATTGGAGATTTAAGATTTGATGTCATTGTATACTCAGTTCATATTTTAGATTGGTCTCATGATGATATGGTTATCAATGTTTAGTTTGGATATGTATGATGACTTGTTGGATCTACAAGTTGTGCATTGTTGTAAGTGGTCTATACTTACAAGTTGCATTTATGGCTTGGTTATGGGTTGCCTTTGCCCATTGATCTTTCATTATTGATGCATATTCAGATTGGTGGCTTGGATTTGGGTTGTCTATGCCCTAAGTCACATGATTTACTATTTTCTTCATGTAGAAGGGATGAGATGTTGTTACTAGGTATAGTGATGGTGGAGGATTGTGGTTGACTATTTTATACTAACAGGTTAGACATATTGAGATCCAGATGCTCGGTTCATGGATGTGATCATGGTGTCATGGATTTTGGCATGACATAATTGGATATACAAGTACATCCTTGATGTTTATTAGTTTGGATTTTTTTTAAAGTTATGGTGGTATATATTCTTGGTTGAGGATCATGGTTATTTGGTTTCTTTTGAGGATCTCATGATGTGCATTTTGAGTTCTTTGATGGTTTGATGCCTTGGTTGATTCTCATGGTTAGAGGATGGTTTTTCATCATGATGTCATGGATAGCTTGGATACGCGGTTTAGTGGGAGCTTGTGATAGTGATGGGGTGACATTGTAGGATTAGTTCCTGGTTTGGTTTGGATCTTCATATAGGAGATAGATTTTATGATGTCATAGGTGACTTGGTACCACGGTTGAGTGGGAGTTGTTGGCATTGATATACTTATTGAGTGTTTGTAGATGTTGGAGGTTTGTCTTAGATCTTGTTGCTGCAGAAGCGTCTTTGACATTTGCATGGCGCACTTGTTATCTTCATGGTGTGTGAAGATGGTTAGATCTTGAGGACTCATGGAGTTCTTGGTTATCTTCATGGTGTGTGGAGATGGTTCTTCTTAATATGTGGAGATGGTTTTCTTCATGGTGTGTGGAGATGGTTGCATCTTGAGGACTTATGGGGTTCTTGGTAAAGGTATGGTTTATTCTTTTATTTGGCATGTTATCCTTAGTATGAGGATGGTTTCATTATTATGTCATGGTAGACTCTTGATACACATTTAGAGTTGTGACATGTTATGGTATGTTCGTGTGGAGCATGTTATCTCTTTGGTTGAGATGGTTAGATCATGTTGTCATGTTTATGTTCCTGAGGCCATGGTTGGAACTTTGACATTGATTTTGGTTTAGTTTCTTGGTATTGAGGACACTGATCATAAGTTGGATACTTCATGATATTGCTATGTTGCATTTGGAGTTAGCATGGATTGATTGGTTACAGGTGCTCATGGATACTTAGAGACAATGGTGATGCTGATTTCTCTTGGATTAGAGAAGTATTTGTTGGGACGGTTGACGGTTTCAGCAGGAAGTCCGAGGGGCAGTCACCTGATATGGACTTGAGAGGAGATTGTTCTTAGATGAGTCTTGGTTGGAGACTTGGGTATCTTGATGAGCATTCTCATTCCCCACTCTTGGTCTACTCAGCAGTTTGCTACTTGAGAGGTATAGCCCATTATTTCTCTCAGTTGCATTATATTTATGCTTATCTTTCATGGATATGGATCTTGAGCTATGGTACATGAGTTAGTTCTAGAGGGTTAATTTGAGAGATGGTTTAGCATTGGTTATCTCCATGTGCATATGGTGTTATGTGGTTGAGTTTGGGAGATGGTTTTTATATTGGGCATTTTCCTTGGATTAGGAATGGATTTTCCTTGGTTTAGGAATGATTTATGAGTTTGATCTTCTTGTGAGATGCTTACATCCATGATTAGTTATATGGTATGGTTTGGGTGTTGTTGAGGCTTCTTGTTGGGGTTTAATGGAGGAGATCATACTTGCATAGTTTACATCTAGAGGTGTGTGTAGAAGGACATGATATAGGTTATGATTTTCATGGTTTATCCAGTCTTGGTTATCTTCCTGGATGTTTGGTTTCACTTACATTGGATTTGAGATTGGTTAGAGATTGTGATCACTGGTTTTTGCTCATGTATGTCATGTGTGAGATGACATGGTTATTTTTTTATCTCTTTCCTTTGTTTGTTATGGAGAATTTGGGAGACTATTGGAGACTTGTTACATGAGTTGTTCTTATAGGATATCAGTTTATGTATTGCAGATGTCCTTGATACTACATGGATTCACTTCTTTGAGATGTGTTGAGTGGATTGGTTATAGATTTGACATTATCTTTTGTACTGGGAGCTTCTTGGTATATATGTGGCAGGTATTGCTCTTGAGGCTTGTGATTGCAAGTTATAGATTGGATATGTCAGTGATATGAGATTCACTTGTTATACCTTTGAGGTATGGATAGTTGGATGGGTTTGGCACTTTCTGTGGGTGCTATTTCAGCTATGGATATTTTGACAACTACGGATACATGTGATTACCTTTGGATCAAGTTTTTTGTGCTTGGAATTTTAGTTGGTACAAGATTTTATGATCTTCTAATGAGACAGGTTGGGTGGCTTTCTCTTTGGATGGCTTCTATGTATGTCTAGTGGCAGTGGCATAATAGGAGGTGAGATCATTCATGTTTGAGATGCTGGATACTTTGATCTTGTTGCGAGTACCAGGATGGAGCACTTGGTGTATTTTGATTCACGATGGTGGATGTGCTAGGAGGGATTGTTCCCTTGTTCATTTATGTGGCTATTGATTGACCCTATGCAATGTATACAACAAGTGGGAGATTGTTGAGATAATGGGTGTTGCACACATTGCATAATATTTTTATATTTTATTTTATCATGTAATGTTCCACCTAAATGGACGTGCAACATGTAAAGATTCCCATAGAATATTCTTGATGAGTTGTATTGTAACATTGTGATAGTATTTCATCTAATTATTTAATATTGGAGAAAAGAATTAAATGCCCAATATTAAATGTGGGGTCAGTGGGTTAGGTAGCACATGCTTTATGTAATACCACTTAGTGGTTTTGTGGGACTTACTACTATATAAGCAGCCACAAGGGTAGTTGTTGCGAAGAGTAAGAGTGAGAAAGGCAAGAGTTGAGCAGGACAAGGCTTGATAGGTTAACCAAGGAAGCATTTGTGAAAGTTGAAAGCATGGCATGAGATGTGTGAATTCATGCTTGTTCACATAGTTTTCTCGGTTGTGGCTATGGCCATGAAGGCTTCCATTGTTGTATTGCAATGGTATTTTTTGCTGAATAATACATGGTGATGGATGCTTTTGGAGGCTAGGTTTTTCCCTCGATGAGGGTTTCCCAAGGTATATCTTGTGTCACAATTTTGTGGGTATGTTGTCTATTCTCTTGCATGTGGATTTTAATTCAGTATTTATTTCAGATCTATTATGAGTTATATGAAAATGGTTATATTCTTTATTGCCAAGTTTCCTTACAACTTTAATACTGCTTGATTCAGTGCAAGATAAGAGAATCCCCAAAGGAGATGTCCTAGCCCCAAAAAAAAACCACACAATGGAAGAATAAATAATAACATAGATAATTAGATCCAAAATAATGCCAATTCTCATAGTATAATCATAAGATTTACATTCAACATGCTTGGTTGTAAAGCCTTCCAAGTTACAGCCAAATACATAAGCAATTACAATAGTAATTCTACAAGATCCCTCAAGATCCAATCCAAACCCTAGCTAGTCTAAATCCACAGTCTGGTAGAAACCTCCAAGGAAGATGTAACTTGTGTTCACAAGCCCACCAAGAAATCTCCTTATTTTCCAAGCCATAACTACTAGATCTTCTCAAACTTAATCCAAGATCCAAGTGTAAACTACCACACATTCGGTGCACTGTCCACACACTTTGGGAATCTTGTCTCACTCAGCTACTCCATCTTTCATGCTCTTCTCCAAGTTGGATGATAATCACAATCCTACTATAAACTATCTCACATTTGGTGCCCTATCTACAGACTCAAGAAAAAACTCGCACTTGAGCTACTCTCCGTACTCACTCCTCGAAAATGAATGAATGAATAATGACAAGACAAAGCCCTCTACTTAAACCAAACCAAGCCACAAGTTAGCCACTAGCAAGTTACATTAAATAAACCCTCAAGCCACAAGTTGGCTCAACAAGTTACATTAAATAAACCCTTTAGCCACAAGTTACATTTAATAATGCCACCTATTAAATGCCTTTTCCCTCTTTTCTCCATTTTCATTTATTTTTCTTCTAATTTTCATTGCTTTCTCTCGCCTCCAATTTTTTAAATATATTTTTTCTCTTTAAGAAAATAAATAAAAATAAAATATTTCCCCCTTTTTTTTCTTATGCAAGATGCTCCCACATCATCACACCTCATACCCTATAGGAACTTATTTCCAGTAACAAAACATACTCTAATATCACCACATATATTTTTATTTGTATCCTTCAATCTTATGTTTTACTCCACCCTTTGTCAACATGTAGGTATTCACACAACCATGATGTACATCATGTCTATCAAACTACTAACACCTTTCCAACAACATGTGGCTTATGTCCATTGGTATGATATCACAAAGTACATCATCTAGCTAGCTTCCAATCTTGAACTTTACTAGGATATATTCATTGACCATGACCTTGTGGTCATCCTTCACCTAAGCACTATAATATGGATGTAGGTGTTTATGACTCTTGAGCTTTAACTTTGTGACCATCTTTTTTGACACCAGATTGTTAGTGCTTCCACTATCAATGATCACATCACAATACTTATCTTCACACTTGCACCTTGTATGAAACAAGCTCCTCTTTTTATGAAGTTCGTTCTCACCACTCAATAAGAATCTTCTCTTAACTAGGACTTCTCCTCTTTCAGTATCTTCAGAATGTGATGATTTGGAATCTTCATCCACTTGTGTAACTATGGTCTAGCCTTTAGTTCTCCTTTTCATCCTTCCTTGATGCTAGGAACATTAAAATACCCTATGACCTTCTTATCCATAGTGAAAACATGTTCCATGGAAGCCTCCTCTTCTAGATCCTTTTGTTGTTCCTCTTCTTTTCTAATCTCTATTGTTATGATCATAGAAATGATTGGAATTATTTCCCCTTTGGTCTGAGTGCTACTACTAGCCTTATTCTTCTTCTTTTGATCACCATTTTGGCCTCCATAAGACCATCCACTAGATCCTCCACCATAACCTCGTCTACTTTTTCGTATCTCAAACTTCTTGTTCAACTTCTCTTCTACTTTTAGGGAAAACTAGCATGCCTCCTCAATACTATTCATTTGAGCCAAACTTAACTCGTCTTAAATGGTTGACCTCAACCCATTAAATTAAGAGATAACTTTCTCCTTATCAGCTTCTACAAGGCCTATTCTAATGAGATCCTAAAGAGATCTTTCCATTTGCTTTAACCCTTACATTTCCTTTAGTTGATCAAGCTCATAATCAATGAGAACTAATTTCCAATTCAATTGAGGTATTATATGATGTCATCATGTGATATTATCATTCCCTCTTCTATTTCACTCTCATTTGATCTTCTACCACTAGATCTTCACATGACCCTTCAGTTTGACCTTCACAAACTTGACCCTATTAGGACCCTCAATATCTTCTTACTTAAAATATTATTCTATTTCATTGATCTAATCAATCAACTCCTCTAGGTTAAGATTTTCTAAAAATGTGGGAACCTCAAGCTTGGGTCTTTTTTCCAATCTTGGAAATGGCCCTAAAAAAACCTTTCTTTTTCTAGATTTAAAAATTCATCTTTGACTTCCTAATCAATGTTTCCTTCTTTTTCTCTTTCATTACTTTCAATAAGATTCATCCCTCTATGCATATGTTCTTGTAGTGCTTGCATTTTTCTCTGAAGGGCTTAAAAACCCTTAGGTTTAATACCTCTAGATCTTCCACCATGCTCTCTTTGTGGAGACATTTTTTAATCTTTCACTGAAACCCTAATGAAAATTGCCTTACAATCAACAACCTATCTACACACTCAACCCAAACCACAACCCTGGTACAAACTGCCTCACAATTGGAAATCTATTTACACACTCATGATCTCTCTTGCTCTGATAGAAATTAATGAAGGGTGCTCCCCTTAATACCACAAACACATAAAAAAATCAATGAAATAACAACAAATTGTGAGAAATAAGTGGGCTCCTTATTATCTCCAAAAATTCAAAATTATAGAATTGAGAATTACAATATGTAAACCCACATAGGCACCTTACTTACAATAATTTGCAAGATAGAGCTATGAAATTTTGCCCAAAGATGTCCTAAACAATCTACAGGCCTTCCTTATATATGCAATTTTACACTACCCAAGAAGTTTATAGACATCAAACCCTAACCCTTGAGGTCGACCGACCCTTAAATTACATATAGAGTCAACTCAAATCAATTATGATATTTTTCTTGAAAATTTTGGTTGGCCCAACTTTGTAATACCATAACTTGTGAACCATTAATTTGATTGGTTTTTATAACCCCATTCTGGAATCCTCTACTTCTGATCTACATAGCTTTCACAAGCTCTAGTCATCCTTATTTCGAGCCCATCCAGAGCTTCTAAAGCCTTCAAAATTGAGCTTAAAGATTTTATACCAAAGTTTAACACCAAAAATCTATAACAACATCATGAATAATCATGATATAGAAATAAGGCTGTACTGGAAGACTAATATATCCAAGATGAACCTCCACCTCTGCTCATTGTGAGCTTGTGTGACCAACTTACTAAGTAACAAGCCTTCACAAACAACAACTCTACACTGAGACAATCATTATTTAAGACACATAAAAGGAAATATTTTTGGGTGACACAGGATTGATCTTACACCTAGGATGCTCCTATACTAGAAGTTCCTAATGAAGGATTATGAAGACATCTTAACCAAAGAGGAATTATTTTGGAGATAAAAATCAAGAAAAATATGACTACATGAACAGGATAGAAACATAAAATTCTTTCACAACAGTACAAAACAACATAGATTAGCTAATAGAATCACTTCCATTCAAAATAAGGATGGGGAGAAATTGGAGGACCCATATGATATTGCAAAAGAGGAAATAAAATACTTTGAAGAAGTCTACAACTATAATCGTAACCATAAACTAGGGGCACAAGAAAACATCACTAAGAACATTGCAAAGCTTATATCCAAAGAACAAATTAAAACACTATTGAGAAAATTCACCTTTAAGGAAGTAAGTGTGGTCTCAATCAAATGAATCTATACCACCTTAAATTGGAAGGATTTCAATCTAATAACAATTTAACATTCATTTAATGCAAGATCATCATTCATTTGCATCTCTCCTTCTTTCTTCCCTTTTCTTCTCCTTTATCCTAGGTAGAATTGGGGTAACACTTAATTGATCCTCTTTAAATTTCCTATTTACATGATGTAAATCTAGAGGTGGTATCTAACCACCTAGGTCCTCCATTTCCTTCCCAATCACTTTGAATCTCTTATCCACACCAAAATAGTTATATCATGGATTTTGCACCTAAAATTTGGGATCCAAGTGTTGGGAGGCTAATTGGGAAACTAAGATCCTAAGAGGAGAGGGGTGAATGAGGATCTTGAAAACTTTTATCCCTTAAAACAATTTTACTAAATTCACTATATTTTCCATCTCATATCTAATTCATTCATAAGATAACTTGTAAAATCAAATGGTTTAACATGTACATCTATCTATCAATCACATGCATGAAATGTAAACACATAAGACAAAGATTTTATTACCTAGAAACCCTCCAAGGTGAAGGCAAAACTGGGGTGGGGATGACACCCACAAATCTTCACTACCACAATTTAATAAAGTTAACCTGTTAGGCTTACAATTTTGATCACTTTTGATGTTCTACCTTGTGAGGGGTCTACCCTATTAAAGGCTATTAAAATTGTTAGGTCTTACCTTATGAGAGGATTTTACACTTAAATTAAAGTAAAGACTTAGTTAAGAGTTTTACAAAGGTCTATTAAAACCACTCTATTAAGAGATTGTCCTTGACTCAGTTATGATTCAATACCCGATCCTTCATTCTTCACTCTACTGGTTATTAAAAATCTCCTCTCTTCAATTGTGATCTAATATTCAATATGATATATCTTTTCTTTTTCTTTCATTGCTTCATAAGGTCTCTATTTTTGTTCTTCACAACTTCTCTCTTAGATGAAATATCAAAACTTAAGTCCTTTGCCTACTTCACAATGTTCATGCTTTCACCATTTGATCTTTTTTGTGATCACACACATATCTTGCTTGCTCATTTTCTATATGAAAATAGGGCTTGGATCTGTCTATTTAAAGATTTCTAAAGAGTTTTCTAGACTCTTCCCTTTTCCTTTGTTTGTTTATTCACAACTCATAGGGATTTGTGATCCCCATCATAAATGCATAATAGTCTTTGTAACAACCTCTAAAAATATTAAATGTCATGTCTATGTCAGTATGAAATGATTTACCTCATAGTTTGTAACATTTATGACTTTAATGTCAACTTTTTATTACTCAAAACATTTTGTTTTTGATGCTCGGTCATCATTGTTCTTGCTGTTGTAGCTCAGTCTCAACTTACTCAGTTCCTTCTACATGACTTGACATGTATGTGTCCTAACTTTCTCAGCAAACACTGTACTCAGCTTATACTAAAGATACTTAGTGACCAAAGACTTTCTTGGCTCTTATAGAGCTCAACATATACATTTTTATTTACAAGTCTTCCACATAATTCAACCTATATAGAGTAGCTCGGTCATAGTAATGACTGACTAACTTTGCCTTATATATGACTAAGTGTTTGACACTAATAGAAAACAAAATTTAGAGATACCAAAAATCACCCCCTTTGACATATGTGGCAACAACATTTTGTCATGATTACATCTTTACAATAAAAGAATAAGAGTACCCCACCACCAACCCCCCAAGCCTATGACTCAGTTGTTATAGAAATTCAAAACTTCTTCTAACTAAATAAAATAAAAATACATATATCACACGACCCTTAATTGTCTAATTTTGTAACCATGTCTATCTTTTGAACTCTAAACTCTTACTCTTGCACATTCCTTGATCTCATCATTGTCCCATTCAGTATGTAATCATCAATATTACATTCCCCCTTGTTTTTGACACTCATGGTTGCTGTTGGGGTTGAGTGGGTGGAATGAACCCATATTTTTCAATAAATAGTTTGTGAATTCAGTTGATCATGGGAAGAGCATGATCCCATGTGGTTCTAGTTGATTCTAAAAAATGAGTATGCAATTCTAGTCTTGCTGCTAGGTCAATCAAACTATCAACAATTGAAAGATTATAATCTGTTAGAATTAGATCCTTTGTTGATTTCAGTTCTCGTTGCATAACCTCCAGATGAGGTATCAACATTGACTTGATTGAGATCAATTTTTCTTGCATGTTGATGTCAGTTGATTGTATTTTGGCCAATTTTCCTTGTATAAATAATAGCTTATTATGATACATTGTACTAGATTTTTCTGACTGTGAAATAAAGCTACCTGAATGTTGAATTTCAGCTTGAATCTATTTTATGTTTTCCTAAAAATCATTTGTGAAACTTGGCACATCACATAGAATATTATATAGATGTTGTATCTTGTGCACACGCTCTTCTATGTTTAGTACATGTTTTTGCAATTAAACCTTCTTCTTAGCAATGGTTGTAGAGACTTTCTCTACAACATTATTCTCAAATTTCTTTAGTAACCATGCCATTAATTTCTCATTTGCTTCAATGTCTCTAGCATTTATTTTCTCAACAAGCTATACTAGTTGGGAAATAATTGGGCCTTTCCCATCAACATCCTATACATCAAAAGCATCAATGAATATTTCCTTTATATTATGCAATACTTGTTTTTGTTGTTGTTCTCTTTTCATTTCTTTGTGTTTCTTCTTCTTTTCCAAAATTTCCTACAAAATGATAGTTTTCTCCAAAGTGAGATTTGCTAGATCCCATTTTGACATCTCAATAACTTCATTTAGACTAATAGTGATATCTAGAGAACTTTCCTTTATTTCTTTTCCTTTACTTGGCAATGAAGTGTTGCTACTTGACACTACTTTAGTAGGAGTAGGTAATGGGGCATCACCACTCAGTCTTGTTTGAACTTTAGTGCTTGAGACAACAATCATAGCACTTGACACTATATTGTCTATTATTTTTCCTATCTCCTTGCTTCCCTCAATTTGAGGTCTTGAAACATTTGGTCCTTTGAGATATGAGGTAGAAATTTATGCATTAGTGTATTTGGTTGTTTGCTCAACCTCTTTCTTTTCTCCTTCAATGTCTAAGGGCTTTTGTTGCTCAACAACTAGAGTGTTAGGTATGGTGGCATGAATAGGTGAAATGATACCTTGTGGGATTGGTACACTTAAACTTTCTTCATCATTGTGATCATCTTTGATGGTCACAGTCTCTACTACTTTCTCATGTTCCACTCCTTTAGTGGTTAGACCAAAAATACTTTTCCACAATAACTCATTTTGTTGTACTACAACTTCAATCTTATTTTGAAGAATCATAAAAATTATAAACTTAGGAACAAATCAGTTCCTATACTTTTCCAAAATGTTGACTTCTGATCTCTTGATAACTCAGGCATAATTTTGGCCAAAGTGCCTTCTCTTATTTGTTTCTCCATGTCTGATGCTTGTTTCCACCTCCTATCTAGTATATTATACAAATCAATTGAAATCTTCTTTTCCAATTCAATAGGAGCCAATTTATTGTTACCCAACATATATATCATAGCCTCATCTACTCTGGATTTGTCATTATTATTTAGTGTATCATACTATAGAAATGTAAAAATTGATAACCTTGCAAAGCTTCCAATGTCAATGCATACCTCATCAATATTCTTTAATCTTTTAGATATTGCAACTTAGTGATGTCTTAGTTCGTACGATTCAGTCCTCTCTACATCTTCCTCTTCACCTTCTTTCTTCTTGATTAACCATCTTCTCTTTTTCTAGCTCACAGGGGATTGATTTTTCTTCTATTTTTGTACTAAAGCCACTCAGTTTGGTAATCTTGACTACCCCTTTCTTTATTGATGGCTTGGCACTAGTTGATGTCACCCTAGTTCTTGGCCTAGTCTATGTAGGAGGAGAGAGGGGTACCACTACTAGCTTCTTTGTAACCTCCTTTGTTTTAGGCTTTGTGATTTTCATAGTTTTAGCCTTCTTCACTAGTGGAGTGACTACTACTAGGGCTTTACCCTAATCTTCTTCTCCTTCTTTCTCTTCATCATCGCCATTTTCTTTGTTTTCATTTGTAATAATCCTATCTTTAAGCCTTCATGTTTTCCAAAGTCTTAATGGAGCATAAGAGAAAATTAATTAATTTCTTATAAAGTCATTAAATAAATTAAAAATTAAAAGGTAACTTTATATTTAATTAATTATTGTATTACAAGGGAAAAGCTTCTAGAGTGTGTATTAATTATTGGAAAGGTAGAAGCCTCTATTAATTTAATTTTCTAGAAGCACAATTAATTATTGCATTGCAAGGGAGGAGTTTCTAGAGAGTGCATTAATTATTGGAAGGGGGAAGTTTCTAGCACTTGCAATTAATTAATGTTCTAGTTCCTTCTAGAAGGGTGAAGGAAAAGGATAAATAGGGGTGAAAGTCTCATTGTTGAGCATTAGATTTTTGTGAATGACATTTGATAAGAGCTTGGATGTGTGAATCACATATCTTTCTTGGCAATAGAGGACGTTCATCCTCTCTTGTAACATTCTAGATGTCATTCCCTTGGGGTTTGGCTTTTGGAATACATTGCTTTGTACTTGATTTCATCATTTTAAGAATTAATATAATTTCAACATCAGTTCATCTTTAGTTTGCATTAAAAAATCTATTCTAGCAATTGGTTCAATTTTTGGGCATTCTAGGGTGCCCATTATAGTGGTATTAGAGATGTTTGTAGGGTATTCATTACAGTGGTATTAGAGCTATTTCTAGGGTATCTATTATAGTTGTATCAGAGCCACAAGTCCTACCATCCTGTGGAGATCTTCAGCATCTATGTTTGAGCATGTGACAAGGGCTTTGTAATTTTTGCAATACCAAAGCAAGACAAAGTAGGAGTTCAAACTTGCAGAACGAATAGGGCAGTTCATCTGAGTAGAGGGACATTCAATCTAGTCATACAGATATAGAGGAGACATTCTCTGAACAAGACAACAGTATGGGTGATCGAGATGATAGGAATACCGGTCTAGATCAAGAAAATGTAATGTTCAAATTACTAGGTACATTAGAGGAGGGGCAACGAACGCAACAGGGGAAAAATAGGCGAATGGATATGATGCAACATGACTGAAATAGGTGAATGGATATGATGTTGTAGTTAATGGCTAGATAGATGGGCATCAATATTAATCTAGGTGATGCCAACAATGGAAGCAACAATAATAGGGGCAATGATAATGGAGGTCGAGACAACATTAATGATGGACATGAAAATAGTAGAAATGAGGTTGATAACTTTAGACGTGTTACATGCTCAGCTTGAATAGCCAGCTCAAGACCTCTTCTACCCACCTTCCCACCCCGAGATCTTATTCATCTGATTAATGAACAATAGATTGTAGAGTTACAAGATTAGTTCAAGAGGGATTGGGAGGCTAGTGGACCAGAGTTTTAGGCAGACATTTCTCTTAGAGATTACTTGGACTTGAGGATGAGACACATGCCTAGATCAGGAGGACGAAGTCAAAACCATGAGTTGAGAAAGAAAGTTGGGAAACTTTCTTTACCTTACTATGATGCTTTAGGGAAGATGACCACATGAGCTTGGGTGTAGAAGATGGAGACATACTTGTAGCTGAATCCTATGCCTAAAGAGGAGGCTATAAAGTATGCAACTATTCACTTGGATGGACTAGCACATGAATGGTGGCACAATGGCATGATAACCTTGGGACACAATCAAATCACATCTTACAAGGAGTTTACTGAGAAGCTCATAAAGAGATTTGATACCAGGGATCCTGAATTACAGTTTAAAGAGTTGGCACTGTAGACACCTAAATTTGATTACATTGCTTTGGTAATCCTATTTAGTTATCTCTAAAGGCATCATTAATTAAATTCTTATTTAATTAATCCTTTGCCATCCCTTAGCTGATTAATTTAATTAATCATCTATAGTCCTAATTGATAAATCAAATAACCTATTATTTATCAATTAAATCCTATTCTTCTATCTAATTCCAAAATCCCCATTTATTAAATAAACCTATTTGATAAATAAAACCCTCAAATCTAATAACCCCTAACCTATCCTAAATCCCCTTTTTAGCCTAATCCACCCCATCCACCCATACTAACCAAGCTTAGCCACTAACTCATCCACCCTCATGAATGCCATCCACTTGCAAATCTCTAACATCCCTAATCTAATCCTAAACCCAAGCCTAATCCACCCCCTAATGTTTTCACATTCCCTAAGCAAGCTTAAGACTTTCTTAAGCCAAGGAAAGTCAACAATCTCAACTCCCCTCAAAATATCCCAACCACCCAACAATGAATGCTCTTACAAAAGTCATAAAGACTCTTACAAGCTCTTACAAGCCATGATGAAGGGTCTTTATGAAGATATTATCCTTTGAGCCTCCTTTGTTGACTCATCCTTCCCCTTTCCTCCATCCACTCACCTTGTGACATGTGTCACTCCCTGATTGGTGCTAAACAAGCACAATCCATGTGCTCCCTTTTGAGTGCATCCTAGCCCTCCTTAAGCTTTCATCTTTCCTTCCATCTTAGCCCTCCATCTCTCAAGCCCTTAGCCTATAAATTGAATCCCCTCCCAAGCCTTTTCAATCACAATCTTGGAGCTAAAGTTATAATGCCTTTTTGAGAGCCAAAAGCCATCAACCATACCCTTATGATGCCAAATTGAGAGCTCACAAAGCTACCAATTTGCCATTTTTCATCTCCATTGAAGCTAGTTTTTGGAAACCTTGAGCATACATCCCAATCTTTAGACCCATCTACCAAGCAAGGAGCTATATCCCATTGGGAGAGTCTATTCATTTGGCTCACATTTCCAATTGGGGTTTCCTCTTTAGTCTCTCATTTATGTTATGGTTTATATGCTAGTTAATGCTTTGGTTTCTTGATAGATTAGTATTACTTGCTAACATATTTCTCATATACATTTTGGTACGCCCGGTGGGACCCCACTATGGGTCATTTAATCATCCATTTTTATCTATATGTTATTTTTCTAACCATCTAATGTTTGTTGTTGTTTGAGTGTGTTGTAGGGTGTTTTTCTTATTTTTGCAAGTTAAAGAACACACTTAGGAAGAAGAAATACCATCTAAAAATCCGAAAATAGCAAAAAATAAAAAAAATTTTGGAAAAAATTCGCGTTTTTCAGCTTTTTTCGCGTAGTTTCGTCTCCGCAGTTTGGTGTCTGCGCCTGCAAACTATCATCTTCGCTGGCTACTTTGTCATCTACGCAACCAAATCGATGTCTCTACATTTTGGCATCTCCGCCTGCTTTTTTGTTGTCGGCGTTGCCACTAGATGTTGTCTGCGTATCCTCAACTATCGTCTCTGCAGATCCGCGTCTCCGCAAGCTACTCTGTCGTCTTCGCAACTGTTCTTTCCTCTCTGCTGCCACCAACCCAAATCTGCGTCTGCGCAAATTAGTGTCTCCGCTTGTCACCTATTTTTTGTGCCGCAAATCTGACCTGTCGTCTCCGCTCTGTCGTCTGCGAATACTAGCGCCTCCGCATTTCAGTGTCTCCATAGTCTGGCGTCTCCACTTGATAGACTGTTGTCTCCGCCTGTTTATGTTGCACTTTTGTTTTAAAATCTTTATTTTCGCACTTTGTAGTTGTTTAAAAAAAAAAAAAAAGTATAAATCAAAATTTGACTTTTAGTGGTTATGTAGGATTTAGACCATTTTAAGCATTTTTACGCATAGGAAAAACAACAAAAAAAGTTAAATTTTTTTTCCCCATAGTTAAGCTTTCCTTTTTGAAGATTTTGGTGACTAATCAATTTATTTTTTGTCTTATTGCAGGTTGGAGCAACTTTTTGGGTGACTAATCATGTTTTTTAGGAATGAACCTGAATGGTTAAACACATTTTCTATTGAATGAATGTTGCTAAAAAACACTCTTGAATGGCATGGGTTAAAATCAAAATTTCCTTAATGCATGATTAAAACAAAAAATCCAATCTTGAATGCCAAGGATCAATTAACCATTGCAATATCTCACACTTCCAATTTGGGCTTAAAACACTCTAACACAATCTTGAATGCCTAACAATCAATGAACATTGCATGGTTTTGATGCATCTCAATGACACTCGCTTTTCTTACGTTGACAAATTCTCGATTTCCATTATGTTGATGACGCTGTCAAGATTGGAATGAACATTGCATGCCATAATCACGAGTGTCTTCAATCATAGCTTACAAAATCTAAATCATCAATTGGAAAAGAACTCTTCTTTTTAGCCCAAGGTCATCTGAATCTTCTCTCCCCTTGTCGCCTTTGCAGGCTATCTTGGGTGCATAAGACTAGGATCCAAAACCTTGTTTTTTAGTTTTAGGAGGCCTGCTTGGGGATTTCATCACCCCTTGGGACGACCTCAACTCCAGCATTCCGACAGAGTATAAAAATCGGGAGGTGAATCGAAAGACACCTCTCTTGGAATCAAGATTTTGTCACTCAGGCTAAGCCTCAAGGAACTTTATACTCTTGAGAAGTGAAAGAGGAGAAGTGGGTTACCGCTCCTCTCGGCTGTGTGACATTGTTTTGATTTCATCTACGGATATGGGCTTCACGTACCTTGCGTATATCGAGGAATCCCTAGCTATAACAAATTTCATCCTTGTAGAAAACTTCCTAGGATGTTGGTGTGTTTGACGTGCTTGCTCCAAAAAATTTTCTTCTTGTTTGTTCATAGCTTTTGAATGAATGTTTGCCAACTTTAGTCAAAATCCCAAAAAAGCAGAAATCTCCCAGCTCAAGGCATACTTAGCGTAGTCACTGCCTCATCAGAAAATCATCCAAGCTCCCCTGCTGCAATCAAATCTATCTAGTTCCTTGCTTTAGAACAATCCCAAATCCAAAGTCCATCCAAATCATCCCCCCCCAACTAGCTAGCAACCCAAGCCAAAATCACACCCAAGCCTTTAGAGAGTTGTTGTCACTCTGCCAGAATTTTCTATCCAATCAATCCTACCAATCAACCAATCTCACCAAGGTTATCCCTCGGACAGAGCATTCTCTAGGGTAACCCAGCTTTGTCACTTGTTATCCCTCATCACCTTGAGCTAAAGGTTGGGATCCACAAGTGGTCAATCTCGTGTCATGCCCATAGGATCATTAGTCTATCCTCAAGTTGACACAATCTCCACCAATCCTGCACATAGGAAAGCAAAACTCTCACTTTTTGACAGCATGCCCTTGAATTTTTCCATCGACAGGAAAGCCAAAAAACTCTAGCCAATCCCCCTTAGGTCTGTCATAAAGCTTTGACTCTCCCTAGGAAATCCTTCATTAGCCAATCCAAAATCTGAGCTTAATCCAAATTCGACCATGAGCTTCCATGTTCATCCATATGCAAGACCCCATCCCCATCAAACTCATCATCAAAGCATGAAGTACCAATCCTATCATGATGTATTTGGTCGTATTGTCCTTGCTCCTGCCACCTCCTAT
Organism: Cupressus sempervirens; assembly: GCA_028749045.1. Taxonomy (NCBI): domain Eukaryota; kingdom Viridiplantae; phylum Streptophyta; class Pinopsida; order Cupressales; family Cupressaceae; genus Cupressus; species Cupressus sempervirens. Next base: position 703,321,045 of record CM053792.1, read on the forward strand.
TCCAATGATGATGAAAATCTTGTTGACTATGAAGGGTATCTTGAGAGCCTTAGAAACATTCCACCAACGATCCCCCAAAATCTAAGAGTTATTCCAAACTATCTAGTCATGCCATCTGATATCCCAGCTTCTCCTCCATCACCCAATCAACCGAGCTTCCAATCTTTCACCCCCATCACACTAGCTATTCTTGTCAATCCACCTCCATCTCCAACACACGAGTCTCCAAGGAATCTCCTAGACGAAATATAGGAAAAGCCACCTCCAGCAGTCGATAACCCATGTCATCTAATCCAACCATGTGAAGTAGTTAGTAATGAAGCTTCCCCATCCATAATGTCATCTCCATTTCCCATTGCTATCATCCCCATACCATCCATCAAATTGCTTAAAATCCTTCCACTTCCCACAAGCATCAAAATCCCACCACCTGTCAAAACCCTTCACATCCTATCCACATCCCCTCCAAGCATTTCCCAAATCTCCCGTGATGACCCTTATGCATCCATCTTCTACTCACCCATCTCCACTACTGAATCTCCCATCTATCCATCCACTGCCTTTGAAGAATCCATACCTTCACCTCCTATCGCACCATCCACTCCAAACCAATCCTATCAAGATCCTGCCCAAAAGCATGTTGACATCCCCCAAAGCATAAACGAAGATATCATCATATCATGTCTTCCATCCATAGTGCAGTCACCATCCCCTCCATCTCCAAAAACTCAAGCCATACCTCCTCTACTGAAGGATATCTTTTCATCCCATCAGCTAAATCAAGATCCTATCCTCCCATCTCCTCCACTCCATGCTTCCATCTTACCACCTATCCAAGCTATTCCACCATCTATAATCTACCCTCTTGGTTCACTTACATTCATCCATGGTGGCCTCCTCTCAGCAGAAGAATTAAGAACAATATCTCCCCATTGCAGTACATCTGATAAAGCATCTCCACCATTTTTTGCAAACAAAAAGTATCCTCAGCTAGTTCAAATGCTCAATCGATGGCATTATCAAGGTCAAGGTTTAGGACCACAAGAGCAAGGAATCATAAAGCCTATTATTGCACAAAAGAATCCAAGATTTCATGGTCTTGGATATGTATTCAAAGGCTCACCATCTAAAGGTGGTACACCACACCCCCAAACCAAGCCTATCTCCAAACCCCCCATGCCAGCCTCCCATCACTCCTTCAAGAAATCTTATGTCATCCCACCTCCACCATCTTTGCAACCTAAAACAACCTACCATATCCCCCCTTCATCTGCTAAATCCATTTTGGGTCCCTATGTCCCAAAATCTACCATCCTCCATCCTCCTATTAGCCACCATTCAAATCCTATTCCCTCCATTCCTACGCAAGATCAACAAAGGCACATATTAGGGCACATCATCCATCATCATCCCCCTACACGCTCTTCCATATCCTCTCCATCTCACAAAGCTTCTCCTAACCATCTTCCCAAAGCTTACCACAGCAATGTAAATGCGAACTTCAAAATGCATAGAGCTAAAAATCCACATCCTAGGCAATCATATGTCTATTCTAAAAGACATACTCCAAAAAAGAAAAATCCAATCAAAGAATGCAAAACAATGCAAATGCCTATGAAAAGAAAATCAAAAACCATGTGGATCCCAAAGAAAAAAGTTGAAACCCAATGCATAATGGCATCCACCATTGCTAATCCTCCATCTAGTGCTTTGTTTCCCCCATCTCCTAACTCCATCTTGGGTGCCTATATCCCCAAGCACGCTTCCGCAAATCCACCATCAAGCCCGCATCTACTATATATCCCCCATATGCTCTTTTCACACCTGTCCCAACATGTGCCAATGTTGATCCTGCAAGCATCTCCATCTCATGCTCCTTTCCAACCTTTTCACCCCTCCATCTCCTACCATCAATCCCATATAATCCAATCTATTGCATAAATCACACATCCGGTGTACCAACAGCTAGCAAGAAAATTGAACATTCCAATAGCTAGTGAAAAATCCTAAGAAAAAGCCAAAAATAGCTGAAGAAAGCCAAAATCATTCCAGCTAAGTCGAAAGTCAAAAAGTCAAAAAAGAAAAATAAAAAGAAAGCGTCCACTGGTGACAACTTGGCAATTCAAGCGCCTTGGACAAGTACCATGATGAAAACTTGGAAAACAAGTGTCATGCGTAATCCTTCCATCCCCAGCTTAGCCTATCACCCTCATGCTTTTGGTCATCCCTTGACATCCAACTCCATCTTCCAATCTATACACCTATCCTCCATCCTTCAGCTTCCATCTCACACCATCCACTTATCTTCTACAGCTTCAGCCAACCATCCTAGCTATCATCCATCTCCCTAGCCCTTCAGTTTTTTCCATCCTAGCTTCAATCCTATCACATACATCATACGACCTCCTTCCACATGTCATATTCTGACTAGGGGCACTGTATTCCTTGGAGATCTTGTCTTGTCCATCCAACCTTGTCATTGGTATCTAGCTCTAGGCTATCCTCATGCAAACCTAATGTCATCTCTTTATGTCCATCATAATCCTAGCTATCTACCATCCTATCCAACCATCTCATCCTGCTCCTCTAGCTATCCTTGGTCACAAAATCTCTCATCATCATTGCGATGCATCCTCCCAAAATCCATATCTTTCACTATCATCCCACCCTTAGCTTTCGCATCTTGCATAGCATCGCACCATCCCGCTATCCTATCATCCTAAGCTTTTTCCTACTTGTAACTATCTTGGTTAGCTTCAGCTTGTAAATATCTTGGTTCATCAGCTTGTACATCCTCTTTAGCTTAGTACCATTGTATCTATCCAGTGTTTGTGTCAGTTTGTCCTTGATCAACATCTTGCACACATCGCACAACCCTTGGTTAGCTGTTCCAATGCATCCTTTAGCTAGATTTCCTGTCACCAAAGTGTTATCCTTCTTAGTTCAGCTTGCCAGATGCACCACTCATCCCGATCCACTAGCTTAGGTGCTCTCCGATAGGTTCTTGTAGGATATAGCTTTCCTCATGTCTAATCTTGGTCCGTTAGTACCTCATCCTACCCATCTCGTTGGCAAACGACTCTCTTTTGGATTTCACTTTCTTTTGATTTGGAATCTTCCCTTTTTGGTCTTGAAGTATCTTTTCCAAGCAATCTCCTTGTTCCCTCCTCAAGGTTGTCACGATCTTCCATATCATGGTATGCTGCGAATGGGGCAATTAGAGCGTAAGGTCTTGATCAAGTCTTTCATTTGTTTTTTTTTTCTGCTTGTGGGTTACCCAGTGTCATTTCCACACTGCTTCCTCTGGGATTCATGTGTGATACTGGGGCAATCCTTGCGTGTTTGTTTTGAGTCAGTTCGTCAGTCCTCTGGATAGTTGGTGAAAAGGCCTTGATGTTCTTGGTAACCTTGGCAATTAACCAATAGTCCTATAGCAAATCTAGTGCTCAACTACATGGTGGTACTTCTCTTTGAAGTATCCCCCCGCTCAAATAGCTTCAATGGTTTTCCTTCATCTCCATTATCCCCCATCCATATCCAACACCTATCCCATCTTATGCATCAATATCTCTTTGGATCACTCCTCATGCTTAGCTTTAGGGATCCACAATCCTAGTCTTAGGGATCCACCAATCAAATCAATCCACCAAGCCTCATCTTTCGAGATCCACAATCCTAGTCCTAGGGATCTCTGAAAACCCATCTTCCACCAATCTGACTCTTTGAAATCCTATTGCATTAGCTTTTTAATCCCCTCATCCATCTCTCCATCCTAGATTCCTTTTATAGCGCTCTGCTCCTTCATCCTCCCCCCAATCCCAAGAGTCTTAAGCTTGTTTCCTCTTGTGCATCTGATAGCCCTTTATCATTCTCCCATAGTGAGAGTTTGAGCTAATTCAGCCCCTTCTCTTTGCCAACCTGTGTCTTAGCTCATCTCAATTTCTTGTACTTTTCAAGAAGTCGTCGAGCCTCTTTTCTCTCCCCATCACCTTCTTGAGGGGGCATCATCTAAGTCTAGTCTCTCCTCTTCTTATCTGAGACTGGGGCAATCTCGTTGCTAAAACATCTTCCTCGTGTCATCCTCATTCGAACTTCTTTGAAATAGTGTTGTCTCAACACTATGTCGAAGAGGGGAAAAATGTAGACACCTAAATTTGACTACATTGCTTTGGTAATCCTATTTAGTTATCTCTAAAGGCATCATTAATTAAATTCCTATTTAATTAATCCTTTGCCATCCCCTAGCTGATTAATTTAATTAATCATCTATAGTCCTAATTGATAAATCAAATAACCTATTATTTATCAATTAAATCCTATTCTTCTATCTAATTCCAAAATCCCCATTTATTAAATAAACCTATTTGATAAATAAAACCCTCAAATCTAATAACCCCTAACCTATCCTAAATCCCCTTTTTAGCCTAATCCACCCCATCCACCCATACTAACCAAGCTTAGCCACTAACTCACCCACCCTCATGAATGCCATCCACTTGCAAATCTCTAACATCCCTAATCTAATCCTAAACCCAAGCCTAATCCACCCCCTAATGTTGTCACATTCCCTAAGCAAGCTTAAGACTTTCTTAAGCCAAGGAAAGTCAACAATCTCAACTCCCCTCAAAATATCCCAACCACCCAACAATGAATGCTCTTACAAAAGCCATAAAGACTCTTACAAGCTCTTACAAGCCATAATGAAGGGTCTTTATGAAGATATTATCCTTTGAGCCTCCTTTTTTGACTCATCCTTCCCCTTTTCTCCATCCACTCACCTTGTGACATGTGTCACTCCCTGATTGGTGCTAAATAAGCACAATCCATGTGCTCCCTTTTGAGTGCATCCTAGCCCTCCTTAAGCTTTCATCTTTCCTTCCATCTTAGCCCTCCATCTCTCAAGCCCTTAGCCTATAAATTAAAGCCCCTCCCAAGCCTTTTCAATCAAAATCTTGGAGCTAAAGTTATAATGCCCTTTTGAGAGCCAAAAGCCATCAACCATACCCTTATGATGCCAAATTGAGAGCTCACAAAGCTACCAATTTGCCATTTTTCATCTCCATTGAAGCTAGTTTTTGGGAACTTTGAGCATACATCCCAATCTTTAGACCCATCTACCAAGCAAGGAGCTAAATCCCATTGGGAGAGTCTATTCATTTGGCTCACATTTCCAATTGGGGTTTCCTCTTTAGTCTCTCATTTATGTTATAGTTTATATGCTAGTTAATGCTTTGGTTTCTTGATAGATTAGTATTACTTGCTAACATATTTCTCATATACAGGCACAACTCAAGCAGTGGGGATCAATTGAGACATATATCAGTGAGTTTTAGAGGCTAGTTGTGTTGGTCACTAATATTTTAGAGAGGAGGTTAGTAGTGTTGTTTATGGATGGACTCTCAGAACCCTTATGAGGTTGGGTCAAGGGGCATGACCCAACTACATTGTTGGAGGCCACTAAAAAGGCTTGTGCCTTAGCACCTTCTTCATTTAGGAGTAGATTTCAACACAAGGATTCTTATATGAAAAAGGACAAGGAGAAGGACAAAAAACCTTTTCACAAGGATGCTTAGCCCAAAAGAGATAAGTTGGATAATGATGCCTTGAATGATTTAAGAAAGAAGAAGTTATGTTTTCACTATAGAGAGCCTTGGGATTTATCTCACAAAGGCCCTCTTAAGGCTAACGCAAATCAAATGGAATATTTCTTAGCAAAAGAGTTACAATCAGAGAGGGAGGATCAACACTCTAATTTAGATGAGAATAACACTACAGAGGAGAACAACATTCTTAAGGATGAGAAGTCATTAGCACAATTAATGGGGGCTCAAAAGACAATCACATTTAAGGTTAGAGGTACTATCCAAGGGAAGAAAGTGATCTCACTCATTGACACTGGGGCTACACATAATTTTATGGATGAACAATTGGTAGCCAAAAGAGGTCTACAGACTGAGGAGCACGCCAGATTTAGAGTTATGGTAGCTAATGGTGACAAACTATTATGCACTTGGAAGATATCTAATATTCACATCAGGTTTGGAGATGGCTATGAGTTGGAAGATGAATTCTATGTGGTAGACATGGGAGACTATGATGTCATCCTCAACATGGTATGGATGGCCTTGCTAGTGGAGTTCACACTTAACCTAGCGAAATTGGAGATGAAGTTTCAGCATGAGGGAAGAACTATTGTACTTAGAGGACTTTTAGATGGGAGTTGTAGAGTAGTTTCCCTAAGGAGAATGCATAGAATTTTTTGGCATAATAACATAGAGTGGGCCGTAGAATGTTTCACTATGCCAACTTCAAAAGAGCCATAGGTGAAGAGTCATCCATCAAATATCCAAGAGATACTTGATAGGCACACTAAGGTATTTGGAAAGATTTCACATGGCATTCCTCCTAACAGGGGGATAGAGCATGTAATTGAGCTCGAGGAGGGAGCCAAACCAGTCATGATTACTCCCTATCATCATCCTGAGAAATATAAGGATGAGATAGAGAAGGCAATTAAGGAGTTGTTGGAAATAGGGCATATCGGGCCTAGTAAGAGCCCCTTTGCTTCAGCAGTAATGTTGGTAAAGAAGAAGGATGGGACGATGCACATGTGCATTGATTACAAGGCATTAAACAAGAAGACCATTAAGAATAGATATCCCATCCCACGAATAGATGAGCTAATTAATGAGTTACATGGTGCATGCTTTTATACAAATATTGATCTATGGTCAAGGTATAATCAGATTAGGATGAGGGAGGAGGACATTGAGAAGACAAATTTTTGGTGTCACTATGGCTACTTCGAGTTTTTGGTTATGCCATTTGGGCTAACCAATGCCCCTGCTACATTCCAGAGTTGCATGAATTAGGTATTTAAGGAGCATCTTAGGAGATTTGTCTTGATTTTCTTTGATGACATTTTAGTCTTTAGTAAGACTTGGGAGGAGCATTTACAACATCTTGAGATGGTGTTGTCCACTTTGGAGAAAGAGTCACTATATGCCAAGGAATCTAAGTGCAAGTTTAGGATGACTGAGCTACTATACCTTGGACATATCATCAAAATAGATGGAGGTTGTGTAGATCTTGAAAAGATTAGGGCTATTGTTGATTGCCCTACTCCTATGAATCTTACATAGCTTAAGGGATTCCTTGGTCTCTACAAATTTTACATGAGATTTGTTAAAATATTTTCATAGATCACTGCACCCTTGACAGACCTTACCAGGAAAGGGGCCTTCACATGGATAGAGGTAGCTTAGAGAAGCTTCAATCATTTCAAGAAGGTGATGTCATCATGTCCAATACTAGCTCTACTAGATTTCACAAAGCCATTTGAGCTTGATTGTGATGCGTCAAGAGATGGGATTGGGGCATTCTTGATGTAGGATAAGCATCCCATTGTTTTTGAGACCACAAAGCTTTGTGGAGTGGAGAGGAGCTATTCCATCTATGATTAGGAGATGTTCGCTATAATGCATGCATTGGCTAAGTTTCGGTCCTACCTAGTTGGGGGAAAGTTTGTTATCAAAACTGATCACAACAACATCAAATACTTCATGAGCCAATGTGATTTGAATGATAGACAATAGAAGTGGATTATGAAGTTACAGGCCTATGACTTTGACATTGAGTTTTTCAAAGGTAAGAAGAATGTGGTGGCAGATGCTTTATCCAGGAGACCTCATATTTGTGCTCTAGCTGAGATTATAGGAGATTGGAGAAATAAGATCATAAAAGAGTATGTGAGGGACACTTGGGCTTTTAGAGTAGTTGCAGGCACCATACATGATGATCGTTACATGGTGATGGATGCATTGATAAAGTATCAGGCTAGGATATATTTGATTCCTTCATCACAATTTAGGGAGGTAATACTGAAGATTTTTCATGATGCACCTACAACTGGACATCCAGGGGTCTTTAAGACCTACAGGCAGATCTGTGAGTAGTTTACATGGAAAGGGCTCAAGGATGATGTTCAGAAGCATGTCAGGGAATGTGCAATTTGCCAACAGAAAAAGGGAGAGCACACATATCCTGTAGGGTTGTTACAGCCTTTGCCCATTCTGGATAGGAAATGGGAAAGTATTTCTATGGACTTCATCACCGGGTTACCACAAGTACAAGGGAAAGATTGCATCTATGTGATAGTTGACTGCCTGAAAAAGTTTGCTCACTTCTTTGTTATTTCATCCACTTACATAGTAGCATAGGTGGCTGATCTTTTCTTCCAAGAGATATTCAAGTTACATGGGCTACCTAGTTTCATTGTTAGTGATCAGGAAAGTAAATTCATGAGTACTTTTTGGTAGGAACTATTTAGGTTGTGTGGTATAGATCTTACACCTAGCACTAGTTATCATCTAAAGACAGATGGATAGACAAAGATTATGAATAAATGGGTGGAAGGATATTTGAGGAAATATGTGATTGCACAATAGAGGGCTTGGGTCAAATGGCTACATATGGGAGAGTGTTGTTATAACACCACTTATCATATGTCCATCAAGATGAATCCATTCATGGTACTATACGATTATGAAGCACCTAGTTTCATGGATTTGGTTTTGGGGGATAGTAGAGTGTATAAAGCAATATACTTCTTGCAGGATAGTCAGGATATTTTGAGGGTGCTCAAGGAGAATAAATAGCATGCCCAAAATCAACAAAAATTGTATGTGGACTAGCACTGGATAGAGTGCAGTTTTGAGGTTGGGGATATAGTTTACTTGAGGCTACAACCATACAGATAGTCATCACTCAAGAAAAGTGGAGCAGAGAAGTTGAAGCCTAGGTTTTATGGTCCCTATAGAGTGATTCACAAGGTGGGCGAGGTTCCTTACAAGATTGAGCTTCTAGAGGGTAGTCAAATACATAATGTGTTTCATGTGTCAAGGCTTAAGAAAGCCATCGGTCAGAGAGTTGTACCTTTAGTAGAATTACCACTATTAGATGAGGAGGGAAAGCTCGTATTAATTCTAGAGGCTATTCTGGATACTAGAGAAAGGACTCTATGAAGCAAGTTGATTAAAGAATATTTGGTCAAATGGAGATAGCTACCAGAGGAAGATGCTACTTGGTAGAGTGAGCAGGTGCTACAACAAACAGGACTGAGATTGCTTGAGGACAAGCAATTTCAAGGAGGGCGGACTGTAATGACCCCATCTTTAAGCCTTCACATTCTCCAAAGTCTTAGTGGAGTATAAGAGGAAATTAAATTAACTTCTTATAAAGTCATTAAATAAATTAAAAATTAAAAGGTGACTTTATATTTAATTAATTTAATTAATTATTGTATTACAAGGGAAAAGCTTCTAGAGTGTGTATTAATTATTGGAAAGGCGAAAGCCTCTAGTAATTTAATATTCTAGAAGCATAATTAATTATTGTATTGCAAGGGAGGAGTTTCTAGAGAGTGCATTAATTATTGGAAGGGAGAAGTTTTTAGCACTTGCAATTAATTAATGTTTTAGTTCCTTCTAGAAGGGTGAAGGAAAAGGATAAATAGGGGTGAAAGTCTCATTGTTGAGCATTGGATTTTTGTGAATGACATTTGATAAGAGCTTCGAGATGTGTGAATCACATATCTTTCTTGGAAATAGAGGATGTTCATCCTCTCTTGTAACATTCTAGACGTCATTCCCTTGGGGTTTGGCCTTTGGAATACATTGCTTTGTACTTGATTTCATCATTTCGAGAATTAATACAATTTCAACATCAGTTCATCTTTAGTTTGCATTAAAAAATCTATTCCAGCAATTGGTTCAGTTTTTGGGCATTCTAGGGTGCCCATTACATCATCTTCACCAAGACCTTGAGTAAGCTTCAAAGGTTCCTTTCCTTTGTTGTGGGTGCCCAGTTTCTCCTCTAGGTCTTCAATCATTTTCTTTATTTTTTTCTCTTTTGAAGCTATTTTGATACCAACTGAGATTCTTGCCTTTATTTCTTCATATTTCCCAAAGGGTACTTCTGCATCAATTTATGCTTTAAGTAGTGCATCAATATTTGCACTTATATTGTCACTATCAACTTCATAATCAAATGGTTTGAGCCATGCTTTCCTAGGCTTCATTGCCTGTACAAATGTATTATTTGTGTCCACCAGAAAGCATACATCATTATAGTATTTCATCTCTAGCTCTATTGGGATCCTCATCCTTTGTTTGAACTCATCAAAATACATATCCATAATATTCTCAAAAATTTCTCCTAATTGAGCTATGTATTCACTAATATGTCTTGCAAGAGGATTGCCTTGCTCCCAAACAATATTTCCAATAACAGGAAAGTAATTTTGAACATAAAAGAAATACACAGAATCAATGATCCAAACTTAAACATCAAATTCTTTGCCTTCCTTATTGATGTCAAGTTTTCTACCAATTGTGATCTTTGCAAATTGGCAAGATCATATTCATGATTATTCATAACAATCTTCCACACTTGATCGACTTCCATACATGGCATAGTGTTCAATCTATTCAACTAATAATATTTGTGAGAAGTCACCCTCATTGTGAACTAAATTATTGGATTTTTCATGGCAGAGATAGACACCCCTCCTACATTCTATTCGACCTTTGTGGTAGCCTCAATTTTTTGTTAGTTCTGACAATGCACAATCTTCTTCTTGTCTAATGTTGGATACCTGATAACCTTGTGAATTTTCTTCTTTGTTATCTCAATAGGTCCATTATCTAGCTATAACTAATTGCACATGCAGTGGGAGTTGTTAGTAGGTATATGTGTCATCCAAGAACTGAGCATTGGAATGCAGTTAAATGAATTCTCAGATATTCGAGAGGAACATCTAGCAATCGTTTACACTTTGGGGACTCTACTACTATTTTATAGGGCTATGTTGACTCATATTTGGTAGGGGATATTAATACTAGGTAGAGTATTAGAGGTTATGTATTTATTGTTGGTGGGGTAGCAGCGAGCTAGGTTTCTCGATTACAGTAGGTTACTGCTTTATCCACTATAGAGGCAGAGTATGTTGTTGCTATAGAGGCAGCCAAGGAGATGATATGGCTTCAACTCTTCATGGAAGAATTGGGACACCCATAGAGGGATAATTATTTGTTCATAGATAGCCAGAGTGCCATTCATCTTGCAAAGAATTCAGCTCTACATTTAAAGATAAAACACATATAGTTGCGGTACCATTTCATTCAATCAGTTTTGGATGATGGACAGTTAAAGCTAGAGAAGATACATACAAGTGATAATCTAGCAGATATATTTACAAAAGTAGTGACAAGGGAGAAGCTAAATTCCTCTTCATCTTCGGTTAGTCTTCTTGATTGAATAGAATAAAAGAATAACAAAGTCTAAGGTAGTTTAATATTCTAGTGGGAGCTACAAGTTTAGTAGTGCTATGGTTAGTCTCCAAGTGGGAGGTTATTATTATGGAGTCTGATCAATCTCCAAGTGGGAGATTGTTGTGATGTGGAGCCTAATCATACTCAAAGGTTTATTCAACATGGTTTTCCTCTAGATTATTTTTATGGGGGTTTAGGGGTAGCACCCCAAAGATGAGGTCAAGGGGCAGCACCCCTATAGGGTCCTAGGGCAGTGCCCCGAGTGCGCTCCCTGTCATAGTACAAGGTGGGGTCAAGGGGAAACGCCCCCATGGGGGTTTTTAGGGGTAGCACCCCCAAAGTAAAAAATGACCTTATATTATAAAAGGTGTTGGCTACTATTTTTCTATTATTCTAGCCCTAATTTTGTAAGCAACAAAAAACTTGTATAAAAAGGCTTAGGGTTAGGGATTTTCATAATGTGTGATGCAAAAATTTGTTCTTGCAATCATATTGAGCTATAAGGGATTACAAATTGTAATCAGGTTGTAATCACTAGATCATAAAAATATTGGACTTATTGTTGGTGGACATAGCCCAGGGATTGGGTGAACCATGTTAAATCTTGGTGTCTTGTGTTCTCTTATATGCAATCTACTATTTTTTGATATTGGTTGTATTTGCATGTAAATTTTATTTTCATTTGAGGTTAATCCTAACAATGACTTCATATCATGGATTCTTCTTAGCACTTCCTTAATCCATTCAATCTTGAAATTCCTTGGAAAATTGAGAGCACGAGTTAACACTTTCCTTTCAACATTTTTGAATTCATCCTTTAGTAATCCTTCATCACACAATTTTTCATATGCCTCATGAATCTCATAGTCGCCAAATTCTCCAATTTTACACATGTCACAACTCCATACATCATGGATCATAATGACTTTAGGTGGTATCAATGATAATGCACCAATTAGATCACCTTTCATAGCAATCTCAAGAATAACACAAAATTTTGGTGGAGGAAAAGCGTCATTCTTCACCAATAGAATGTTACTTACCTCTACTCCTTGATTATTTCCTACAGATGATGAAGATGCCATATTTTTTCGTTAGGGTTTTGAAACTTTGTCCTCTAAACAACTTGACACACCTTAAATCTTCACTCAATTAATCTTTCACCTTCAAATCACTTTTGTAAATTGTTCTATGCTCTAGAAATATGAATGCAAGGTGTGTAAAATACCTTCAAATTTTCAATATATACTCCATTTTTTCTCAAATTAGGGCAATTTGTTCTCACTGTTAGGTGGAATTCAATTGTTTCAATCAATATTGTGCCTTTAAACTTAGTCTTCATTATAAAACTCAGTCTATTCCATCTATCTGGGCCTATACATCAGTTTGACATTAGAGTACTCAATCCATATTGCAATGCTCGGTCAATATAGATTTTTTTTACTAATGTTCGACACCCATTGTGTAAATGATTCGTTTGCACCATTCTTTTCATAAATCTATTCTTATGGATATTTACTTATGCATATATGAACTTTAACACATTTTATATTAGGAATTAATGTAAGATAAATCATTAAATATATAATTCCTTACATACCTTTCTTGATTAGTTTGAGGTGGTGTGATCACCTTCTCCATTGGATGGGTGACCTCAACTTCATTTATTCCACTTCCTCTAGCTTCCACCTTTTTCTTTGAGGTTTGATTCATCTCCTTCTTTGTTTGTTCAACATCCACTTTGTCATTACTCTTATTATGATCATTATTTAGTATTGGTGTTTAGATCCTACAATTCTTATTCACATGTCTAATCTCATGACAATTAGAACAAACTTTCTTAGGTACATTCCTATTTGTCTAGTAGGGTTTTTCTTGTGATTTGTATTAATATGCTCTATGTCCAAACTTTTGACAATTGTAACAATAACCTTCAAATCTAGGTGAAATAGATGCATTCTTCACTCTTGATCTACACTCATGTATTTGATGTCCTTGCTTCTTGCAGTAAAAACAATACCCAATAAACATAGGTCTAGGGTTTTGCATGCCATTTTTTCTTTTGTAGATGTTTTCAATATGACCAAGTTTTCCACAATGATAGCATGTAGGCTTGCCTTTGAATTTTCATTCCTCAACTCTCTATTATCGTGCTTTTAGCACCCGCATTTTAAACTTCAAATTTTCCCCATAGGATGAATTTTTGGTGTTTTTTATGCTAATGATGTTGTTGTAAATCTTGATTTGTAAAAAAGCGGTGTTAAGGTTTACATTGAACTTGAACTTTGAAGCTTGAAGTTCAGAGGTTCAAGTTTGAAGTTTAGAATTTTCCATCTCAGAGGTTCATGTAGAAGTAATGGTTCAAAGAGGTCCTATAGTTCAAGTCCAAGGTTCGCGAATTCATTGCTTTAGAGGTTCATCATTGTCAAGTTTGGATTATAGCTGCAGATGTAGTTTTAGTGATTCGAGAGAAATGAAAATTTCAACTCTTTTAAAAGTTTAGTTTATGAGCGTAGATTTACATTTTTAGCTTCAAAAGCCCATTAATTTTAGTGTCAAGGTTCAAATAGGGAAGTTTAAACTCCATTCTAGTCATTTGAGTATCATTAAAAATGCATCCAATGAATGATACATGGCAGAGAAATCAATTAATGAGAGCAACCTAATCTATCTTTGAGTATATAAGAGAGGAATAGTTTATGTGGCAACTTTTGTCTTGATAATTGATATCTATGAACTCTTTTGACACTTTTGAGTTATTGTGAAACCAACATACTCTATTATTCATGAAGAAAGTCTAGTATAAACTATAAGTGTCCTTAGATCATGTATTTAAAGAATGGTCACATGATCAATGACTTTCTTGAGAGCTCTAGGAAAAAGGTAGCTGAGGTTACTGGAGGATCTACTGCTGATACCATCCAAAGCACTGTGGAGGTTGGCAAAGAGATGGTGAAAATGATTAAAGAGCTACAAAAGCAACTAGTAGTGTCATTGGTATTTGGTCTCTATTTTTGTAGTGGTCCTAGTTATTGGTCGCTGATCTTGGTTATTTTATCTTGTTTTTGTTTGTTGTAAAAATTAGGTTCCAGGTCCTTGTAAAACTTGGGTTCATTTTATGGTCTTTTTATGTGGTTTCTGGTCCCTGTAAAACCTAATTTTATTATTGCTAAACTATAGGTTTCAGGTCCTTGTAAAACCTGGTAGTGCTTCATGGTTTATCTTTTACTATTCTCTTAAGGGTTTTGGGTCCCCTTCAAAACCTATTTTTACCTTAATCTTAAAAAATGACTTTCTTGAGAGGTAGGGAGGATCAAAATTTGATTCCACAATCCTCAAAAGATGACTTGGTGTCCAACAACTGATAAAGAAGATAAAAGGATTGTAATTGCAGTGGAATTGAATATTAATTGCAGTGGAATTGAATATGTGTAAAAAAATAAAAAATATGACAAGACACCATCAAACCTATGGAAACAAAGATAATGTGAGCAAACCATTCCACATATCACTTGAGTGCACTATTATCAGGCACGTGTCACCAATTCCAATATAGATTAGTAAGTAATACAAGTGCCCACAAAATATAATGTAGGCTTCTCCTCAAACCTCGTGGAACCCAAATATTCTCGGCCCACCTATTGTAGATGCAAGGAAGGATGTGTTTCAAACCTCTAGATGGATTCTTCCATGGTTCAAATCCCTTGCATAAGGAGACACATGACATATATATTATAATTGTGTGTTCATCAAAATATATGAGCACTTGTAGGGAGGAACAAAAACCATAGACGAGCATATGTTTGTTTGAATCACAAAACATAGCTAGCACACATGAAGTATTCAATAGAATGCCCAAACAAGTAAAAGGTAAATAACTGGCATCGTAATCCCAAGAAGCATTATGTATTTTTGGATTTCATTGAGGATAATGGGAGTGTTGGAATTTTGAAGATGTAGATGTGCTTGCTAATGTGTGTCAGTTGAAAGGCCCTCAATTGTTGGTGTTGCAAAACTGCGATCGCTTGCATAAGATTTTAGGCACTCACAATCCTGTATGCTCATCGAATTCTCAAAGATTGGAAGCATGGTATTTTATATACTTTGGGTGGAGGATCATTGAAATTCAATGATACTCAAATAGAAAATGTATCATGCACAGAATCTTTTTGATGAGATACCACCCATACTTGCCCATCAAAGGAATATAAATCAAAGAGATGCCTCGGTTGCTCAAGGTCATGAAGAAGGGCATAGTATACATCTGAACCATATCTCATCTTGATTATCAAAGAACAAAAGTGAGAGATTTGATGAGGTGATTAAGGATGAGTATTTACTCTCCATGCCATTGAGTCACAAGTCAAAGTTTTGAATTATACATATATTTAGTAAATCCAATTCCACACGTGGCACCCTCTTTTGATTGTCATGGTATGAGCCTGTAGGTGCTAAGGTAATGTTGCATAGTCCCCTTAGCCACATGATACAAAGTTTAACACCCAAGCCTGAGTCTCATAAGTTGGATAATGAATCATCATTTCCATAGGAAGTATTGCTAGTCACGTGTCATTGTAAGCTAATAGAAAGAATAGATAGTACATGTGAAACATTTGATAGAATGCTTGACTTATAAAAATAACATTTCCTTCACAAGTTCCAGGTTTCCACTTCAATAAAATCTTGCAAAAATGGTGGTATCTAATCATGTGAAGATGTTGTACACTATGTGTCCTCTGAAATATTGAGGTGATTGGATTAGTAACAAGTTGAAACCGATAGGTGTATAGATGGGATGTGTTGAATATTTACATTTGTCAAAAGAATCCATGACATGGAATTGTACTCTAGAAAATAAATGTATCATGTTCTTATGTATAGAGGCATATATCATATGAATATGTTGGAAGCTTTAAGAATTTGAGTCATGGAGCTAAGTTGATTTTATATTAAATTAGAGTGCAAATCATGTGGTGCACATATATGTCATCTATCAAAATAAAGCAATAGATTATTCTAAAGCATACTTATGAAGAATAGAACATATTTAAGAAGAAACCAATCAAAATGTGAAGAGAATCTCCAGAAAGAAACAACTATAGAACCAGAAGGTCACCATTGAAGAACCAAATGGTTATGAAGGAGTCTATTTATTGTAAATCTTTGCCAGTGTATAGGGCCTTCTTTTCTACGAGAGGTAGAGAGTTGGAGTAGGGCGAAAAGGAACTTGGTATTTTTTGCATTTTTCATTATGCATGTTAAGAATTCCATTTTTTGTAATAGGTTTAGTAGAGGTTGTGAGCAAATAAAATATAAACAATCTTATATGTGGTGTCCAACACAACAGGGTTTTTTCTAAATCAGAGCATTTAGTTATTACTCTTTTGATTATAATCAATCAAAGCATTGTTGTATTTAGTTTTGGGCATCATCTTACATTTTGTGTCAAGTAATGGATGAGTTGTAGATTAGAGTATTTGCAGACATTCCTCTTATAGGAATTTGGATTATTCAGCTTTCATTTTTATTTCATTATGTACCGCATTTGCATAAGTAGCACTTTATTGCATTACCAATGTTGGGGAGTCATAGGAAATGTGAATTCTCAGAGTTGGCTAGGTTTAGAACTAAATTTACTGCCTAAGTTAGTTCTATCTAGGGCTGGCTTGGTTTTCCTCTTCCATTCTTAGGTTAAGAATGTACCTAGTTAGTTTAGGAATAAAACAAAATTTGTTGAGTATCATTCATAAGGGATCCATACCTTTCAATTTAGAGGAAATACATCAACCTAATGATAGATTATCCAACTATTGGTATCAAATTATTTCTCATAGATTTGGGCATTTAACAGCTAAATTGAAAAGAACAATTTGTTTACCAACAGATTTTTGGCGACTTTGCTGGGGAAGTAGAAAAGAAGATTAGTGTTGAAATTTGTTTCCTCAGTTCTTATTGTTATCTCCACTTGTAGGATATTGGAGACTCTAATTAAAAAGACCATGCCTATTAAAGTTGTGAAAGGGAGGAGGCTAGACCCTTCCTTTATTGAGCTTCATCAAACTCACGATCTAGTTTTGCATAATCTTTTTGACACTTTTAGAGAAAGCATTACTCGTGGAAGAAAAGTGGATTTGAGAATTGAAGAAGACCATGTACCATTTCTATTATAGAGAAGTGTTTGTGCTAGGTATCACAAATTGAAAGAGCTAGAGGTGAAAATGAAGTTATTGTAGCACTGTGAAGAAAGGGTGTTGTAGCTAAGTGAGGAATTAAAGGTGGATGATGATGAAGTTTCAAAGGTTCCACATGATCTCGT
Organism: Cupressus sempervirens; assembly: GCA_028749045.1. Lineage (NCBI taxonomy): Eukaryota > Viridiplantae > Streptophyta > Pinopsida > Cupressales > Cupressaceae > Cupressus > Cupressus sempervirens. The sequence goes on from CM053792.1 coordinate 703,338,691, forward strand.
ATCTTGTAATTTCTCAGTCCTGAGTGAACAAGAATTTTAGCCAAGGAAAAAAATTAGAAGAGAACCCACATTCAGAGAAATAAATGTTGAAAGTGATCCCAACATACAATTCCTTTGAACTAAATTTAAACAAAGTATTTCTAAAGCTGAAGAAAAGAGATTAAGTCTCTCTAAAGATCATCAATTTTCCCTAATTTTAAGGTGTGTATACCATTTTTTTTTTCAATATCCAAGGTCAAAAAAGGGGAAATATGTTTTAGCAAATATACCTGAAGAAAAACCAGTAAATAAAGAATCTCTATCTGCAAATTGCTTGGTTCTTGCAGAGCAAGAAGCATCCTAGTTTCTGGATGTGCTCATTTTGATGAATAAGGAGATTCTTGAAGACAGTAATGAAATGGTAAGTGAAGTTAAAAAAAAAAGAATTTTCCATTCTTTCATTTTCTCCTATTGTTGACAATTTTACATTTGAAGAGAATAATGAAGATCATATTTTGCATAACATTCCTTATGAAAGTCAACCTTTAATTTACACACAAGTGGAATATGAAACTTGTATGTTTGAAGAAGATAATAGCAAGGATGATTTTTAATCTGCACAAGTTTATGAAGATCTTGTGTTTAAATCATTTTCTTTTCAAAAGTATGTCAAGTTGCGTATTCTTGATGAACTATGTATTGATGAAAAGGTCGAACCATGTTTGATGAATATCATATTAAGTTTGAAAATGTGGCTGAAAAAATGGTTGCAAGAAAAAATTTTGAACAAAGATATTTGATGGCTAATGAAGTGGTGCATCATCATGAAGAGGAAGAAGTGTTGGATTGCATATTTCTTTTTCATGAAACGGAAGTTAATCAATTCCTAATACCTGCTAAACAAGAGTCTTCTTTTACAACCCATTTAGGTATCAAAATTTTGAATTCAGATAAAGATTTTTATAGATTGGATAGCCATGAAAAATGATGAAGTTATTTCAGATTGGATTGATCCTATGTGTAATGAAAGTTCACACTTTTTCAGCTTTGGTTTGGATTTTGAATTTTTTACTAAAATTGATCATGGTGGATGTTAGCATGGTGCCATAACTTTTCCAGAATCACTTGGATATTTTGATTTTTCCAATCTTGATTTAGATGTTGAAATCTCTCTTGAAAGTGATATTTTCGAAGGAGATGAATGTGGGTATGTTTCAGTATCATTTTTAGAATCTTTTGAGTATTTTTCTTCATAGAAAATGATCTATTGTGCAAGAAGTAATGTGTAGGAAGGTATAAAAGAATCAAAAGTTTATGACAAGGCATGGTTGTTTGGAAGAGATTTCTGGGCCACATATTTTTAACATACTTTTGGATTCACTTTTAATTATGATGAAGTTATCAAAGGGCAAAGGTTTTTGTTCAACTTGTTGGAGTGTAATTTTATTTTCTAGAAAGGATCATACTTCTCCCTTTCGAATAGTGCTCATGTATAAGTCCTTTTCTTCTCTCTTTTCTTTGGTGAGGTCTCCTCACCTGTGTTTGTAAATAGTTTTCTTCTGTAATTTTTTTGGTATGCTTGGCCCTACTTTTCCTAGTTTTGTGTTTCTAGTTTTTTTTAGTTTTGGTTTTGGGTCTTGCTCCCCTCCACCCTCCCGAAAAGAAGCTCTTTGATTATCTCATTTATGCTTGGACTCTGTGGGCCAATGAATAAGGAACTTCTTTTAACCAAAGGAATTGGATTCTTTATGTCCCTCACGATACACATCCCTAGTCAGAGCCAGCTATTACTGTGCTTTTAGTACCTGCATTTTAAACTTCAAAATTTCCCCATAGGATGAAGTTCTAGGGTTTTTAATGCTAATGATGCTATTGCAAATCTTGATTTGTAAATCATAGTCAAGATTGGATTACGAGTGCAGATGCAATTTTAATGGGCTGAGAGAAATGAAAATTTCAATTCTTTTAAAAGCTCAGTGTGTGAGTGCATATTTATATGTTTAGCTTCAAAAGCCCATCAATTTTGGTGTCAAGATTCAAATAGGGAAGTTTAAATGCCATTCTAGTCATTTGAGTATCATTAAAAATGCATCCAATGAATGGTAAATGACAGAGAAATCAATTAATCAGAGCAACCTAATCTCTCTTTAAGTATATTAGAGAGGAGTAGTTTATGTGGCAATTGTTGTCTCAATAATTGATATCTATGAACTCTTTTGACACCTTTGAGTTATTGAAAAACCAACATACTCTGTTATTCATGAAAAAAGTGCAGTATATACTCTAAGAATCCTTAGACCATGTATTTAAAAATTGGTCACATGATTAATGACTTTCTTGAGAGGCAAAGAGGATCAAAATTTGATTCCACAATCTTCAAAATATGACTTGGTGTCCAACAACTGGTAAAGAAGATAAAAGGATCACAATTGCAGCACAATTGAATATGTATAAACAAATAAAAACTATGAATAAACACCATCAAACCTATGGAAATAAAGACCATGTGAGAAAACCATTCCACATATCACTCAAGTGCACTATGATCGGGCATGTGTCATCAATTCCAACATAGATCAATAAGTAATACAAGTGCCCACAAAATATACAATAATGTAGGCTTCTCCTCAAACCTTGTGGAAAACAAATATTCTTGGCCCACCTATTGTAGATACAAGGAAGGATGTGTTTCAAGCCTCCAAATGGATTCTTCCATGGTTCAAAGACCCTGCATAAGGACACATGTGTCATATATATTATAATTGTGTGTTCATAAAAAATATATGAATACTTGCAGGGATGAACAAAAACCACAAATGAGCATATGTTTGTTTGAATCATAAAACATAGCCAACACATGTGAACTATTCAATATAATGCCTAAACAAGTAGAAGGTAAATACGTGGCATTGTAATCCTAAGAAGCATTATGTATTTTGGGATTTCATTGAGGATAATCTGAGTGTTGGAATTCTAAATACATAGATGTGCTCACTATTGTGTGTTAGTTGAAAGGCCCTCAATTGTTGGTGTTCCAAAACTATGGTCACTCATATAAGATTTTAGGTAGTCACAATCCTGTATGCTCATCAAATTCTTAGAGATTAGGAGTTTGGTATTTTATATACTTCAGGTGGAGGATCATTGAAAGTCAATGATACTAAAAAAAAAAAGGATCATGCATGCAATCTATTTGATGAGATACCACCCATACTTTCCCATCAAAGGAATAGAAATCAAAGAGATGCCTCAGTTTCTTAAGATCATGAAGAAGGGCATAGTATACATCTAAACCATATTGCATCTTGATGAACAAACAATACATGCAAGAGATTCGATGAGGTGATTAAGGTCGAGTATTTAATCTCCATGCCATTGAGTCACAAATCAAAGTTTTGAATTAGACATATGTTTAGTAAATCCAATTCCATGTCTAGCACCCTCTTTTGATTGTCATGGTATGAGACTATGGGTGCTAAGATAATGTCATGCAATCCCCTTAGCCACATGATGTGAAGTTTAACCCCCAATATTGAGTCTCATAAGTTGGACAATGAATCATCATTTCCATAGGAGCTATTTCCAGTCACTTGTCACTATATGCTAACAAAATGCACAGACAGTACATGTGAAACATTTGATAGAATGCTCAACTTATAAAAAACACATTTCCTTCATAAATTTTGGGTTTCTATTTCAAGAAAATTCTACAAAAATGGTGGTATCTAATCATGTGAAGATGTTGCATACCATGTGTCCTCTAAAATATTGAGGTGACAAGATTAGTAACAAGTTGAAATTGACAGGTGTATAGATGAGATATGCTAAATATTTATATTTCTCAAAAGAATCCATGACATGGAATTGCACTCTAAAAAATAAACATGTCATGTTCTTATGTATAGAGGTGTATATCATACAAATATGATGGAAGCTTTGAGAATTTGAGTCATGGAGCTAAGTTGATTTAATATTCAATTAGAGTGCAAATCATGTGGTGCACATATATATCATCTATCAAAATAAAGCAACAGATTATTTTGAAGCATACTTATGAAGAATGGAACATATTTAAGAAGAAACCAATTATAATGTGAAGAGAATCACTAGGAAGAAATATTTATAGAACCGAAAGGTCACCATTGGAGAACCAAATGGTTATGAAGGAGCCTATTTATTGTAAATCTTTGCTGGTAAATAGGGCCTTCTTTTATGTGAGAGACAAAGATCTGGAGTAGGGGGAAAGAAACTTGGTATTTTTTTGTATTTTTCATTATGCTTGTTAAGAATTCCAATTTTTGTAATAGATTTAGTAGAGGTTGTGAGCAAATAAAATCTAAATATTCTTATTTTTCATGTCTAAGATACCAGGGGTTTTTATGAATTAGAGCATTTATTTATTACTTTTCTTATTATAATCAATCAAAGTATTGTTGTCTTCAATTTTGGACATCATCTTGCATCTTGTTTTAAGTAATGGATGAGTTTTAGATCAAAGTATTTGTAGACATTCCTATTACAAGAATTGGGATTATTTAGCTTTCATTTTCATTTCATTATGTACTATATTTGCATAAGTAGGACTTATATTGTATTACCAATGTTGGGGAGTCATAGAAAATGTGAATTCTCAGAGTTGGCTAGCTTTAGAACTAAATTTACTACCTGAGTTAGTCCTATCTAGGGCTGGCCAGTTAAGAACATACCTAGCTAGTTTAGGAATAAAAAAAAATTCATTGAGTTTCATTCATAAGGGACTTGTACCTTCTAATTCAAAGGAAATCTATCAACCTATAAAGTATCCAACTTTTGGTATCAAATTGTCTATCATAGATTTGAGAATTTAAGAGTTAAATTGAAAAGAACAATTTGTTTATTAATTCTCTCCATGCTCAGAAAATTCTCCTTCTTCAGTAAATGAATGTTTCTTTATATTTTCTTGTCCAGAAGGGCTGCTAGATGACCTAGGTGATTTCATTAGTTCTTCAAGGTACTTTATTGCTCCACTTGAATTATTATTTCTTTCCACAAGTTCTTTCTATTGGAAATAGAAGGTAGGCAAGGTTACTGAGAGGGGAGGAGTGAATTGAGAACCAATAAAACTTTATCTTACTTCATCATTTAATCCTTCATATAATATTCTAATCTAATTGCATGCATGAAAGAATGAAAACAATAAAACATTTGTCAGACTTTGACACAAGATATGGTGACCCAAAAACCTTCCAATTAGAAAGTAAAACTAGGGTGGGGATGATACCCACAAGCTTTAGTACTATAGTATAAAGTTAACCTATTAAGGCTTACAATTGACCACTTCTAGTGATCTTCCCTATTAGGAGCAATAAGGACTGTGAGGTCCACCTTGTTAAAGGATTTACAAACATACAATGAAGTATGCACTCAGTTAAGAGGTTTAGTAAAATACTGTTAAGTCTACCCTGTTAAAGAATTTGGCTGATGCACCTGTTAGCATGAACCAATGATTGATCTCTAATCTACAACCCTAATTTTTTGGTTAAGATTCCTTGAATTGCAATGATCACCTTTATGTGATGGATAAATATTTGCTATCCCTTATACTGCTTGTAGCCTTCTTCAATTCACACTCTTGCTCATCATATAATTTTTCACATTCTTATTTGGATATGATAAAATGCATTAGATATATACCAATCCAAATCACAAATTACTAGAGTTGGCTACAAAACCAATTTTATCATAACTCACAAAGTTGACCCAATTGCTGTAACTCAAGTTTTGAAGACAATCTCAGTGATGTTCTGATACATGATAAACACTGTCAATGCTCAAAAATATTTGCCACTTAGTTGAACTTGAGGCTCAATCCATACTAATCACTTCCAAGTAGTTTAAACTTGGTCAACACTATGTGACTCGATGAACATTGAGAAACTTGATAGATGTTGAATCACTCATTTGACACTGCATGACTCGATCAACACTAGATTCACATTGTTAACACTAAAAGCTTGGTAGACACTGTAGAGATTGGTTAATAGTATAGATCTTAGTTAACACTATGATCTTCTTCACTCCCACTAAATAGCTTAGTAGCATATGCTATGCTCAGTTTGTACTAAACTTTGTCTCTAAAACTCGGTAAGCACTATGTAGCTTGGAAAAAACTAAAAATTGACTTAGGTGCTCAGTAGCCACTATATTCAATACTATAAGTCAAAAAGTTCCTTTATCATCATTCAGAGTCTTCAACTCAGTTTTGGCTTCTTGCTGCTGTGGCTTGTAACATACTTTATTTTTCTAATTTTTCAAAATTGATTTTGTAAAAATATTTTATGCTTCTTTGCACAAGTATCTATATACTACTATACTACTCCCCCATACATATATCTCTCCTATATACATAGATATGGAGTATAGTATACCTTTCTTCTTCATAAAATATCTTATATATTCTCCTCCTTTATATGTTAAATATATTCACTTCTCCCCCTTTTTATATTAAACATATTCACTTCTCCCCCTTTTTGACATAAATTCCAAAGGTGTATAATATCTATATGTTAATACCAAAATGTGATAAGAAATTAGAATGTACCTTTATAATTAGTACCATAGTCTTGTCCCAATTCTCTTGTAATACTTTACTTGTATGTAATGCAATCTAAACTTCTGTTGATAATTCCACATGTGATCAACTATGGAGAAGTTGCTATCATGGATAAGTGTCTTTGCATGTGCAATATGTTTATGCAATGCATCCATCTTTGGGATAATCATGCCTTGGATTTCTATAAGTGTGTCCCTAATTCTAGCTTCTTCCTTTAATAATTCTACCTGTAGATTTGTCAGATATCTGATCTTTGTGTAATGTACAGAACTATGACTTGGGTCAAGTGACAACTGGTGTATACTTGCCTTCATATCTTCATCTATCTTGGATACTTTATCCTTGATCTCCTTTGTGAAGATAGATGTGTCACTTAGTTCAAAAAATAATGAAACAACATTACTAACATATGTTTCTAGTGAAAAAAAAATAGTAGATAACTCTACTCGCTCTATGGCAATTTTCTATGCAACTTGTTCCAACACTTTTTTCTCAAATTTTCTTTCAGCTCTTTGTAGTAGTTTATCTTGTCTATTCAAGTTTTCATTATATTTGTGGAAAATTTATACTAATTGGTCTAGGATGGGTTGTTTACCATCAACCTCAATACTCAAAGCATATATATGCTCTTTATATCTTCATGAACTTGATTTTCTTTCTTCTTTTCTTCTATAAGCTTATGTTGCTTAGCTCTTTTCTTTAGTAGTTCACCCATGGTATCCATTTGATCAAGGGTGAGGGTAGAGCTATCCCAATTTGGAATAACTATGTCCTCATCTAGATCAATTTCTTCTGCATCTTCTTTACCCTTTTCCTTTAGAATAGTAGAAATAATGTGTTTACCCTTATCTAAGACTTCAGTACTCAGTTGAGACTAGTTCTCAACTTTCATTGTACTAGTTATAGATACACTTGGAATAGAATTTTTTTTACCAATTGACAGACTACGAACAATGTAGAAATAACAATAACAATGGGAATACCTTATTATTGCTCAGTCAAGCTTGATGATGGATGGAGGAACTTGCTACTCGACAGATAAAGTACTGGGCACTTTAGTCAATGAAATACTTAGTTGAATAGATCCAAATCTTGGTTGGGTGCTTGGTATAGTAGTGGTATTCACAACCAACTCAATAGAAGCTTACTTTGAGCCTAATTGCACTAAGGTTGTGCTTGAAGATTGAGGAAATGAAGCCATGACTGCTTCTGTAATTTTCTCTACATCTATTTTCGCAATGCTTTGTATTTTTGGCAGAATTTCTCCAGTAGCTTCATGTTCTTCCTCCTTATCATCCAAATTGGCATCATCTATCTCATCATCCTTTATATCTACTTCTTCTTCCTCATCTTCATCATTTTTGTCATCAATGTATACCACAAAGTCATTGGGTTGATGTAACTTATAGATATTTTTCCATGTAGTAGTTGTTGTCTTCACCACATATTCAATATCCTTAAGCAATATCATACATGTGTTGAATTTGAGAGTGAACTTCTTCTCATTTTTCTTCAAGGATTCCTTTTCTTCCTTCTCGCTAAGACTTGACATGAGTTTCTTCAAATTTTGTTCAAAGATGTCCTTGACAGTCTTTGTTGCACTTTCCCATCTAGGTTTACTCACCTATAAAAGTTCATTAGGAATTTTTTGTGCAAGCTCATTTAGTGAGTACTTCCATTTTCCCAATTTTGACATAAGCATATCCTTAATTTGGTTTTTCTCTTCTACATTCCTGGTCTCATACTTAAGAGATTTGAAATTTTCCATGTCATATCCTTCTTCCATCCTTTTCAAATTTTCTTGGAGTGTAGGTATAGATCTTTTGAAGATAATTTTCTCATCTTTATCTTCACCTAACTTCAACTTCTTCTTAGATTTGGCTGCCCTTCTTGTAAATACAGTAGGGGAGGATTTGGCAGGTCTAGTTATGATGACCTTCCTCTTTTCCTTGGGAGGCTCTTTCTTCTCAGATTTAGATTCCTCTACTTTATCATCTTCATCATCATCATCTACATCATCTCATTTGCCTTGTATTAGCATGAGAGTAAAACTTGCTTGTTTTTTGCTTTTCATTAACTTTTCTATGCTCTTCTTTCCTTTGTTCATTGGTTGAGGTAGCTAAATCTCAAGCTCAATTTTCACCTTTGCTTCATCATAAGTTCCAACATAGGTGGCTTTAGGATCCACAAGTTCATTCAATAGAGCTTCTATGATATCCTTAGTGTCATCAGTGTTAACCTCATAGTCTAGAGGCTTAACCCATGTCATTCCAGGTCTGAGTGCCTAAATGTATACTTTGTCACAGTCAACCATGAAACAAATATCTTGCTTATAGTCTTCCACAAGACTCCTAGGTATCCAAAATTTTTTTTTGCATCTTCTCTTTGAATGATTCAAAACAATTATCCATAATGCTATCAAAATTTTCACCCATTTTTGCTATATACTCATTGATCTAATATAAAACTAGAACAACCTTACTCCATACTACTATACCTTTGGAAGGGAAACAATTTTGAACAAATAAGAATAAAAATGTCAAAAGAGAACCAAACTTACATGGGTTATTCTTTGACACTCTAATGCTCTCCATGTTTTTGTTGAATTGGTTCAACATCAACTCAACAAGGTTGAAGGGTAGATTATTCTTCACCAACTTGTATGTTAGATCAATAACTTCAGATGATACACTATCCAATTGACTAGAAGTATATATTTTGTATGCAATCACATATATGTCAAATTTCAGCTCCATGTCTATTATGCCACTAAGCTTCATACCTCTTCTATCCCACACGATAAGAGTCCTCTTGGCAAGTTCAACCCGACCTAGGGTTTTGGTCATCTTTTCTTTGTTTAGCATTGGAAACCTAATGATTCTAGAAAATATTGAACTTTTGTGTTTAATTTAGTAGCATCATTGAATTCATTCGGAAATTTTTTTTGAAGTGGGAATGACTATTAGGAAGTCGATGCTTCCAAAGGTTTTTGTGGGTACTTATGGGAAATAGGCATTAAATACATGGGTATATTTGCATAACCAAAAAATTCATATAAGGATCCCATGGGAGAGAACAATATTGAGTTAATGGTATATGTAGAACAAAAAAAATAGTGGTTCTCTGTTCTTGTCACCAACTTTTAAAAGAATTTGCCAATGGCACTTCCGAGTCAACTGCTCATTTTTTCTCATGTGATTTTTCACACAATTTTCTCCAATGTGATAAAATTCACCAAAGTAGTGACATCTACAAAATATGTTGTAATCCCATCCAAATATTGCTTTCACAATTTGTTCTGTTGGGTTCCATTTCTTGGTTTTGCACTCTAAAGATTTGTGTCGTTGTTTCTTGAAATTATGACATTTACCTTCAAACTTAGGTTTCTCCATGCATTCTTGTTACAACTATAACACTTTCCATTGAATTTTTTTTTCCCATTACTTCAACATTTGTTTGATGTATGACCTATCTTACCATAATGATTACAAGTTTTTTTTTTTTTTGGAGACCCTTGTTGAGATAATTCACCTTCTTCTATATATCCTATTCCAACTTTGCCTTTGTGTCTATACTGATTTGTTCATTCAATGGATTCATGCTTTCCTGATATTTCATCAGTCTTTCATAGGTTTTCTTTTCAATGTTGAGATCATTTTGCATTCTTTCATTCTCTGATCTTAGATTCATAATCTCTTCATTTACATTGGTGAGTCGATCAAGAAAGTTTGCTTGATGAAGGGTAGTTGTTGAATTTCATTGTTCTTTTCTTCTATCTCTTCTTTGGCTTTGTCTTTTTCTTCCATGACTTCACATAATCTGATTGATTGAATTTCTTTCTCTCTTTTTAGCTTTTTGACTTCTTGAAGATTGGAATTCTTTTCTAATAGGTTTTTGATTGCCTCATTAGCTTCATCTAAATTTCTTTGTGGACACATTTCTTCAATTATTTCTTCAGTGTAGAGATTATCATTCATTTGTCTTGCAAGATCTTTCCTTCTTTTCAATGATTGAGAGAGTTTCTCCTTTATTTTCTTGAGTTGTCCAATGAAAAATTCCAGATCCAACTTTTCACTGTCCATAGCCTTATCTAGCTTGTATACCTCCATTAGCTCTAATCTTTAGATGTCAAGTTGTTAAACTTCTGATATAAGAACCAAAAGAGCTCTAATGCCAATTTTTGGAAATATAAGGTAGGTAAGGTTACTAATAGGGGAGGGGTGAATCAAGAACCAATAAAACTTTATCTTACTTCACCAATTAATCCTTTATATAATATTCTAATTGAATTGCATAGATGAAAGAATTAAAACAATAAAAAATTCATAACACTTTGACACAAGATATGGTGACCTAGAAACCTTCCAATTAGAAAGCAAAATTGGGGTGGGGATGATACCCACAAGCTGTAGTACTACAGTATAAAGTTAACTCATTAAGGCTTACAATTGACCACTTTTGGTGATCTTCCCTATTAAGAGCAATAAGTACTGTGAAGTCCACCTTGTTAAAGGATTTACAAACATACAATGAAGTATGCACTCAGTTAAGAGGTTTAGAAAAAGACTATTAAGTCTACCCTATTAAAGGATTTGGAAAATGTACTTGTTAGGATGAACCGATTTATGATCTTTGATCTGTAATTTTGATTTACTAGTTGAGATTCCTTGAATTACAATGATCACCTAACTATGATAGATAAATCTATTCTGTCCCTTATACTACTTGTAGCCTTCTTCATTTTTCACTCCTATTCATCATATACTTTTTCACATTCTTATTTGGATATGATACAATGCATTACATATATACCAATCCAAATCATAACTTATTAGAGTTGGCTACAATACCAATTTCATCATAATTCACAGAGCCCACTCAACTGTTGTAGAAAACACTGTCAATTCTTGTAGATCTTTGGCACTCAGTTAAAATTGAATCTCATTCCATACTAATCACTTCCAAGTAGTTTGTACTGGGTCTTAGCAATTTTGCAACTTTTTAGCAATTTTTGCTATTTTCAAGTTTTGAGAAAAATGAGTGTCTCTAGACCTATTATAGGACCCCTAGGACCCTAAAAAAGGACAAATACCTTAATTTTTCCAACTTATCAAATTTTTACCCATTTGACAACTTTTGACAACTTTAGGACCTCTTGAGCAATTTTTTCTCTTCACAAACAAAATGGGACAAGTTTGAATCTAATGACCACTGGACCTTATTAGACTCATATAAGACTATTAAATAATACCCTAACAACTCACAAAACCAAAAGGGGAGGTGCTCTACCCCACATTATCAGGTTTCTTCAGTCTTGGTAATCCTCTCACTCTTTTCATCTTACTAATGCTTACCAAATTATGAAAGTTCACATGATATAACCTCTTATGCCATGACCATTTATTATCATAGTGTGGAAAAAAGATTGTATCTTAAAATAAGTTTAGATGAAACAAGTTACCACTTGTTTGATCTCCATTACTAATAAGTTCTCTTGAACCATTATAGATCTTAGTCTTCTTGTGCTAAAATTCAACTTTGTAGCTTGAACTGTTCAACTGTTCCACATTGACCAAATTGTAATTTAGTCCTTCAATATAATAAGCATTATCACATCTAATTTTATCAATAAATCTTATTGATCCTTTACCTTTCACAAGACATAGTGTATTATCACCAAACTTAACATAACTTCCTTTATATTTTTCTAAGGCTTGAGACTTATTTTTATCACCAGTCATGTGATGTGAGAAACCATTATCAATTATCAATCTATCCCCTTTAATCACATATGAAATATTCATCTTCATCAGAATTATATTTCATAACAACATAAACAACTTCTTCATCATGACTATTAGTCTCTTCTTTAATAATGTAACAAGATTTCTTACCTTTTCCCTTGTAGTCTTTGTATCCTTTGTTGTCTCTTCCATCTTTTCTTCCTTTATACTTGTTATCTTTCCTCTCCCATCCTTCTCATCCCTATCAAAACATCTTGTATCAATATGACCAACTCTATGGCATGGAAAAAAGATTGTAGGAAGTTTACCTTTTATTTTCCCTTTGCCTCTTAGTAGCCTAATAACCATTAATGCTTCAAGATCCTAAAGATGATCAGAAGAAGATTCACTCTCAATATCCTCATGCTTTCCTTTCTTCTTCTTAGGCTTATGTAAAACCAATTGTGACTTGAAATAAGATTCAAGTGCAAGGACAATAAAATTATCAAAATTTGAAAGTTCAAGAGCAATAAGTCTACCAACTAGACTATCCAAGGTTAGATCATTACCAAGAGTACATCTCAATTCTTGTATTGTAGAACCTCTAATAGCATAAATAGGAAGTAAGGTTCTCAGTACCTTGTTGATCACAGTCTCATCACTAATCTTTCCTTCATATCCTTTGATAGCATATACCACTTCTTTGATTCTTGAAACATATTGAGCAATATTCTCACCTTCTACCATCTTCATTTCATCAAACTTTCCTCTCAAGATTTCTGATTTGGATCTTAGTATATTCTTGTATCCTCCATGAATATTTGCCAACTTTTCCCATATTTTCTTAATAGTATTGCAGTCCTTTATGTCATAAAATTTTGATTAGCTTAGGGTAGATGCAATCTCTAACATTGCATGATTATGCTATTGTTTCTCCTTCATCTATTGAGTTGTCATAGGTGTTGGTACTTATATGTAGTCATGATCTAAGTAATATAGTGTTGAATATCCAATTCTAGAAATGTGTAGCTTCATCAAACTTTTCCATGCAAGGAAATTTTCCTTTTTCAACTTGGGTACCTCCTTTTTGTACATCTTGATCTTTAGATTTAGGTCCCATCAAAATTTTCCCTACAAGCACCAAAATATTTGATACCAATTATGAGAATGTTTTTAGAATAACTAAGAGGGGCAGGGGGTGTATCCACCCTAAAATGGTCACCTAGACTATGAGCCCCCATTATTCAATTTATCAATTTCCTAAATCAATGGTTTGTAATATTTTATTAAATCAATTCAAATCAATTTCCTTGATCAAATTCAATTATTTCAATAGTTTCTAAAGTTGATCATTTTATCCTGAGTCTTATTCAATTAAAAGAAAATCTCCCTTTTAATTAAATAAAATAAGTCCCATTTAATTAAAAGAAAACTTCTCTTTTAATTAAATAATTCATCCACATTTAATTAATTAAGAGAAAAACCTCTCTTTTAATTTAATTAAATATTTCCTATTTAATTAAATGAACTTGATCCCTTTTAATTAAATAAATCCCCACTTAAAGAGGAAATAAAATAAATAAAAATTAAAAGTTCCTCTACACTTAAATGCACATATTTCTAGGTGGGATTCCATTTTATTCTTTTCCTATTTTCTCATTGGTGGATCTTTATTTCACATGGATCATTCTTTCTCCACCCTTGATTAAATCTTTTTGCCTCTTAATCTTGATCGTCTAATATTTTTTATAAGGGAGAGCCCTCTCCTCATTTTACATACACACACTCTATGCTATTGTTATGTTGTAGGTTTGGAGAGCGATTTTTGAAGAAGGACGACCATACATTAGTCAAAGAGGTGGTGAATCAATTATCTTTAGGTCCAGATATACCAATTCAACTTTTGAATACTTCAAATAACTTAGATCTAATATTTAAACAACTCATTCTCTATATAATAACTTAACATATAGTAATATGCAATTTACTATCCCATTAGTAACCAACTTGTAGAATGTAAACCATTAAACAGTAAACCATCTCAAACAACATTCACACAAGTATGACATCAGGATTGAACATGAAAACTCAACTTTTTGAAAAAACACTAGTAACATGCTTCCAACTTTTTACTATTATGAAGTGAGCTTGGTTAAGAGCCAACCTTGTTAAAGGTTACAATACACACTGTGAGGTGTGATCTTGTCAAAGGATTTAATCACCATGTTAGGAGTGGTCTAGTTAAAGAGCTTAAGAACATCCTATTAGAAAATCATCTTGATTAAAATATTTACCAATGAGTATTAGGTCAACCTTGATTAAATGATTTTAATTGATATAATGGTTAGAATGTAACAAAAGATTGATCTAATAAATACAACTCACTTTGCATATATAAATCAAAATGTAGCTCTTCTACTAATTGCTTGACTAGATTCCATTCATGTCTCTATTGTAAGGACCCTCGTATGTAATTATCAAATATGAATTCTTTGTTAAAATCGTTATAGGAGATTGAAATGGTTACGAAGTAATGTTTATATTGTGAATGTCCTAATGAAATTGAGAGCAGTTGACACATCCATGTGTTAATGCTCAGTGATTCGAGAATTACTACATTATCTCAACTATTTAAATATTAAAATTTCACTAACAATGATACAAGCCATTTTTACCTAATGATAAGGGTGTTGATTTTGGAACCTTGATGATTAAGTTTTATGTTTTCAAATAGTTCAGTATTCCTTAATTAGTGATGTTTATGATGTTAAGTTTATGCAAGCCTAACGATAATTATTTTGGTATTTTAATTTGAATTAATGAATAAGTTATGTTATATTGATTATGTGATTACTAATGATTAAATGTGAGTAGAAATGAATTAAATAGTTGGTTATATGAAAGATTCATGTTCTGGTTTATGTAACTATCCAGATAGGTTTTGAATATATGCATGTGATTTTCTTGAGCTACTGATGTGTGCAATGAGTGTGCAGGATGTTTTAGTCAAAAAATTTAATGGAGAAACAAAACTAAACCCTATGTACCAAATGTGAAAACTAGGGTTAAATCTAATGAAAGATGCAAACCCTGTTGTTAGTATTTATTTGTGTCGTGGATTGAATGAATATATCATTCTGTAATTAGTAAATGTTAATGTTTCGTAACAGTGTTTTTATAGTGTTGCTTGACATTTGTGAATTGCATATGCATTCTAGCATGATAGTTAGTGGTAACCGAGTAACCTAAAGATCTAAGTCAGACTAGGTTACTGACCTTTTTGCTAATCAGTTAGTAATTGAGGTTAATTACCCTAATCAAGATTAATGAGTAATCTGCATTTTTGAAGGTTGTTAGAAAGTCTTAAAAAATTCCTAGCTTTTGATAGGTTCCTAATTAATTCTAAAGGCCTAAAAACATGAAATCTAAGTACCCAAAGGGTATGGGTATGGGTTGGGGGCATTTTTTTTCCTTCCTAGCCTCTTTTGTTGACTTTTATGGTCACTCAAACATCTCATTTTTGCTTTATTGCGAAAATTGATTGTTTCCATCATGAGTTGGATAACTTTAACTCCACTTTGAAGTTAGCCTTGGGTCTAGTTGAGTTGAAAGCCTCTAAAACTTTAGGCAAGTGGGGGGAGTTATTTCTTTTTGGAGTGGTTGAGTTTAGGATCTTATTTAGAGGCAATTTTGAGAGGATTTGGAGTGTTCACCCAACCTCTAGTTTTAGAGTGGAATTTAGGAATTGAAGGAGAAGGAGAAGAAAGTGAATGCTCATCTCAAATTTGTTCATTTGCCATAACCTAATTTTTGAAGGTAGAAATACTTCACCTTTTTTTATTTATATTTTGTTCATGCTTAAGTTATTGTGTTTGCATTGTATGTTTGTATGTGTGTTAAGTATGTTTTGGGAGGGATTGAAACGGGTTTTCTTGCATGTCTTTCCTTTGTGCTTTTTCTTTGAATTTTGAAGAGATTATATGGGTTGTATTGGCATTACTCATCCTCGGATAGAGTAGAAGTGATCATGTACAGGGGAAGGTCTTTAGTTGGACTCCAACAGTGCAGAGTCTCTTCTCAAGACAAGAAGAGGGGAAGAGAGTAGGGTGTTATGAGACTCTACTCATCAGCACAAACCATATGTTTGAGTTTGAAATTTGAGAAATAAAAGAATGAATGTCCTTGTGATATCAGCCCCGAAAGAGCATATGTTATGGTGTTGTGGCTGACATCTCCAATTGGAAAAATCCACCTTCTCCCTAGTCTAGTTCAATGTTGAACTTGTTGTGCAAACCCAGGATGGGAGTGAATGTTTGTTTTTGTCTTCATGATTTGTTTGTTTGTTACCTAGTCAATTTTCATTCTCTCCACAATCTTCGTGATGTATTACAGAAAATGAAATGGATCCCTTATTAATGGCCAAGAAGAAAATTCAAATTGTTATTAAAAGTCAGTTATGTTCGGGATTGAAATCATGTGTAAAAATGTATTTTAAAGTTATTATTGAAGTGGCAAGGATGTTGGTTTTCTTACTGGTTCTTTCCTAGTGGAGCCTTTGAATTAGGTGGTTTAATAGGAAAAAAAATGATTAAGTAATCATTGCTTATGAGATTTTCGTATTTTCAATTATATGTATGTGTATTGAAAATTAGATAAAATGGTGACATGCATTTTATGCAATTTTTTGAGTTCAATTATGTTAAGAAGAAAAAAAGATATGGTTGGAATTTCAATTCAACTTTGTGCTTATTAGGAAATAAAATAATTCTTACATCGTTGTTAAACGAATTATTCAACCCTCTAGTTAACTATGCATTGTGGTAGATCCAATTAGATAAGCAAAATATGCACATCTTTTTATGAAATTTGTTTGCATTAAAAAAAGGAGACACTTAGAAAAGAAAATGGCCTTATATAAATATATATATATATATATACCCTTGTCTAATAAATAAATTTGAAAATTCACACTTAGAAGAAAAAAGGCCTTCAAAAAAAAAAAAAAAAGACTTCCAAGAGTAAAAACTCTCTGAATAATGTATGAGAGCAAAAAGTAATGATTTTCTTGCAACAGAGCATCTTATGATTCACTAGATATTCTTTCTTTTGAACTTGTTTAAAGATATTAAATATTTAAATAAAAAGAAAAATAAAAAAACAAAACAAAAAGCAATTTTATGTATGTATATATTTTAATATTCTAAATATATTTTTAAAAAAATCCCATCTACTTAACTTTATAAAGTAACTCCTTACCTCTATCTTATTCCACCAAATAAACTTAATATCATAAATGGACCCTCCACTTTCCTAGGCTTTTGGAAAAGGGAAAATATGAGTTTAAGAACAAAGTCAAAATATCTAAAGAACAAAAAACAAAGAAATTTGAAGACATGCGTCACATCTTTTGGGGCTGTTCTTTTGTGAAGAAGTTATGGAACTCTATTTTTCATTGTCTTCCTGCTATCTTTTGGCATTACCTTAACTGGAAGGAGGCTTTACTTGGAGTTGGGCTTCGAAACAATGTCATTGCTGAAAGTCTTCGACAAACCATCTTATTGCACATCTGGAGAGTCTGTTGTAAAACAGCTTTTGATAACTCCTATGATCATCAGGAATTTGCTTTTCTAAAACTTTATTCAGACATATTTTATTGTCTTGCTTCTATTTTCTCTCAATTGTAGGCGGATTCCAGGAAGAGTACCACGATAACATATCAGGTCCAATGTATCCAACACCAAGTAATTCAGCTAATCAAGAATCAACAAAATGGTGTGCTTCATAGTCTACAGCCTCTTATCTGAATTCTAATAAATTGTATTTGAAATTGTGCTTTCTTCTCTATGTACCCCTGTGGGTTGTTTTGCCTCTTGTTTCTCCACTGTAATGTTGTCTTCATTCTTTCGAGCAGTTTTCTGTGATCTGCTCTTCTTACCTTTGTAATTTGCATTATTTCAAAAAAAAAAAAAAGAACAAAGTCAAAATATCTAAGGATGACTTAACCCACATGACTTAACTTTTGAAAATGACAAGGGTTGTTTTGGGCATTAATGTCATGGTAGGTGAATTTATAGTTTTAAATTTAGGTTTTTATTTTATTTTATTAGTTTGTTTTGTATTTTATTTTTATTAGTGTAGTTTAATGTTAGTTTAGTGTTAGTTTAGTGTTAGTTTAGTTAGTTTAAGTTTTAATTAGATTTAGTAATTAATAAAGTGTGTTAGTATATGTTAATATTAGATTTTTATTTAATTGTTAGTTGAATGTAGTTAGTTGTTAATATATGTGTTTTAAATATGAGTTGTAGTTTTGGATATTAATTAGTTTTATTTTTTTTTAAATTTAAATAATTTTGAAATGTTTTAAATTTTAGTCATTAAATATATATTTATTTTTTAATTTTAGAATTTATTCTAGATTAATAAAGGTTTAAAAGTTAGATATTGTTGGTTGGAGTAAATGTTAGATTATTATTTAAGTTAGTGGTGTTAATGTTTAGTTTATTTAATTTTAGTTATACTATTATTTATTTTTTGTTATTAAAAATGTTTTTAGATAGATTATAAATTTTAACAAATTGTTATTACAATAAAGTTTATGTAATTTTATATGTGTAAACATTATTTTAGCTAGTAAGTTCTTGTATTTAAATGTTTCAGATAATTAGATTTATATTATTTAAATGGTTATTCAAATCAATTAATTATATTGTTAATTGATATTTTTGCATAATAGATATTTTATTGATTAATGTTAATAGGATTTAAATTAATTGTAAAATATGTTTACTAATAAGCTTAGTACTATTGTTCTAAGGATGTAATATTTTTAAGGGTAATTAAAGCTAATAAAGTGTTAGGTCTTTTAATTAATTGAATTTAGTTTATTTAATTAATTGATTTAACAATGAAGATTTAAGTTTAACAACCTTTTCCTACATGATATTTTTTTTAAAAAACTAAGTGGTAGTCTTAAAGTATTGAAAAGAGATCTTGTATCCATCTTACAGTGTACCCACACTTTAACTTGTGAAAAAGAACATATCAAACCTAGTGAATTTAGTTATTATTTATCTTTATAAAAAAAAATTGGTGTGTTTTTGCCCCGTACTTTGGGCATGACATCCATCGTCAATTTGTAATATGATTGGAAAATCCTTCAAGTAATTAATCTTCACCTCTACTCTGCTCCTCTGTCACAACCTTCTACTAAAGTTTTCCAATAAAAAAATTAGCAATTGCTAACATCTTTAGGTTAATCTTTATGCCTCCTTAAATAAGTAGCTTGATCTTGTTCCTCTTTAATATCATCGTTGATCTTAGGGTTAGGTTAGATTCATTGAATCCTTGCATCATTTCATTTCCTTCTTCTCCTTCTAGATACTTTTCAAAACTTATCTTTAAATCCATGCCTAGGAACACCCAAACATGGCTTATCATGTATTAAATGCTAAAACTCATCAATACTTATCCTTCATGCACTTTCACTAATCCAAAAACTCAAATGTGTCAGTTAGAAATCTCAATTCCTACTAAAACTCTCAAATGTTGACACTTGGTCAATATTGTATTCCACAACCTTGGTCATCACTAAAATTTCTTGCTCAGCTTATACTATCTTCGCTTGAACTTTTACTGATGCTTAGTCAACACTATATTATGCTCGACCATAACTGCCACTCAGTCAACACAAGCATAACTCACCTTCTACTATTAGTTCCTTAATATTCTACTCTTTTTCTTACCTTAGCCTATGCATATGGTGTTGGAAATATGGCCAGTTAGATGTCTTGATGGTTGTCATTTATGGCAATATATGTTCAATATTTCATTTATGTATTTAGAGATAGAAAATCATCTAAGTGTTAGATAGTTTATAGTAGCACAGATTATAGATCTTAAGAGTATGAATGATGCACAAAGAGTTAGCTTATGCATAGTTGAGGAAATATTTGTGACATTATCACGATGATGTGTACTAGTGCACATGTGTGTACAAATTATATTAAGATTAACACTATGGGCATTTAATAGTGCAAAATAGAGCATGAAAACAAACAAAGTTGTATGGCTTTAGGAATTATTTTGGTTACAAAATAATTACTAAGTTATGTTGAAATGACTATGTGGATATTATTCCATAAGTTATTTTATATTATGTCAAGCATGTGAAGACATGAAGGCTGATAGTGTAGAGTTTTGTGATTGTGCAAGGTATAAGTAAAGATCTTATCTTGTGTAGATAATGGTAAAGTTGTGTGATTAGATGCGACATGTGAACTATTGTGAGAACTACCTATGAGCCTTATGTGATGCAAAATTTGATGCAAGATTAGAGCAAGTGCAAGTTACAACAATAAAGAAAGTATTGTATGTATACCTATCTTGTGAAGGAATTGAACTATATAATTGCATGTTAGAGTAGTGGGCACTTCTGACATACATTATAATTGTTTTACCAACTCCTAACAAGATTGTAGTAACTCCTAATAGGGTTGAGGCTTCTAACAAGCCCTAGCCCTCTAACAAGGATTCGAGATACTATATGTGTAGAAGTTGATAAGAAGACAACTTCACAGATCCTGGAAATAACCTATAAGCAAATACCTGTTACAAGGAAGATGAAGCAAAGAAGACATATTACTCTCAAAATAGAAATAATATATTCATGAGTGAAAATGAGAAGTATTCTCATGAATGAGAAATGAGTTCTCGAGATATGTATTACAAGAGAGATGACCTCTATATAAAGGAGATCATGCAATCTCTAAGGAGGATAAGGAAATCCTTGTCATCCACTCCTAAAGAGACAAGGGGTCCATGTAATCCTATCATGGATTCCCTTAAGAGATAAAGGCATTTAATAAATGAAAAACATTTATCAAATGCACACTATGCATAAAGGTGAAATCTTAAGAGAGGATAAAAGACAACTTTAATAAAGTAATTAAAGTTAGGCCGTTTACTCTAACAACCCCCTTAAGATGAGCAACAATGTAGAAAAAAACTTGGATCCTAAAACATGGCCTAATGAGGTACCCAATTACAACCAAATCTCTATAAACTGGAGAAATAGAGGAAACCACATGGGAATAACTCTACTCCAAAAAGAGATGAAAAAAAATGTTGAAAAACATGAAAAAGGAAGGAAGGCATTACTAAGACCCCCCAAGGACAACTTCCTTCACCCTAAGCATGGTGTGTAACTCAAGATAGCACGGTGATGCAAATAATTTAGTGAAGATGTTAGCAACCTGCTCTTCTGTAGGAATACACTCTAAGATGATAACACCATCTTGGATCAATTATCAGATGAAGTGCATATGGATCTTAATAAAATTAGTATACTGATGCTCTACTAGATTGCAAGAAATATGAATGACACTCTGATTATCACACCAAAGCATAGTGGGACTATCAGGAGGAAACCCAAATTCAGTCATCAACTATCGAAGCCATAAAAGCTCCTAACTAGCTAACACTGCTACTTAGTACTCAACATCTGTAGATGATAGTACAATAGTAGATTTCTTCTTGAAAGACCATGTGATAGGACCTGATCCAAGATAGAAAAAAAATTCAGAAGTAGACTTCCAATCATTAGAATCACCAACCCAATCTGAGTTAGTGAAGTCGACAATGTGTAGGGATCTTATTGTATAGTGAATGCCAAACTG
Organism: Cupressus sempervirens; assembly: GCA_028749045.1. NCBI lineage: Eukaryota > Viridiplantae > Streptophyta > Pinopsida > Cupressales > Cupressaceae > Cupressus > Cupressus sempervirens. Next base: position 703,360,659 of record CM053792.1, read on the forward strand.
TGTAGTGCCTTGAATGTACCTCAAGATACATTTGGTAGTCTACCAATGGCTCTCATGAGGATCATGGGAAAATCAAGAAACAAGACCAACCACAAAGGAGAGATCCGGATGAGTATGTGTTAAGTATAACAAACTGCCAACCAATTATCAGTATAAAGTGGGATCTATTGAAGTTGTAGGACACATGGTAGACAAGAAAATACCTAACTAAAATGGTGTAGGGGTAGGCTTTCACTCAAGCATGCTAAAGCATTGGATCATAGCAAGAGCATACTTCTACTAACATATGGAAATACCATTAGAAGTCTAAGTGACCTGCAGGCCCAAAAAATAGTGTAGAAGATTGAGATCTGTCATCTCAAACTGCTCCATCAATGCTCTTTGAATACTCTAAATCATGGAGGATGAGCTATCAGTAATGATGAGATAATCAACATAGAGAAAAAGTATCACAATATCAACCCATGGCACTAAATGTACATTGTATGATCAAAATGACATTGAGCGAAGTTTGTAGAAAGTAGGAACGAGTCCATCTTCTCACACCAAGCTCGAGGGGCTTGTTTGAGACTATACAATGAATTTCAAAGCATACAATAGTGAAGAGTCCTATATAAATCCCTAAGGCTACTCCATATAGATCTCCTCATGAAGATCACCATGCAGGAACACACTCTTCACATCCATTTGAAAGACTATCCATCCCTGTGAAGCTGCTAGTGAAATGACAAAGTGAATAGAATTCATCTTGGTGACATGAAACAATTATTAGAGTAATCAATACCCTCAACTTGCAAGAATCCCTTCACAACAAGACATACATTGTACTTATTAATAGAACCATCAACAACATACTTGGTATGGTACAACCACTTATACCAAACCAACTTTCTTCCTTTTAGAAGTGTACAAAGATCCCATGTGTGATTCTTCATCAAAGAAGAATACTCCTCATCCATAGCCAAATTACACTCTAGCTGTCTTGTTGCCTCTAAATTTTTTTGAGGATCTATAGAAATAGCATGACTCAAAAGACTAGAACTAGATGTCTGAGCTCAAGTATGACAGGTATCTATAGGATCTCTAACGAAAGGACCAACTGACTCAAATATAAAATAGGCCCACCTGGACAAAGGTGGAGAAAATGGTGGTGTTAGACAAGGTAAATGTGGTGGATCAAGATCTACATCATCATCAAAAGATGGAACAACCTCAAGAGATGAAGGGAAAGGAGTAGGCAAGGAGGAGGAATCCAAGGAAGGAGAATCAGGAAGAGGAAATTGCTCATCAAATTGGACATCTCACTGAAAAAGGATCTCTCTAGACTCAAGATCAAATAACCTGTACACCTTCACATCCTCATAGTAGCAAAAAAATATGAGTGGTCAATTGTTCTTCTCCATAGATTTCCTCTGAGCATTAGGAATAAAAGCCCATGCCTCACTACCAAAAACTTAGAATGTAGAAACATTGGGCTTGGCATGAGACAAAGCCTCTTTAGGAGTCATATGGTGTAATGCCTTGTGGGGCATTTGATTTTGAATATAGTTGGCATAATTAATTGCTTCAACCCAAAAAGAAGACTACATATCCTGTGAATGAATCATACAATTTGCCATCTCCTATAGTGTTCTTTCTCTCAGCAACACCATTTTGTTGAGGGGTATGAGGAACTGAAAATTGATGTAGTAAACCATGCATAGTGCAAAAGTATCTGAATGCCTGATTCACATACTCCCCTCCCTACTATCTGGGCATATTCATTTGAGAGAAAAACTAGATTTCTTCTCCAAAAATGTCTTAAAGATTTGAAAGGAATCAAAGACATAATATTTGTACTTAACAAAGTACACTTAGGTACATCTAGAGTATTCATTAATAAAGATGAGTACATCACAAGCCCCTGAAAAAGGAGTAGGAAATGACATAAGATCACTATGGACCAACTCCAAGGGTTCCTTAAGATGTGTGGTTATTCTCATAGGAAAGGGATCTCAATGATGCTTGGAAAGAACACATCCATGATCAACACCATTAGTGCAGGAGATCTTTGGTAGCCCAGTAACAAGTGCTCATGTACTCATCTATTGCAAATATGTGTAGTTGACATGGCCCAAATGCTCATGCCAAAGCTTTCTCATTGAATCTACATGAGCAATAAGAGAAGAACCCAAACTATCTAAACTCTCAAAACCATTAAACTAAATAAGTGGGATAGAGGATCACCACTGCTAGTAGCAATAACTGAATCAAGATCATGAAGGTCTCAAATAACCACATCATGTGGTGAGAACTCAACTATCTTACCAGAGCCAGAATGACAAATCCAATAAACTAAAAGGAGGTTTTTTCAAAATTTTAGGAACAAGAAGTACATCCTAAAGAGAACCACCATCTAATGAAATTAAACTTGAATTGAGAACTAGGAGTTGTGCTAAGTCACCAACTATAATATGTGAAGTATTACTGTGGGAAAGGGTGGTGACCAAATCATATGAATGTGTCATATGGCGTGAAGCATTAGAATCAATGATCTAAGAAGACCCTGAAGATAAGGCTTGTGCATGAAGAGCATAACCTTTCCCAATAGAAGGAGGTTGAGGTGGGGAGATATGATGTTGTTGAATGGCTTCCTCTAAAGCCTCTAACCATTTCCAACACTTGGAAAAAAATGGTCCTTCCTTGCCACAAAAACTACAAGGATCATTCGTAAACTTCTTAGTCTTGGATGAAGATTCACTAGACTTAGAAGATTTACTTTGTTTAGGATTGAATTGTTGTCTTGAAGTATTCTTCAAAGGTGGGTTGGAGGAACACTCAATTCTAGAAAAATATTTCTTGGGATTCAATTTTTTCTTTGACCTCTCCTTAGATGACTAAGCAACCAATGCCTTATTCATTGATCCTATAAGAGAGTCCAACAGTGTAATCTTGGCCTGTTCTCTAGTTAGTCAATCACAAAAAACCTCAAACGTAGGCATGGTGAATCTAGGACCTAGAGCTTCCATAGTAGAGTGAAAAGTAGAAGAGAAAATCTGAAAGTTTCCTCAAAACTTTGAAAGAATAAGGTAAATTCACTCTTGATTAGTCTTGATCTTACCGCAACCTTATAAAATAGATCTGATAGATTTGAATTTCATCAAGAAATCCATAATAGAGGGAAATGAATCAAGAACCAAAGAAGTCAACTCTGCCTCAATCTATAGTGCTTTGAACTCATTTACGGTGACAAAAAGTCCCTCAAAATTTATCCATATAGCCCAAGGAGTGAGAGAACCATCTAGATGAAAGAGTAGACTGCTACTGACATGCAAAGATGATAAACCCATAGCTTGATCCATGTTGTTCATGTGTTGCATGATCTCAAAAGTACATGTCAATTGAGGTTGAACCTCATCCAAATAGGACCATAACCCTCATGATCTTAAAAGTCTTGTTGTTACACCCTAATTTTTGACCTAGTTTGAAATATAGCCATTGAGGTTCGCATGAAGTTAGTTAATAGTTTAATTTGATATAATCTAGCAAAATGGTAAGTTAGTTGGTCATTATGATTTCAAGTGCAGATGACATGTTAGTTGATCATTAATTGCAAATTCATGAAATTAGGATGAAAGGTTAACTATTATGATTATTTATGATTATATAATTTATAATTTAACTACAGAGAAAATTCTTGCAGGGAGCATGCCAAAGGGGTGGAAGCATTATCAGAAAAGAATTAGGCAAGGCGTCACCATCATTGGGCAGAAAGATAGAGAACCTAGAGACTTGGAACATAATACATCTGTGGAATCGCATGAGTTATTTTAATAAATATTTTAATCATAATAATTGAGTTGTTTAATAAATATTTTAGCTTAAATAATTAAATTATTTATAAAACGTATCTTAAAGGATTTTAAATTATCTTTTGTCGTAGTATTATTAATAATTGTTTATTAATATTCATTTAAATATAATCAAATGATTTGGCACCATTATTATTTAATAATTTAATAGTTGTACATTATAATAATGTTCAGATTATAATAATTGTATTATTAATTTATTATAATCTTTGAATTTTAATCTTCCAATTCTATTCTCTTCCTTTTATTATTTTTGCTTTTAACCAATTATTGTTGGCATGTTTAATAGTATTTATGTTTTTAAATTCATTTCGACTTCTTGGGAATTCAAAATAAATCTTGTAACTATAGGTAGCCGTAGAGATAGGCTTACTCTATGTATTATGGATTTTCTTTGGTTGTTGGATCCATTCTACTTCTTCCTCTTTTAGAATTCATTTTTTCTTGGCAATCAAACCTTGATAGATATTCTCAGAGTGAACCCGAGTTCTTATTATGCCAACGATTGAATTCTTTCAAGCCGCAGACCTTTGAGCTGGTAGGCGGAATCATACCAAACATTAAGGTTATTTTTATTTAGACTTTCGGCAAAGTCACATAAGACCCTACCACAACCTATGCTCCCTTTTTCATATTCATTTCTTACAAGGTTTGAATACAATATTATTTCTTAAGTCAACAGTTATTAATTTAGTGTTAATCCTTATAAAGAAGATTCTATTTCAAGTTATGTTGGCTAGACATTGTGTAACATTTTTTGGATGGCTTTCCATGGTCATTAATCATGTGATTGATTTTTGTTCTGTGTATTATCTTTATTGAACAAGAGATTGTTTCCTCTTGCCACGAGTTTGATAGCAGGGTTGGCAGAATTCTATCAAATGCAACCTAATACCAGATTTGGTCACATAAGCAAGATTAGATGCAACCCATTTAATGCATAAGTTTGCCATATTTCTTGTAAGACTTCTGACCCGTTTATTTGGATATTGTTCTTATGCCATTAGTTCTAGTCATAACCCTTCTAAGTATCATCATGTGATAAGAAGACATTGATTAATGTATAAGCCTATCATTTTTTATCATTTACAAGTTTTTTATAGAGATAATATGATAGTGAATAAGTATAAAGTTTGTTGTTCTTCTTGAAAATTTGTTGATTGTCCTTTTATTACTGCATTGATTATAAATAAGTGTGATATTTTCTTTCATTTATAATTATTTTCGAGTATGAATAATTTCTTTGGATCAATTATGGTAGATGGCAAGAATGTTATAATCCTAGTTGGAAATCAATTTCATCATGTTATAAAATAAATAACTGAGAGAAGATATTGAAACCAGTTAGCCAAGTAATTCACCAAGTGAAGATGCCAGTATTTGGTGAAGAAGTTGTAAAGTATCTTTGTGATCTTTAATCTGATTACACCTAGGAATCACTGGCATGGAGACTTGAATAGCGCGAGGAGGTGAAGAGGTTGACATCATTATTCATATAATGAAACATAAAACATATCTATAGCTTATGTATGTTCCACTTAGGAAGAATGTTGCAAATTTTGAGATCTTTAAAAAATATAATCGCAGAAAGTGAAATAATTATCATATGTAATCTTCTTGAATAATTGTTAGAGTCGTATGTTCTAAGAATACCTGGCTATATAGCTCTAAGATGGGTGATGAGATGTGAGAAAGGAATCATAATTAATATGAACCAATATCAGTTATGACATTTCAATATTTATTATTTGACATGAATTAATTAATAGCTCATGCATATTCCTGTTATGGTGATCTCTTGTTGCCAAGTCATATGGCGCATTATATATCATGATGCCCAGTGGACGAAATGATGTTCCCTGTCAATTCTAGGTAGGGAGGGCCTTTCTCGTTAGAGATCATGTGGAGATATATTGTGGTATGAGGTTGGGTGGTTAAGCCCTTTACAATCATTCACCTCTCTCAAGATGTCAGATAGGCACCAGACAAACATAAGCCATGCATTCAATTGTTTATCCGAAAATAGGTAATATCATTTTTATTTATGAAAAGGTAAGATTAAATTGAAGTATTTCATTGTTATCATCATTTTACTTTCATATATATGAATAAAAAATATAAGTATGTTTTCTAATCCTGAGATACTGTCACAGTAAATTAATTAGAGGAAAAGGAATCTGAAGCCCTAATTGAATCCATGGTATTGAAATCCCTAGATGAATCTATGGTAGTGGAAAACCTAAGTGAGATAGTGGTATCAAAAGCCCTAAATTAACCGAAGGTTAATGATTCCATAATTGATACAGTGAAACATCCCTAGTTTGATTCAAACTTATTAATTCTAAGGTATATGGTTTTCAATTTCTGTAGGAATTTCATTTGATGGTAATTCAAGTTTTTTGTTAGTTAAGAATTTTTTTATAACTAGTTTTAGTGGTAGATCTTTTTTTTTTTTGGATCGATAAGAGGCCGAAGCCAAGATTTATTATTATTTGTTAAGTAGGAGTAGATTTGAACCCAATACCTCTTTAATGAGAGGCTCATAATTTACCATTGTGTTGTAGGCTTTTGCCTAATTATAGCAGTAGATCTTATTCACATGAACATGAATGATATAACTGTCTTCCTATGAAACAAAGAAGTAAATGTATTCCTTGAGTATATTGAATAATAATTTAGACTTGAGAAATTTGGATGTTACATATGGCATTAGAGCACTGGGTTCAACACTAAAACCTTGGGTCCAACATTGTTTTTGAGAAACTAAAAACATAAATATTAAAAAAAAATTATTTTTGCATATCTGAATATTGCAATCAAAATTGGGAAAACACAATGAAAAATCATTCTAAATAGCCAAGAAGGCTGAAATGATATAAAGTGGACAAATGTATAAAAAATTAAAAAGATAAAAAGGATTGGCAAGCTAAGTGGTGGAGAATGGGTTTGACGACCCAAATTTTGAAATCCTTGGGCAGGGTGGAATTAGGCAAATTTGTTAGAATAATTGATCTTGTTGATTGTCCAGATGCTTCAATTATTTTGTTGAATAACTGTTGGGACTTCAACCCACCTGATTACAAATATGGCAGGACCAGAATGTTACATATGCCTTATCCCTAGTGGGAGGGCCATTCTTTGTTGAGAATGAGAAGATTAAAAAGGGTCACAATTCCTAGACTTGTGCAATCCAAAACACAGTTTATAATCTTGATAAAATGTTATCTAAATCCATCATGAGTGGGTTTGTTGACCCAAATTAATGACTGAAATAAATTGTTACCTATTTGAACTTGAACTGAATGAAAAAAAAACTATGAACCATGATCCTTTCTGATGTTGGTTAAACCACACAATCATTATGTGCTCTAGTAAGGAGTAAACACACTTGCATAATTGGAACTATCAATGTTTGTTTACAATATTAAACTATGACAATATGGGCATGGAAGCCTAAATCATAGAAAAGGAAAAGATGAATTTCCAAGTATTTATAAATGAATGATGAGCCACTCGATGAGAATCTTATGAATTGCTTCAGATGCTCATGATCTTGATTTGATGATCTTGCATAGTATATCATGTTTTTAACATTTGACACATTATTATACATGTATAATACACATGTGATGTTGACTTTACTTATTGAGCTATTGTATATTGTTTTGGAGATATCCTAACATGAAATGATTATTCTGATGAAATATTGGGCTTGAAGGCCAAGGATTACAATGGAAAAATATGGATTCACTAACCTATTATAGGTAATCTGTAAGTTGCAAGGATGATCTATCCATCAATGAGGACCATGCGTCAGATGGTACATATGAGTGATTTAAATTATGATCAAGTTATGATCTAGACTTGTTGGTTGAAGAATTTCAATTTTGAATGCTTATCCTACTTTCAATCATTGAACCCTAACAATTTTCTTAAATAAAGATATCAAAATGAAATTGAACTAATGATATGGTGAGTGCCTGCATGAGCATGATAGGAACATGAAATAGAATCAACTCAAAAGATGCTAAGAAAATCACAAATGAGGTAAAGAGAACTCAGGTGAGTACGTGATAAATTTTGTATTACCATGCAAGTATCTTCCTAGAAACTTTAAAGTAGACATGGATCTTGAGTTTTGATTATGATTTTCATTCTGACCCAATTGAGAAAAGAAATGATATCACAATGTTATATATATACATATCTTGTATGTGGAGTATTCTTTTAATGTCTAAAATGCAGAGGTCATCAAGGACAATGAATTACAAGGGGAATGGTACGTTACATTCCAATTTTAAAATACTCCTTTACAATGTTTGTTGCAATTTCTAGTTCATCAAGGATGATGAACCTCAAGGGGAATGGTATGTTACATCCTGAATTTTTGACCTAGTTTGAAATATGGCTATTGAGGTTCACATGAAGTCAGTTGACAGTTTAATTTGATATAATCTAGCAAAATGGTAAGTTAGTTGGTTGTTATGATTTCAAGTGTAGTTGACATGTTAGTTGATTGTTAATTACGAATTCATGAAATTAGGATGAAAGGTTAACTATTATGATTATTTATGATTATATAATTTATAATTTAACTACAGAGAAAATTCTTGCAGGAAGCATGCCGAAGGGGTGGAAGCATTTTCAGAAAAGAATTAGGTAGGACGTCACCATCACTGGGTAGACAGATAGAGGACCTAGCGACTTGGAATAGAATACATCTATGGAATCGCATGAGTCATTTTAATAAATAGTTTAATTATAATAATTGAGTTTTTTAATAAATATTTTAGCTTAAATAATTAAATTATTTATAAAACATATCTTAAAGGATTTTAAATTATCTTTTGTTGTAGTATTTTTAATAATTGTTTATTAATATTCATTTAAATATAATCAAATGATTTGGCACCATTATTATTTAATAATTTAATAGTTGTACATTATAATAATGTTCAGATTATAATAATTGTATTATTAATTTATTATAATCTTCAAATTTTAATCTTCCAATTCTATTCTCTTCCTTTTATTATTCTTGCTTTTAACTGATTATTGTTGGCATGTTTAATAGTATTTATGTTTTTAAATTCATTTAGACTTCTTGGGAATTCAAAATGAATCTTGTAATTGTAGGTAGCCGTAGAGATAGGCTTAATCTATATATTATGGATTTTCTTTGGTTGTCGGATCCATTCTACTTCTTCCTCTTTCCAAATTCAATTTTTCTTGGTAATCGAACCTTGACAGATATTCTCAAAGTGAACCTGAGTTCTTGTTGTGCCAACGATTGAATTCTTTCAAGTTGCAGATCTCTGAGCTGGTTGGTGGAATCATACCAAACATTAAGGTTATTTTTATTTAGACTTTTGATAGAGTCACGTAAGACCCTACCACAACCCATGCACCCTTTTTCATATTCATTTCTTGCAAGGTGTGAATGCCATATTATTTATTAAGTCGGCAGTTATTAATTTAGTGTTAATCCTTATAAAGAAGATGTTGTTTCAAGTTATCCTGGCTAGACATTGTGTAACATTTGTTGGATGGCTTTCCATGGTCATTAATCATGTGACTAATTTCTATTATGTGTATTATCTTTATTCAACAAGAGACTATTTCCTCTTCCCATGGGTTTGATAGCAGGGTTGGTAGAATTCCATCAAATGCAAGGTGATACCAGATTTGGTCACGTAAGCAAGATTAGATGCAACCCATTTAATGCATAAGTCTACCATATTTCTTGTAAGACTTTTGAACCATTTATTTGGATATCGTTCTTATGCCATTAGTTCTGGTTGTAACCCTTCTAAGTATCAGCATGTGATAAGAAGACATTGATTAATGTATAGGCCTGTCATTTTTTTATCATTTACAAGTTTTTTATAGAGATAATATGACAGTGAATAAGTATAAAGTTTTTTGTTCTTCTTGAAAGTTTGCTGATTGCCCTTTTATTACTGCATTGATTATAAATAAGTCTGATATTTTCTTTCATTTATAATTATTTTCGAGTATGAATAATTTCTTTGGATCAATTATGATAGATGGCAAGAAAGTTATAATCCTAGCTGGAAATCAATTTCATCCTATTATAAAATAAATTACTGAGAGAAGATATTGAAACTAGTTAGCCAAGTAATTCACCAGGCAAAGATGCTAGTGTGTGGTGAAGAAGTTGTAAAATATCTTTGTGATCCTTAATCTGATTACACCTGGGAATCACCGACTTGGAGACTTGAATAGGGTGAGGAGGTGAAGAGGTTGACATCAGTATTCATATAATGAAACATAAAACATATCTATGGCTTATGCATGCTTCAATGAGGAAGAATGTTGTCAATTTTGAGATCTTTAAAGAATATAATCACAGAAAGTGAAATAATTATCGTATGTAATCTTCTTGAATAATTGTTAGAGCTATATGTTCTGAGAATACCTGGCTGTATAGCCACAAAGATGGGTGATGAGGTGTGAGAAAGGAATCATAATTAATATGAACCAATATTAGTTATGACATTTCAATATTTATTATTTAACATGAATTAATTAATAGCTCATGCATATTCTTTTTATGGCAATCTCTTGTTGCCAGGTCGTATGGCGCATTATATATCATGATGCCCAGTGGATGGAATGATGTTCCCTGTCAATTCCAAGTAGGGAGGGCCTTTCTCGTTAGAGATCATGTGGGGATATATTGTGGTATGAGGTTGGTTTGTTAAGCCCCTAACAATCATTCACCTCTCTCAAGATGTTGAATATGCGCTAGAGAGAGATAAGGCATGCATTCAATTGTTTATTCGAAAATAGGTAATATCATTTTTATTTATGAAGAGGTAAGATTAAATTGAAGTATTTCATTGTTATCATCATTTTTCTTTCATATGTATGAATAACAAATATAAGCATATTTTCTAATCCTGAGATACTATCACAGTTAAGTAATCAGAGGAAAAGGAATCGAAAGCCCTAGATGAATCTATGTTAGCAGAAACCCTAAGTGAGATAGTGATATCAAAAGCCCTAAATGAACTGAAGGTTAATGATGCCCTAATTGATACAGTGAAAAATCACTAGTTTGATTCAAACTCAGTAATTCTGAGGTTTGTGGTTTTCAATTTCTATAGGAATTTCATTTGATGGTAATTCAAGTTTTTTTTAGTTAAGAAATTTTTTTATAACTAGTTTTAGTGGTAAATCTTATTCACATGAACATGAATGATATAACTATCTTCCTATGAAATGAAGAAGTAACTATATTCCTTGAGTATTTTGAATAATAATTTAGACTCGGGAAATTTGGATGTTACACTTGTCATATGAGCTTTCCATAGATGATAATTTTGTGGAGTAAGAGATTCTAAAGATGAATCCACTAGTTTTTTTAGTTGGGTTCAAAAGTTAAGAAGTTTTGAGTTCTCTAATGTAAATTATAGAAAACAAGAAAGAAACTTCCCCCATAATGTAATTAATCCAACCAAAAAATTAATTCAATATTTAATTATGTGGAATTAAGAGTTTAAATTTTGATTTTCTAATTGACTTAAGAAACTTAAAGGTGCATTCAGATTTACACAAGATCATGTTCCCCTAGTTTCACTAAATCATAATTCACCCCTGAAATGTAAATTTTTGGCACTTTATAATAGAGTACGGGTACAATTTTCTAGTTTCAAAAAAAGAAAGGTGGCCTCCTTTTCTATGATTATAACTTCCAATCTAAAACAATATCTAAATCATACAAAAAAACACTTAGATCACAAAAGGATCTAATAGAGAATAAGTACCAAAGAGGCCAAATAAGGCCACTTTTTGAAAATTATTTTTTTTCTAAAAGAGTACTATCTTTTGATATAAGATTTGGATAGAAATGAAAAAAATAGACACTTTAAAAAAAAATGGAACTTAAATATGTGCCTTTATAAGCTTCGGGAGTTGTAAAAAATGAAGATTATGTGGGCATAGTCATAGAAAACTATTAATACCTAAAATTCCATGCATCAACCTACAAAAATAATTTCATCATTGGAAAAATTCGGAGTTCCTTCCTCCACTAAAAAAAATTGCATGTGATTTGGAGTCCGGATGACCAAGTTATGGCCTTTCGAAGTTTGACTACCAAATCAAAATTTAAATGCGTTATTTCATAATGCAAATGCAGTATTATGCAATGCGAATGCATTATTTAACAATTCAAATGTACTATTTTACACTATAGATGCACTACAGAGTATAACAAAAATGCTAAAACATTGTGCAGAAGCATGACAACATTATTTAAATGCACTATAACAGAGTGTAAAAGCACTAGAACAAAACAATTTTCTAGATTCGTTGTTGAACAACACGTAGGCTTCAAAAATATTCAAATAAGAACAAGAAGCTAAAGATCCATGGCTTTGATACCATGTAGAATTTGATAAGAAGACAACTTCACAGATCCTGGAAATAACTTGCAAGAAAATACTTGTTACAAGGAAGATGAAGCAAAGAAGAAAGTATTACTCTCAAAACATAAATAATATATTCATGAGTGAAAATTAGAAGTGTTCTCATGAATGAGAAATGAGTTCTTTAGATATGTATTACAAGAGAGATGGCCTTTATATAAAGGAGATCATGCAATCTCTAAGGAGGATAAGGAAATCCTTGTCATCCATTCCTAAAGAGATAAGGGGTCCATGCAATCCTATCATGGATTCCCTAAAGAGATAAAGACATTTAATAAATGAATAATGTTTATCAAATGCCAACTATGCATAAAGGTGAAATCTTAAGAGAGGATAAAAGAAAAATTTAATAAAGTAATTAAAGTTAGGCCTTTTACTCTAACAATATGTACTTCATGGACTCCTAGCAAGGACAATATCCTTAACAGAATCCTATTGATTAGTGAATCATCTAGTGGGTATCATCTCCATTGGGGCTTTCCCTTGGCTAGGGTTTCCCTAGTTAAAAAATAATGGTGTTATGAGTTCTCTATGTGCATGGTTATATTTACTATTCACCATCATTGGTTAACTTTCATATGAAAGCTATAAAGTAATTAACAATATTCAATTGTGGGAAAAAGTTTGTAGATTATTGATTCACCCGCCTCTTAGTATTATCTATTTCTAACAATTGGTGTAAGAGCAAAATTAATTTGAAAATGCTTAATAATGTAGGAGCATCCAGAGGTATAAGGGAAATCCTATGTCACCCAAAAAAAAATGTACTTAGACTTAGTTTCTGTTTCATGTGTTTTCATTTTTGGATACCCATTTAGGTCAAATAAAGGTTCCAACTCTCACAGTTCCACTATCAGTGTGTTTGAAAATCCCAAAAAAATAAGAGCATGTAATTGGGCCATCATTTTGGTAAACTAGAAGGTGTGAATTGGCCAGATGAATGTAATCATGATTTAGAGCATTCCAGAAAAAGAATTAGGTCAATAGGCCCCACGGTTTGAAAGTTATTGCAGTTTTTTGAGTTTTGGAGACCTCCTAAGAATGCTTCAAAGTCAGGTTAGGGGCATTAAATGACCTTAGAGAGGGCCAAAAATGGGGGGCAAGAAAATCTTGTCCATAGGGCTATAGAGCGCTTTGAGAGCTTTTCAAAAATGTGAACGGTTCGTCAATCAGAGCTACGGTTCAAAAGTTATGCCTCCCGGAAGTTCGGTTACCATTTCTGGATTCTTCTAGATTTGCACCGACTTCTAACGCAGCTTCTGGAACCTTCTATTTGGTTGATGGATGCCTACTATCACTTTCTAGAATGTACTCCTAGTCCTTAACCCTTCAGGGTCCATTTAAGGAGATTTATGGCATTGTAAAAGGCAGTTCGGAGTGGAGTTTGAGAGGAGGTACTGAAAGGAGAAATTATCTCCAGATTTATGCTATTGTAAGACCTTAGGGCATGTTTTGAAGTTTATTTTCTCTGTACTATTTGTACTAGCTTATTTTCTCACTTAATATATTTTCCCTTTTCTATTGTGTCCATTATGTTCTTGGGTTGTGTCCCCATCAAGTGGTATTAGAGCGGGTTTTCCTGAGTGTGTAGACAGAGCACCGACTGTGAGGCAGTTTGCACCAGGACTGTGTGGTTGTGAGTTCGAGTTAGAAGATGCCTCCATGAAGAGAGTGTGGCAGAAGGGCTAGAGCTATTAATCCTGAGGAGGTTAGAGCCCTCCAAAGGCAGGTACAGGCATTGCAAGAGGAGCTCCGTAGAGGAGCAAATGTTGCCGCAGGTGACGACAGTGAGGATGACAATGAAGAAGAAGTAATGGAACCAGAAGGGGAATTTGATGGGGAAGTTCTGAATCATGCAGAGGAAAGGCTTTTTAGGGCCATTACTAAGTTTGGGAAAAAACCTACAATTGAAGTGGGTGTATTTTTAGGAAATCTGAAACCTAATGAGTTAATTGATTGGATCAATGAACTGGAAGAATAATTTGAGTATGAGGATATAAGGGACCCAAATAGGGTGAAGTTTGCAAAGGCCAAACTGAAAGGCCATGCCAAAATCTGGTGGCAAGAGGTTCAATTGGAAAGAAATAGAAGAGGAAAGGAGAAGATCACAAGATGGGATCACATGGTGGACAAATTGAAGAAGTAGTTCATTCCTGTGGACTACGAGCTTGATTTGTTTAAGAAGATGCATGGGTTAAAGCAAGCAGGAAGATTAGTTCAAGAATATACAGAGGAATTTTACCAACTCTTTATTAGGGTGGGGCATGCAGAAGCAAATAAGGAGAAGGTTGCTCATTATATCAATAGGTTGCGACCTAGCATCTAGGAGGAATTAAGTCTGGTAAGAATGATCGGCATTGAAGAGGCATACCAGTTTGCCCTTTGAGTTGAAGAGAAGTTGAATAAAAGGTTTGAAGGAAGACAAAGAGGGCACAGTCAAGGAGGAAGGGCAAGCAGTAGGTCATTTGGAGGCTGCAGTGAAACCCAAAGAAAAAATGAAGATGTGGGTACTAGCAGGAACCAGAGGAATGAGGGTTTCAACCGCTCCCATGATCAAGACTTTGGAAATCAGAGGAAGAGGTAGAGGACATGGACAAGGAAGAGGAGGCTTCCATGGTACCTATTTCCATTGCAATGAAGAAGGTCATCGTGCCTTTGAATGCCCTCAACGACAAGGAAGGATAGATAGGAGAGCTGAGGTCCAAGCTAGGGTTGCTCATGTGGATGAGAATGCACAATCATCACATTCAAAGGATGCAGAAAGAGGAGAGACCTTGGTAAATAAAAGAGTCCTACTAAGTGGTGAGATTGAACTAGGACAATGAAGGAGTTTGTTTCGTACTAGATGCAAGTGTGAGGATAAATGTTGTGACACGATCATTGATGGTGGTAGCACTGATAACTTGGTATCAAAAGAGATGGTCTCTAAGCTGAAGCTCAAGAGGGAGAAACATCCCCAGCCCTATCGGATTGCTTGGGTAAAAGATGATCATAAGGTCCTGGTAAGTGAACAATGTTTAGTAAAATTCAAAATTGGGAGTTACCATGATGAAGTTCTCTGTGATGTTATTTCGATGGATGTTTGCCATCTATTGTTGGGTAGACCATGGCAGTTTGATAGACATGCAGTGCATGATGGACATGCAAACACATACTCTCTAACAAAGGATGGAGTTTTCCACAAATTGAAGCCCATGAAAAAGGAAGGCGAAAAGGTATGTAGCAGTGCTAGGATTTGTCTTGTTGATGAAAGGAAGTTTTTAGATGGCATGAAACATCAGCATATGTGCTATGCTTTGATTCCTAGGAAAGATAAAGAAGGTAGTATTGAAATACCACTTGAAGTTTTAGATTTACTAGGGCAATTTGGAGATATTATCTCTGATAATGTTCCAGATGGATTGCCACCAATAAGGCAAATCAGTCATCAGATAGATTTGATTCCAGGAGCTAGTTTGCCTAACAAGGCTTCTCACAGGATGACTCCTACTGAAATAGAGGAGCTAAATAGACAGGTTCAGGAGTTGTTGAGGAAGGGCTTGATTTGAGAGAGCTTGAGTCCATGTGCAGTACCTGCAGTACTCGCACCAAAGAAGGATGGAGAGTGGATGATGTGTATAGATTCTCGAGCTATAAATAGGATCACCATCAAGTACCGATTTCCTTTGCCAAGGATGGATGATATTATGGACTGCTTGAGTGGAGCTCAGTACTTCACAAATATAGATCTAAAGAGTGGTTATCACTAGATACAGATTTGAGAAGGAGATGAGTGGAAAATAGCCTTCAAGACCAAGGAGGGTCTTTATGAGTGGTTAGTCATGCCCTTTGGATTGACGAATGCCCCAAGCATCTTCATGCGGCTCATGAATGAGGTACTTAAGAAGTTCTTGGGAAAATTTGTTATTGTTTATTTGGATGATATTTTAATTTTCAGCAAGACTTTGGAAGAACATTTATTGCATATTCGTAGTGTCCTTGAAAGGCTAAGGGAAGAGAAACTGTTAATTAATCTGAAGAAGTATAACTTTGCAAAAAGGGAGTTAGTCTATTTGTGGTTTGTTATATCACCTGAAGGTCTCAAAATGGATCCGGAGAAGGTAAAAGCCATCTTGGAATGGCCTACTCCAAGGTCTGCTACTAAGGTAAGATCATTTCATGGTCTAGTTAGTTTTTATAGGAAGTTTATTAAGAATTTCAGTGGCATATGTGCACCCCTAACTGATACAATAAGAGGGGATAGAAAAGAGTTCAAATGGACTGCAGCAGCTACAAGAAGTTTTGAATTGCTGAAGAAGAAGGTAACAGAACAACCTGTGTTGGCACTTCCAGATTTTAGATAAGTATTCCAGGTGGATTGTGATGCTAGTGGTAGTGCTATTGGGGCTGTATTAAGCCAAGAAGGTAAGCCTATTGCATATTTTAGTGAAAAATTGAATGATGCAAAGAGGAAGTATTCTGTTTATGATCAAGAGTTCTATGCAATAGTTCAGGCCTTAAAGAAATGGAGGCATTATTTATTGTCAAAGGAATTTGTTTTGTATACTGATCATCAGGCATTACAGTACCTAAATATCCAAGGTAAATTGAATTAGAGGCATATGAAGTGGGTAGAGTTCATACAGAGCTATACATTTGTGTTGAAGCATAGAAGTGGAAAATCTAACATGGTTGCAGATGCACTAAGTAGGAGATAGTTGTTGCTTACAATAATGCAGGTTGAAGTAGTTGGATTTGATGAGCTCAAGAATTTGTACCCTGAGGATCCTGATTTTGCTGAAGCATGGAAAGCTTGTAAAGAACCTGTTGCTGTAGATAGAACCAAGTGGTTAGACTATCTGATTCAGGATGGAATGTTGTTCAAGGGTAGTCAATTGTGCATTCCAAGGAGTTTCATGAGGGAAAATTTGATTAAGGAGAAACATAGTGGAGGGATGGCAAGACATTTTGGTCGAGATAAGACCATTGCCATTCTTAGAGAACATTATTTTTGGCCTCAAATTTCACAAGATGTGAAGAAGTTTGTACAGAGTTGCCAGGTTTGTCAAGTTCCTAAGGGGTTTAGTCACAATACTGGCCTATATCAGCCATTGCCTATTCCATCAAGGCCATGGGAGGACATAAGTATGGATTTTGTTCTTTGATTGCCGAGGACACAAAGGGGTAATGACTCAGTATTCGTGGTGGTTGATAGGTTCTCCAAAACGGCACATTTCATTCCATGCCACAAAACTCATGATGCTGTCCATATTGTAGACTTGTTTTTGAAAGAGGTGGTAAGACTACATGGTCTTCCAAGGAGCATAGTTTCTGATAAAGATACTAAATTTGTGGGGTATTTCTGGAGGACATTGTGGAAAAAGTTGAGAACAGACTTGAAATTCAGTTCCACACATCACCCACAAACTGACGGCCAAACAGAAGTGGTAAACAAAAGTTTGGGCAATTTGCTGAGATGTTTAGTTGGGGATAAGCCCAAGGGATGGGATTTGATTCTACCATAGGCAGAGTTTACTTATAATAACTCTGTAAATAGGAGTACTAGAAAATCACCATTTCAAATTGTATATGGGAATAGCCCAAGGACTACACCAGAATTGAGGAAGATAGAACAAGGGGAGAGGACAAGTGTTGAAGCTGAGGAATTTGCTGAACATATCAAGCATCTACATGAAGAGGTTCAAGCACACATTACCAAGATGAATCAAGAGTATAAAGCTAGGGCTGATCAAAGGAGAAGACATAAGGAATTCCAAGTAGGGGATATAGTCATGGTGCACTTATGAAAAGAAAGATTTCCAGCCGGTACTTACAACAAGCTGAAAATGAAGAAATTTGGGCCCTGCAAAATTTTGAAGAAACATGACTCAAGAAATGCATATGAGGTAGAGCTGCCAGATGGTATTCACATTTCTCCCATTTTCAACATTGCAGATTTAACAAAGTATCATGATGATGGTGCAGATGAGGTGTTAGAGCCATGTCCAATTCCTGCTTCTAAGAAGGAGGAGATAGAAGACATTCTAGATCATCGTGTGTGTAGGAGTACAAGAAATAGGCAGTATGAAGAGTATTTGGTCAAATGGAAAGGATGACCGATCGAGGACTCAACTTGGATTTTAGCAGCTGAGGTTTCCCATTTGGGATTTCCTCTACCATTCATAAAGTGATAGGGTCACTTTTCAATCTACCCTGGGTGTCTGATGCAGGAGCATCCAGAGGTATAAGGGCAATCCTGTGTCACCCAAAAAAAAATGTACTTAGACTTAGTTTCTGTTTCATGTGTTTTCATTTTGGATACCGATTTGGGTCAAATAAAGGTTCCAACTCTCACAGTTCCACTATCAGTGTGTTTGAAAATCTCAAAAAAAATAGGAGCATGTAATTGGGCCATCATTTTGGTAAACTAGAAGGTGTGAATTGGCCAGATGAATGTAATCATGATTTAAAGCATTCCAGAAAAAGAATTAGGTCAATAGGCCCCACGGTTTGAAAGTTATTGCAGTTTTTCAGGTTTTGGAGACCTCCTAAGAATGCTTCAAAGTTAGGTTAGGGGCATTAAATGACCTCGAAGAGGGCCAAAAAAGGGGGACAAGAAAAGCTTTTCCATAGGGCTATAGAGCACTTCGAGAGCTTTTCGGAAATGTAAACGGTTTGTCAATCGGAGCTACGGTTCAAAAGTTATGCCTCTCAGAAGTTCGGTTAGCATTTTTGGATTCTTCTAGATTTGCACCGACTTCTAACACAGCTTCTGGAACCTTCTATTTGGTCAGTGGATGCCTACTAGCACTTTCTAGAATGTACTCCTAGTCCTTAACCCTTCGGGGTCTATTTAAGGAGATTTATGGCATTGTGAAAGGCAGTTCGGAGTGGAGTTTGAGAGGAGGTACTGAAAGGAGAAATTATCTCTATATTTATGCTATTGTAAGCCCTTAGGGCATGTTTTGAAGTTTATTTTCTTTGTACTATTTGTACTAGCTTATTTTCTTAGTTAATATATTTTCCCTTTTCTGTTGTGTCCCCATCACTTAACATCTTAAGTAAGATCCCAGTGAATATAAAACTTGAAGAAAAATCTTGGAGAAGCCTTTGAACAGATTGATCTTCTTACTAAAGAAAGAGACAACTTGAAAGATAGCTATAAAGATGCAAAAGTTTACATTGTCAAACTGAAATATGAAATTGATGATCTTAAATTTGGCAAAGAACCTTTTGCATAGACTAGTGATAATAATGATACAGAAATTCTCAAGAAAGAGAATGAGAACTTGAAACATGAGTTAAAAATTGTTGAACTAAAGTTGAGTCTTAAGATTAATGGAAATAAGAGTGAACTTGATCTAAAATCTAAGAATGCAGATTTTAGATCCTAGTTGAGTCAAGTGACATCTAAATTAGATTATATTAAGATAAATCATTTAGAGTTGGAAAAATACAACATCATTGTGAAAGGAGAACTAACACAAGCAAAACATCAGTGAGAGAAACTTTACACAAGTTCTGAGAAAATTGACGAACAAGTCTTTCATCAAAGACCTTATGACATGACAGACCTTGGATATCTTATTGGAGAGAAGTCAACAAAGAAATATGAGATTAGGAAAGAACCACATTTTATAGTAGAAATACGTAAAGACAGGTTTAAATGGTCTAATGAAGTTGAGAGAATTGAAGTGACAGAGAAATCTATTGAACCTAGATTAACAGAGCAAGTTGAATAACCTAAGCAAGATGATTCATCAAAAGAGGTAAGACACAAATTTAGAGGCAGATGCTACATATGTAATGAAGTTCGACATATGAAGGAATATTGCATAGGTAAGTCTTTTAAACCTATTACTAATTTCTATTGTTATAATTCTCATGGTTATGGACATAAGGCAGTAGAATGTAAGAAACCTAAGTTTGTTGATGATAACAAGAATAGTATAATGTTTAGGAATACTAACCTTGCAAGTAATGAAAGAAGTAGATCCAATGATGGAGAGAAACCTAATGGTGAGAAAATAAAGTTTGTTTGTTACAAATGTAACAATCCTAGACACATTGCAAAGAATTACAGAGCACCTGAAAGTTAGAATGGAAGCAATCAGAGGAGTAATGAACCTATAAGCTAGTTATTCAATAACTTTGGACACACAACAAGATTCTATAGAATGGACAAAAGGAACTCAAAAGAAACCCTAATCATAGAAGGAACAACAAGAAGAATGATAGAAGGAATGAAAATGGAAGTAAAAATAATCAGAATGAAGCAATCAACAAACATGTTGAGGACATAAAAGAATAATTTGTGAAGGCTTGTAATCCATAAAGTTCACATAAAATATTTGAAGAACAATTCTTTGATGCACCTAATGGAAAGTTGAAGTTTTAGATTGTTTATGGCACAACCTATCAGAATTAAGCTAATACTAAAGTAGTAGAGCGTTAGTTGATCAAAACTAATGTTAGAGAGTGAATTAGAGATTGCATAGTTAATAAAAGATAGAATACATAGAGAGGAAGCTATGGTTCAGTATGCAAGTCTTGATATGATCACAGTAAGCGAGAAATGTAAGAACAAGGTCACTGGTAAATAGAGACAATATTCTCAATTTGTGGTAGTTACACATTTATTGTGCAATCCATTTTTAAAATTATTTAAGTGATTTGATAGCTATTGAAGTGAAAAAAAATTTTTATGAAGTTGAAAGTTACAGAAGCCCTAAATTGCAAAATTGAGGTATTTCATAGAGTATTAAATCCAATTTATTGCAGTATTTTAGTTATAAAGAAATGGCTAGTCAAAGATTGTATGATGTTAGTGATAGACCAATGTATGAGTTCAAGAAAAACCCATTTTTTTCTTTATTAAATGATCCTATAGGAACACTTTCACAAGTTCTAGAAAATGTGTTACACGTAGAAGAAATAAGCAGTTATATACATTGCAAAATTAAGAGCATAGGTGTTGAGGAAATTACAAAGATTTAGGAAAGATGTGAAACAATGACTTATCCTTGAAGTCTAAGTATGCATACATTAAATATTTGAATTTAGTGAAGTATATGTTCTACACAAATTTTGATAATCATGAGTAGACACAAATTATTTTGAGCAGAATACATGATGATATGTTTTGGTTGGATGATGCACAAATTTTCATTGACAATGACCTAATTCATAAGGTAACAGGATTAAAAAATACAAGTTGTAATCCTATCAATGAAAGAAATGTCAGGAAAATGGTAGAGACAAACCTGAAAACCAAGTTTGATGGAAGGAATATGAAGGTTGATCCTATTCAGGAAAGGAGTTAAATTGTTGACTAAGATCTTAGGGTAAAAGTTGAACCATGGATCAAGGGTTAAATCTATACTGGTTGGATTTCTTCATGCAACATATTTAATGGCTATTAAAAGGAGGAAAGTAAATTATTCGACATAACTAGATTGCAACAATTGGATAATATTGCAAAGATAAAGAAAACAAAGAGCACAATTTTTATATTTTAGTCCTTATTGACTCATTTGTTCTTCTATGTTACAATAAATTTTCTTGGAGTAATAAATTGGGATAGTGTTGAGTGTGCAATGAAGATGATAACTTAATGCTATAGACCCAAACCTAAAAATGTTAGAGATGTTGATATTGATAAAATGATGAAGAACTTTCAATATGAGGTGAAATTAAGGTATAGAGTACCCCCGCTCTAGGGTGGAAAAATATAAGGATGATTTATGCTTCATGGTGGAAACTAATAACACCTACATGGAAGCAATGATACCTAGAGTGAAGTTCATTGAGCCTATGGGCTATGAGATGAGTGCAAAATTGATAGAAGGATATGCACATATCATACTTGAATATGAGTAGGACATAGAATGCCCTAGATGGGGAACATATGATGAAACACTAAGGATAGTAGAATTTGAGCTCCATAGCAAAGAGAGAAAGAAGAAAGTAGAGAAAAAGATAGATTCCATCCTCAAGAAATATGGTATGCCAAGGCAAGAATTTAATGAGCTGAAGGGAATTGCACTGGAGATGAAGGCTAGTAGGCAATATAAATTGCTAGAAGCAACACCTATTGTAGTGTTAGGAACTTCAGAAGGAGTAATAGTGGTACAACCATGCATGCAAGCTCCTATTTCACCATATGTAATAGTTGCACAAATGCAACTAGTAAAATCCAACTATGAAAAATCAAGGAGTTAGCTAGATGTGGAAGCATTTATTGCACAGAGGAAGTCATGAAGACTAGTGAAGGTTAAGCAAGAACTTGCACCTCAAGAAAGAAAAGAGTAAAGTAGACCACTAGTGGGCTTAGTAAGAGAAGAAAAACCATGCAAGTAAGTAGTTCTGAAAGCTTAGAAGATGATGTTGAAGATAAACCTGTTGAACAAGATGCATAGGAAGCTAAGACAACTACATGAAAAAAAAAAGCATGGAAACCAAAGGTAGAGAATTTGAACATGCAGATTATAAATGGTGACAAATTTTTTCAGTTAAATAAATTTCATAGCATGCATAATAGTATGGATAAGAGGCAATTAGAGAATGACATAATAAGAAACATGATTATGAAGAATAAGATATTTGATAGCATATAGAATAAAATTATTGAAGATCTATAAAATAGGTTGATTAATAGGAAGAGAAGAGTAGTATAATAAGATTTGAACATGAGGATCAGATCCATAAATATGTTATGTGATGTTGGATCAAAAGAAGAATTTGATAAAATTTTGAAGGGTATTGAATCCTTGTTGAGGAACAAAAGAAGATCAATTCTTCTGATGGGAGGCAATTATGAAGAGGTTAGGCAAGAAAAAGAGGAAGCTATAGTAAAGTATATGCCTTAGTACCTAAGGAAAGTCTGTAAACCAAAGCTGATACTCCAATGTATGTGGAAGTCCATACACTTCTAGGGAAGAGGAAGAAGTAGAGGAGACATAGCAAGCACTATCACCACCTCACATTGTTATGGGTATTAAATCCATGCAAGTGGATAGTACAGACATAGCTATGGATACTAAGGAGAACCCTTTTGCAAGATATGGAGCAAATATTGTTGGCAATATCAACAATATCACTAATTATTCTAGTTCTAATGATGAGGAAGAAGAGAAGAAGAAGAAGGAAGAACAAGAAAAGAGGGAATAGAAAGAAGAAGAAAAGAAAAGAAAAGAAAAGAAGAAAAAGAAAAGAAGAGAAAAGAAGAAGAAAGAAGAAGAGGAAAAGAAGAGGAAAGAAGAAGAAGAAAAGAAGAAGAAAGAAGAAGATGTGAAGTAAGAGGCCAAGGAAAAGAAGAAAGTAGAGGAACAAAAGATAAATACTATTGCACCTTTAGTAGTATTAGTAGTTGGAACATCAACAACAACATCTATTCCATCTGATGATGAAGGTAAAAAAGAACTAATGGGCACCTTGAGAAAGTTATTTGTGAAGAACACAACTATTAAGTCTTTGGAGAAGACTCTTGTTGAAGTCCTAGAGTGCATATAAAAGACAATTTCCACAACTATAGAAAATCTAGACTTGCAAGCCAAGGAAAAAGAGTTGGTGAAGACCTTTGATGGGGAATTCACAATCTTTGCTGAAGTAGCAGCATCACAAGCATAAACAAATCATGAAGCAACCCTATTCAACACAGTGTGCACCAATGTGCACAATGATTTGAAGGAACTTGATGGAAACATCAAGGAACTAATAAAATGTATTGTTGAAGGTAAGAAGTTGTATGGATAGTGCACAATGTCTTACACTTATTAGATTTTGATGTAAAGATCAAAGGCTATATGAGTGAGTTTCAAACACTCACTGCAAGATTGTAGCAACCTGAGATCAGAATTGAAGGTTTTGAGAATGAAATTGAGAAGATCCACAATGCTGTCAAAAAAATTGAATGTGACAAGGAGAAATTAATAAGAATATTCTCTATTCTTAGAGAATATTTGGCACTTAAAATCATAATTTTGCAAAGGCAATTGGAGGAATGTCTTTTAACAAAGAATTCCTATGAAAAAATTACCTATATTGACCTGAGCATAGTTAAAGTGGAATCTTATGCACTTTGTGCTCTCCTCAGTATATAAGATATAGTCAAAAGAAATTGGGAAAAAGAATTTGACAGACTGTAGATTTCATATCCAGAATGATGAGCTAATCAACAACAAGCAACAAGTTTTGTGATACAGTTTTGGCACCTTTTCCATTGATGTCAAAGGGGGAGTATTATGTAGAGGAAAATTTGGATAAATGTAAATGTATATGTAAGGGGGAGCTTATGTATGTATCAATGTGAAGGAGTGATAAGGAATGTAATGATCCATCAAAACATGAATAAAATTGTTATGTTTTGAAGGCATTTTTTTGTGTAGTTATTTTTATTTGTTTTTGTTATGTATGACATCATTTTGGGACTTAGCCAATTTTCCCAAATATTACCATCAATTCCAAAGGGGGAGATTGTTGGAAATATGGTTAGTTAGATGTCTTGATGGTTGTCATTCATGGAAATATACATTCAACATTTCATTTATGCATTTAGAGATAGAAAATTGTCTAAGTGTTAGACAGTTTGCAGTAGCATAGAGTATAGATCTTAAGAGTAAAAAAAATGTATAGAGAGTTAGCTTATGTTCAGTTAAGTAAAGGTTTGTGAAACTATCATGATGACATGTACCACTATGCATGTGTGTACGAACAATATGTCGCAAGTTGTATTAATATTAACAATGCAGAATAGAGCATGGCAACAAACATAGTTGTAGGACTTTAGGAATTATTTTGGTTACAAAATAATTACTAAGTTCTGTTGAGCTGACTATGTGGATATTATTCCATAAGTTATTTTATATTATGTCAAGCATGTGAATACATGAAGGTTGACAATGCAAATTTTTGTGATTGTGCAAGGTATAAGTAAAGATCTTATCTTGCGCAGATAATGGGGAAGTTGCATGATTAAATGTGACATGTGAACTATTGTGAGAACTATATGCAAGCCTTATGTGATGTGAAATCTGATGCAAGATCAGAGCAAGTGTGAGTCACAACAAAAAATCAAGTATTGTATGTCTAAGTATCTTGTGAAAGAACTGAATTGTATAATTCAATGTTAGGGTAGTGGGCTCTTCTTGCATACATTGTAATTTTTCTATCAACTCCTAATAGGATTGTAGAAAATCCTAACAAGGTTGAGGCTTCTAACAAGGCCTAGTCCTCTAACAAGGACTTGAGACACTAAATGTACTTCATAGACTCCTAACAGAGTCAATACCCTTAATAGGATCCTACTGATTAGTGAATCATCTAGTGGGTATCATCCCCACCAAGGTTTCCCCTTAGCTATAGTTTCCCTAGTTAAAAAATAATTATGTTATGAATTATCTATGTGTATGGTTATATTTATTGTTTAGCATTGTTGGTTTACTTGCATATGTAAGTTATAAAGTAATTAACAATATTCAATTGTGGGAAAAAGGTCGTAAAATATTAATTCAAACACCCCCCCCCCCCCCCCCACTCATCTTAGTGTTATCTATTTCTAACATATGGTCTCTCATTGATTATCTCTTCTAGGCTTAAATTCAACTATCTTCTCCACTTAGTGTAATGATTCTTTTATGAGTACATGGTTTATTCCTTTGTGTATGTTGATATTCATATTGGATTTTTTTGTTCATATGGGGATAGTTAGGTTCATTTTATTTTCTCCTTTACCCTTTTTTGAGTTATTTTATCCTTTAAGCTTTTTTTTTAGTCATTATTTTACTTGCTCATTTTTTTCTACTTAGTTCTTATTGTCCTTTCTTTTTTGTTCTTCATTTATTTTATGATTTCTCTTTCCCCTCCTTGATTTGTGTTCTTGTGTTCTGTGGGAAACTTACAAGTGGACCAATTGTTGTTTTGTCATTGATTTCAAATCTACCAATAAGACATGTTGCTATCTGATCTAAATGTCATATCTATTTGATTAATGAAGAATATTTGAAAAGATTTCTCAGAACAATAGCACCTAAGAGGAAAGGTTGAGTTATGAAAAGGAAGCTACAATGGACATTTGATTATTAGACTTTGATAAGACAAAGTGATTGTTTATATTATAGATGTAGAGCTTAACTAAGAAAAAGAGTAAAAGACTAAGGAATGTTGAGTGATGGTACTAGTGTTTATTGAGTTCTAGTGCAAGCCAAGAAAATCTAGTGTTAACCAAGCATCAATATCTAATGAGAAAGCTAGTTGATGTAGAGCCAAAAGTTCTATAATGATCGAGAGATTCAGTGATGACTGAGTGTGAGAACTCAATGATTTCCAAGTGATAGTATTATGAATGTGTTCAAGAAATCATGATTTCTACCTGACTCAATTAATTTCTTGGGATATGTAAACTGTGTTGAAGATAAGATTGATGGGTTGGATCATTAAATTCAAGGAGAGGATTACATAAAGACCTAATAGATAGATTCTAGATAAGTTTCTAGAGGATGATCAAGAATGTGGAAAGATACAATGAATCATGTTGAACAAGATCATAAACCCTAAGATCTATGATGATTATTGAAAATGGAAAAGACAGAATTAACTATTTAAGGAGGTATAGAGTTGAAGGAAAATGTGTGTGAAGAGTGTGTGAAGAGGAAGAGAGAAAGTGTGTAGCAAGAAAAAGGAATTGCTTGCGCAGATGCTACTAAAGTTGATAAATAAATCTGAGCAAAAGGATTAAGTCTATTGGAAGGAGAAGATTGATTGCTTGAAGGGTTTCCAAGTGAGTTAAGGAAAGAGATGAAAATGGGGAACTTATTAGTGAATCAACACATGAACCAAATAGTGATATGAACCTACAAAAGTGAGTTGTAATCATATAGATCAAACCTTACTACTTTCTTTCTAATAATTTTAAATAGTTTGTATTGAAACCCTTTTAATAGAGGTTGACCTAACAATCATTTGAAGCATTTAACAATCTATGTAAATCCTCTAGCAAGGTGACATTCTAAATAGAATGATCAAATTCCTCTAAAAAGGCAACTCCTAATAGGATGATTAAATCCTCTAACTAGGTCACATTTAACATTATGTATTTTAACCTTTAATAGGGTTGGCTCCTAACAAAGCTCACTTCAAAAGAGTGAAAAAATGGTAACATGTTGTTGGTAGTTTTTCCAAAATTGAGTTTCCATGTAAAATTCTAGTATTAAACTTGTGATCAATGTTTCATCATGTTTACATTTGATAAAGTTTACATTCAACAAGTATCTTCTATTTAGTATAGTAATTTTGTTTATCAGTATAGTAGAGACTAAGCAACATTAGGATAGGAAAAACAATGAATTTTTAATTGTTCAAATGGTACTTATGAACCTTGAGTAACTAATTCACCACCCTCTTAGTTATTATAAACATTTCTAACATCTTCTCCCCATATTTTATTCCTCTTGAATAAAGCTTAGTTTGCATATTTTACCATTCTATTCTTGCATTATCTCATCTTGATGATGGATCACAAAGTGTAATATGAAACATTGATGCTAAAAATAATACACACAATCAAATCCAAAAAACATATCTTTCATTTTAACACACCATCTTTTCAAAGTCCAATTGGTCAAGTGCCCATTATATTTCCACATAACTCAACCTTTCCACTATGACTTTTTGTTATCACTTCTTCTCAAATCCTCTTCATCAATCATCTTGATATGACAGTCTACTCAGATGGAAACCATCTCACCAATAAAGTTTGACATCAATGACAATATAACAATTGTTCCAATTTTATCTTCCAACAAGTTATAGAGGTCACCCTTGCATTCAGGGTTGTGGAGGTCACCCTTATAGATAGAAGTCACCCTTGTTGGATTGCCGGAGGATTTATGGGTTTTGTAGATCTTTCTATTTTCAGCCCATATTGTGAGAACCATTAGTTCTTGATCTTATTTAATATGATGTGTTTGTATACAATCTTCCCTTTTCCCTTTTAATTAATTTCATGATCTCATGATCTCTTCACATTTCAACATTATATTGTCTATCTTCTTTCTTAAACCCTCTTATGGTGGAGGTGAGAGGGAGATAAATTCAATTTATTCACTCTTTTCACATTAAATTACACATTGGTACTTCCTTTTATTTCAATAGAACCTAATCCAAGGGGTGAATCTTGGTCTTCACCCTTCATTATTGTATTGGGTGGATTACGTCCATCCCCCCGTACAAAATATAGATAAATCTCTAGGGCCAGATAGGTTTCCCATTGGAAATACAATAGGGAAAGTAAACTCTAAGAGGGTTGGGGTGGGGGAATCAGTCCATCAAAATTTTAACCATAAAATCATTCACCACACATCCATCTCACAATTTGCATGTAAACTGAAATACCAAACTAACATGTTCATCCATAGCATGAATCAAATAAACATTTAATACATATGTGACACAAGATATTTGGTTACCCAAAAACCCTTCAATGAGAAGGTAAAATTGGGGTGGGGATGACATGTAGAAATCTTCACTACTGCAGTTGTAAAGTGTATCCAATGAAGGTTACAGTATTTGATCATAAACTATGATCTACCCATGAAAAGTATGTCTTGTTAAAGGATTACAAGATTGTTAGATACTACCTTGTTAAATAATTTCAACACCATGTTAGAAGTGTGCCTAATTAAAGGACTTAAAACTTTCAATGATCTGAGCACCATGTTAAAGGATTTACAACAACCTGTTAGGACTGCTCTACTAAGAGATTTAACTTATTCACCTATTAGAATGTCTCAGCAATGATCTTATAATTATCACTCTACTACTAGATAACATATCACCTCTTTTCATGTATCTTTGATCCTATCTGATCAAATTTGTCACTTCTATCCTCTAACTTCTTTCCTCTATTCTCCTCTAACTAATTCTGCAATGTATATCTCAATTTGTAACTCCTTAGCCACCATGAATGCTCTATTTGTGCATGAAAACTTCTCTCTCCACACATACATTATTTAGGGTTTTCCTTCCTTAAGAAGACCTAGGTGACATAGGGTTAGGTATGAATCAACGACTATGGTTCACCCATTTTTATGCTTAATCCATCCCTAATTGGTTTCATGTAGTGCATAGGGATCCTCAATATAGATTCATTCTTATCATCTAGAATCACAAAATAATCCTTAAGTCAAATTAAAAATGGTTTACATAGAATTTTGTGCCATTACAAACAACTATGTCCAAAACTATTTTACTCAACACTTGAGGTCTCTGATGCTTGGAATTCACTGTATCTTCAATGTTGTAACTCAACCTCTAAATGACTCAACATCCATTGATCACTTGGCATCTGAATCACTCGGCATCAACTATCTTCTTGAACACTTGAGTGACTCATCATTTACTATTTATCTTGCTCAACATACAGTATCTAAAAACTTATGCTTGACATACATTACTTGTTTGGCATGAAGTAAGTTCGTAAATGACTTAAGTATATTGTCACTCATATAAAACCAATATGAGATTAACATTTCCAACATGTTTCTTTTAAAAATGTTGGGACTTCATAGTAAATGAGGTTATTGAGACTTTAGAAGGAGTATAAAATTTAGGAAAACTCCTCAGGGAGATGAATAATACCTTTATTGTCATTATCCCAAAAAAGGAAAAATTAGATACCTTAAATGAACTTCATCCCATACCTCTTTGTTATAATCTATGTAAATATTTCACCAAGACTGTGGCAATGAGAGTCCAAAAACTTCTTTCAAAATTTATTAGCAAGGAACAAATAGGGTTTGAATTGGAAAGATCTATCTTTGATGGAGTAATTATTTCCAAAGAGGTCATATGCATTGTTGAAAAGGAAAAAGGGACTAATATGTTAATTAATCTAGATATTATAAAGGCACATGATAAATTGGATTGGGAATTTTTTAGGAAATACCTTGAAGCCTTTGGGTTTGCAAAATATTGGGTGAATTTTATCTTGGAATGCACATCCTCTCGTAAGTTATCAATACTAGTAAATGATTAACCCAAAGGTTCTTTTGGAATAAGTAGGGGACTTAAACAAGGGGATCTAATATCTCCTTTTCTTTTCATATTAATGGAAGAAGTATTAAGAAGATCAATAAAAAATGTCAGGTATGAGCAGACTATTAAAGGAATAAGGATTACTAGTGACCTAGATCCAACAACCCACCAAAACTTTGTTGATGACAGTATTCTTTATGGACACAGTACCATATAGGAGGAAAAATTATATAAAAAAATTAAGTAAATACACTAGTGCATCAAGTCAAGAAATCCTTTTCTTTAATACCCATCCTAATTTGGAGTAGCAGATTTACAAAATTTTGAGTTTCAAAAGAGAAAGCTTACCTTGTAAACAACTAGGTCTGTCTTTGAAAAAAATGCATGTTCGACAATATTATGGGATCAAATAACATAAAATTTCAAAATAAAAATAGATTCTTGGAAATGAAAATGTCTCTATTATATGGGTAGAGAAACAATGATAGAATCTATCCTTTTAGCACAATCTATTAATCAATTATCTTGTATCGATCTCTATAGAAAAAATAGTGATGAAATCAACAAAATCCTCAGGATTTTCTTTTAGTAGGAACCAGGGGAAAAGAAGAAAATTTCCTTGTTATCGTGGGCCAAGGTATGTAGGCCAAAAGATAAGGGAGGTGTTGGGATCATAAAATCCAAGGTAAATCATTAGGAGCTAAACTAGTATAGTAAAGTGAGAGATTAGTTATACAGTGGATTAGTAAAGAAGAAAGTTGATAGAAAGATTAAAAAAATGACTAAGGATCCTAGAATGGCCAAGTAGGAATGGGATAAATCTAAGAAAATAGTAGTAGAGAAGAAAGCTAGTGGATAATCTAATATAATTTTGGTTAAGCCGCTTGTAGTTTAAGCAACAAAAAGTACACTAAAAACAACAAATACCATACTAACATCATTAGAAGAAGAAATATCACTCATGTAAAAACCACACCACAAGAATCTACAAGAATATTAGTTATTACACCACCACTAGGATAAAAAATGAGGTCTACTCGAACTTTTCCATCTATGGCAGATAGCAAGCCATCAATAATGACATAGATTAAGCAAGAAAAGTTGGAAGAATCACCCATGAGGACTAAGATAGTTAAATAAATAGTAGAAGGACCTAGATCAAAGAGACATAAAATAGAAATCATAAAGAAAACTAAGAAGAATTAAGCAAAGGTAAAGAGTGTAGACACCTAAATTTGTCCAAAACCCGTTCCTAACTAATTAAATAGATATTCATTATTTATTTAATTCCCCTACCTTAATTAAATAAATTTTCATTTATTTAATTGCATTTTCCTTACCTTAATTTAAATAAACTAAGTTTTATTTAAATCATTTGCCTTACCTTGATTTAAATAAACTAAGGTTTATTTAAATCCTAACCAATTCCCACTTGCATCTAACCCCTTTCACTTTAATTAAGTATGTTATTTACTTAATTAATTCCCTCCTAATCCCACTAGGAATTAAATATTGCATTTAATCCTATTTGAGCACATGGCTCCTACTTTTAACCCCCACCTAACCTCACTATCATACCTAACCCATCATGCTAAACCTACCCACTTCCCTAATCATGTTTTCTTTGCATAATCACCTCTTAATCCTAAGTGTGTTCTCACACATGTGTGAGAGATGTTCACACTTTCCTTATCCCTCATGTCTTGCATGTCTCTTGCACACTTGTCCTCTTGCATGAGAGTCAAGGTGTCTCTCACATGTGTGAGAAGCCATCCTTCTCACACCTCTTGCACACTTGTCCTCTTGCATGAGAATCAAGTTGTCTCACACATGTGTGAGAAGCCATGCTTCTCACACCTCATTGATCATGTCACCATCAAAGGTTTCTCACACATGTGTGAGCATGTTGCCCCCTTTGAATTGTCAAAACCCTAATCCATGTGGAGTCTACTTTTCCTCCACCTCATTGACACCTCATCAATCCTAAGGGATCCTAGCCCTCCATCTTGCATTCAATCTTAGCCATCCATTGCATCCATTTTCCTATAAATGGAGAGCCCTCTCCTCATTTCCACAAGCACTATCTACCTCATTGTTATGCTGCTGGATTTGTGAGCAACCACATCCCATGAGTGATGAAATCATTTTCACTTGATGGTTTCATAAGGTTTGCATAGTGATATTTTTGAATGCTTTCATGCTCTTGTTTGTTTCATGTTGCTTATTTACATGTCTTCTTTCATATTTTGAGGTTTTGCATGATAATGTAGGAATGTGCATTAGTTGCTTAGTGTTATTTCCTTAGTTACATTTTTATGCAACACAAAGAGTATAGAAGAGAAGCCCAAGATGGGAGGGAAAATTTATATATCACAAGATCAACCTAGAACAAGCTCTGTATAGAAGAGGAAGGGATGGAATCTAGAGTTTTTACGATGAATAACATGACATTGGTTGATTATTTTTATATTAATTAAACAAGTATTATGACAACTATTATGCAAACTAAATGAGGCAACTTGAAATTTTAGTTATTAAGTACATGTTGAACTTCAAGAAACATCTTATCAATTTACATGGAAGTATACCATAAGAACATTATAAAAATTTGAATACTTCAAGGCTAAGAACAATGAAGGAAGATAATAAACTAAGATAAGACACAATGCATAAATCATACACAATTAAAAATAATGAGAAAATGTAGACAAACCTAAAGAAATTAGAGCCACTTTTGAGGAAGAAGATGAGAGAAATAAAAATTATGTCAAGAGACTACGAGAAAATTAGAGAAGAAAAATAAGAAGTGATACATAAAGTACTAGGTCAATCTAATATTTTGAATACTAAAGTAGGATATACACAAATTGAAGCACCTACAATTTTGACAGAAGAAGATTATGATACACAACAATTTGTGAGCATTATTACACAAAATGATGTGTACATTGCTGGAGAACCAATCAGTATAGATACATCTAATGATCCCTTTAAAGGAAAAAGAGCATATCATGTAGGTAATTTGGTGACATATAATATTCATGACTACAAAAATGATGAGCAAAATCAAACATGTGAACAAGTCACGGTTGTAGAAGTAAATGTGCAAGATGAAGATGATCACCCAACCCATATTATTTTGGGAGCTAAGGAGAAACCTAGTGTTCCCTTGATAACATGGCCACAAGTAAGTTTATTCACTTACCAGCTAGTTTTGAGAGCACAAAACCTGATAAGGAAGATTAAAAAGGAAGAAAGTGACACTATTAGAACTACCTTATTTGAATTTTTTTAATTAAAATATTTAATATAGTATTATTCAAATATTAAAATGCTTAATAAAGTATTCTGGTCTTTTTCCTATCCCTCTTTCTTTCTTATCCTTACTTCTATTTCTAATTTAATTGAGAAAATTAGAAGTATTTTATTATGGACATGAACTGAGGAAAAAGCTAGAGTTACCCTTATTAAGTGGGACAATATTTATTCTCCTAAGGTGGTGGGAGGGCTTGAGTTTTGTCTAACCAGAGGGTCAACCTTGTGAAAAACATTCAAAAGATTTTTTAAAAATGGTTTTAGGATAGGGAATAAAATGATAATTGGGAATGGTAAGAGGGATAATGTCTAGTTTCACTATATATGGTACATGGATTCTTCTTTACAAAATGTTGTATGTATGTCCTTGTTTATAGATTGGATTACCTACCTTCTAGGTTGTAAGGTGAATAATTATTTAAGTTGGACTAAAGAGAAGACTACTTGGAATGACTTGGAATGTTTATGGAGATTAATGGGGGCTACTCAAATGAACCTTAATATTAGGAGGGAGAAAGTCATGGAATTGATTAGTTTTCTCCCAAATTGTGACCTATTTGTTAAATAGCTGAGGGATAAATAGATTTATATGCATAGCAAACCATGATCCTTCATAGTTAAGTCTATTTATATAGCCCTAGAAGATAATGCATGGTTGGATTAGTTATGGATTCATGTTAAGATTCCTAATCTAATCTCCAAAATTAACTAATTTTGGTGGATGGTGGTATAGGGGGAGGATCCTTATCTATGGGTAACCTTATTAAAAGGGGTTTTCAGTTTCTCTATAGATGTATTCTCTATCAAAGAAATAATAAATCCATAAATATTATGTTTATATGTTTTAGTTATACAAATTAAATTTGGAGTTGTATTCTATCTTCCCTATAAGTAGATTGGTATATGCCTCAATCGATTAATTTTTTGATATGTGAATAGTATTTTAGTCCTCTCAACCAACTAGATCTTAAGAACATGTGACTCCAAATCCTCTCTAAATTATGGCATGGAATGTTTGAAAAGAAATGAATAATAAGATTTTTTGGGAGTTGTAAAGATCTTCTTTGATGAATTTATGGATCATCACATTAAAGTGAGGAAGAATGTTAATGCTTCTACTTATAATCATGATAAATTGTTCTCTACTCTTCAAGACCATAGAATTAGGAATAGGTAAAATATTCAATAGAAACTAAGTAGCATATACATGAAAAGTATTTTAAGTATAAAGAAAACTAGATGGCTACCTCAAATAAAGTATAGATAGATTATAATGTAGGAAGATACTCAAAAGGGAACCCATGCCTCTCTGGACAAGGCAGTTTAATAAGAGATTGTAAAAGTCTACTGATTATTGGGTTTGGTAGAAAAATTTGGAGAAATACCAATAATCATGTAGAGGCTATGACCATAAGGTATGGTACTAAATACCTTAAGGGTTGGGGTCGATACAATTATCTTGGAAGGTAACTTGAGATTGATCATCGGTTCTGTTGAGCTATTGTTTTGGATGATGCTTAACAACAAGAATCCTTTTGAGCTCCTCTCTTGAAAAGCTAATCCAAGGATGAACTCCAAGGTTTCGAGCAATCTTGCAACCTGCTAGAATCCACTTAGTTGAAGATAAATGTGTTTGTTCACAAAGAGGACTTTGTTGGTTTGAACCAATTTTAGATAAAATGATCAACTTGCTTGTTTCAAAATTAACTGCAAAAGTGATATGTTTTTTGGTATTTTCTATTTTTTAATGAATGCAGACTAACAATGCAACTATATGAATTCCTAATTTAAATAGGGGTTAGTAAAGCAAATAATAGAGATAGGGTAACAAGAAGTTTAAGAAAATGAATTGAAAAAATCCTAATAGACATAAGCCATGGAAATAACACATCTACGAGTTAAGCTTTCAAAAAGATTGATAGGTAACCATTGAAAATAGAAGCATCACTTCCTCAATTCCATTGATGCAATCGTGAATGGGAATTCAATAACCATAAGATGTTTCACTTTTCATCAAATTGCAAGGCCACAAAAAGTGTGCTCATGTGAGATGAAAAGCTATGTAGGAACAATATGGCGATCTTCTCGAACTAAGTATGCTAGTGGAATTTGTAAAACCATAGCAAACAACAGAATTAAAAGATAACACAATTGGAATAATGCAATAAAACTTTTGGCTCAATTACACTTCATGAACATAAATTCACAAAATATAACACATTTAGGCAAGAATCACTACACTCCAAATGCAAGCACCAACAACATATATTATTGCATCAAAATAATGGCAGCGACCTGGAATACATTTTACATTCCTAAATTCATAAGAAAATATCTCCTCAATTTGTGTTGAGGGTGAGATATTTCTTTATGCAAACATATGCTTCTAAACTAATAAAACAAATCTATTTATGTACAAACTGACTCTCTAACTAGTGCTTAGTAAGATACTGTCCATATTTATATCATTAATTGGATGCATGAGCCTTTACATGTCTTAAAACAAAGAAAGAATGAAAGAATAAGAAAGAGAAAGCCTTTAGATGATGTAGAAGTGACTAGAAGTGGAAAAAATAGAAGCTCCATCTTCATTAGGTGTCTGTAGGAGTTAAACTACCGTCAGAATGCATTTTTGATGCATGGAAAGCTCTAAATTTAGCATGACCAGTTAACTGTCAGTGCACCTATGACTTCTTAAGAAATCTTCCAGAACACTACTAAAAAAGTGATCCTGCACACCTGGTGTAGCTGCACAACTTAGAAGTAGGCTCCAACAAATGCAAAATTTCATTGTGTCAAAATTGAAATTTTGGATTTTGTGTTTTGTTCCCCTTTATACCAAAGCTATGTCTAAGCATTTTCCCATGAATTTCTTGATGATCTCAATGAATTGATCCACATTTGGGAAATCTAAGGCTTCATATTTGTCTTTCACCTTCTGCCTATAGTTCCTAACTTTAATACAAGTCTCCACAAAATCTCCTAATTTTACATCTAGTTCTAGTAAAGCCTCTTCTATTGGTTTATTGAATAGTTTTAGGAATGCACCCAAATTTGTGTGTCCTAACTCAGTGTCCCAAATCTCTAAGTACTATCTTGAAATCATAATTTCATTAGCACACTCTGAAACTTGAACACTATAGGCTTTGGAACCATCATTTTTGCAAGGGAGGATGATGAAGATGCCATCGAATCTGTACAAAAATGATGTTGATTAGCCTATAATTGAAGGAAAAAATGATAAAGTCAAACCCTAAAATAGACTTGAATAGGACTCAAAACCCTAATTGTCCAAAAACACTAAAAAACCTGGTTTTTAGTCCTAAAATGCAAAAAATGGCACATCTGTTGCACTTGATAGGTGCCCCTAGTGTGCTTTTTAAAAGCAAATTTCATATTATGGGGTGTGCATCAACACACCTCATGGGGTGCACTGATGCACACCACAATTTTAACTTGGGCATTATGTTTAAGATTTTAGGGGGGTGTGAAGTAACGCACCTCCTTAGGTGCGCTAGTGCTCACCCCAATTGGGTTTTGATTATTGTTAACTTTTTCAAATGCAAAAAAGATAGGTGTGCATCAGTGCACTTGGGCAGGTACAGTAATGCACACCTATTTTTTTGGTGTTTTATGAATGTTCTTATATATTTTTTGTTTCTAGATGGTGAGTGGAGGTGCAAGGCATGGTGTGACAGAGCTTAGGAATGTGAATGAAGGCAAGAAAATTAGAAAGGAGAAGGTGAGGGGTGGGGGGGGGGGGGTGTTATATAGACTGCCCACACCTTTGGTGCTACGCTAGTGTGCAGCTACGCATCTTCACATCATCAAAGGGGAAATTTCCCTTCTCTTTTGCACTTTGGGCGCACTAGCACACCTGGGGAGGTGTGTTGGTGTGCGCCCCCTTTTTTCTTTTGCAAAATGACTTGTCATTCTCTCTGAAACTTTGATTTTCGACAACTAGGTTTACAAGTTGGGACCTAGTCTTGACCAGAAACCAAAGATAAAAACCCTAAATGACTTAGACCCTAGACTAGGAATCTGGAAAGCCAAAAAAATAAAGTAAGAAGTCCCCATTTCTAGTCAAAATGGGGCGTGCATTGTGAAACCACAATAGGTTCACTCCAAGCGAGGTAAAATTTCCCATGGGACATTTTTATCTACCTTAAGAACTAACTATATAAGAATGCTAAAATCATTTAAAATGTTAAAAATTTCCAAACTCTAAGAGAAGAGAAAAAGGCTAATAATATTTTGGCTAACTCAGGTTGGAGGCATAAACAATGGATTGATTTTAATTTTGCTAAAAGCTCTTAAGGCTTAAAAGAACCCTTTCTTATGAAAGGATAAAATCTAAATGATATACCCATGAAGACTAAAGCTGGGAATATTCTATATTATCTAGTTTTTGGTGTGTTTGATTTAATAAAAATGAAATTTTGGAACTAGGAAATTGAATTAGATATAAGGACCCAGAAAGATAAGTTACATTATTTGTAGGGAATTTTCATGTCAAAAGGCATTTTAGTTTAACTTGGTCCTAGTAGTGGAAATGATCTTATATTTTTGGAAAAAACTATGAAGAAGTTGATTGTTAGCATAAATGCTAATGGTATTTCTTTGGGGGGGTATCTAAACCATTGCTAGAGTACATGGGAGATTCATAGCATGATTAATATGTTGCATTCATGACCACGTTTGTCATTAATTTCAACATAGCAATGTTTTTGTGAAGATTGGCAGAGTAGCATATAAAGAATGAGATAGCATGGAAAGAGAATTGATGATCAACTCAAGCATGGTTAAGGACATATTATACACTATATCCTAATAATGTGGTTAAGTGCACTTCAAGAAAGTCAAATATATTTAGAAGATATGGCTAATTTACAAAAGACAATATACAAATAGAGTTCTTGAGAAGCAGTTTATGATGTTTTGATTGTATCTCTTAAAAGAGATAGAATCATGATATGCAAGGTTAGAAAGTAATAGTAGATAGTCTGGTGATGATGTCAATGAGTGTGCAAGGTCTGAGGTTGCACATGTGAGAAGTTGTAAATATTGTGAGTCAAAAATGTAGTGTAATCATAATATAATTAATTATCTTATAAAGGTCCTATTACAATTGATTGGGAAAGCCTCAAGGCCAACTCAAGGAATTATTTTGAGGACATGGTATAAATGAAGGTTATTTTCCTTTTCGTAAAGTGTGGATTTGATGTGTATGAAGTGTGAAGTGTGTGAACAAGAGTGGGTAGTCTTAGATCCTCTATGTCTCCAATTTCTCAAGTGTGGTCTCAACTTTTCTTCGATTCCATGCTTTATTCCTTTTGTTGACCTCCTCACCAAAATTGAGAATGCCATTTGTGGCCTCCCTCTCGAGGTCCATGAGGAAGTGAGACAAGATTGTGCTATCACCCTTAGACGTGCCAAGCCTCCCAAGAGAAACATCCCTAAAGCTGAATTTTTCACTTTCAAAAATCTGTTGTGGAGCAATGACATTATTATTTCTAGAGCTGATAAAGGAAACACCATGGTCATTACGAATAAGCTAGACTACATCTCCAAGATTCAGCTCCTTCTTTTTTACCACAATAGCTACAAAATTGTTGCTCACAAACCTCACTCCAAGATCCTATAAAAAGTCAAAGTGGCTATCAAGGGATCCACTTTTGATGATTCCACCAAGAGATGTCTTATTTCGTCCAAGGAAGTAACCCCCCATATCCATGGGGTCCCTAATATTCATAAAGCTAATCTACCCCTGAGGCCCATTTTTGATACGATTGGCTCACCCACCTACGCTTTAGCCTCGTTCCTTGCTAAGTTGATCTCTCTGTTAGTGGGAACAAGTGACTCTTTCATCAAAGACTCCAAACATTTTGTTAAGTTCATCAAAGATCGCAAAGTGGAAAAAAGTGAAATATTAGTCAGCTTTGATGTGGTCTCCCTCTTCACTAAGGTGCCCATTCTTGACTCTATTGAAATCATCAAATGCAAGGTTAAAAAAGTAGTGGCCACCTTAGTGGAGCTATGCCTAAGATCAACCTTCTTTTCCTTCCAAGGTATTATATATGAACAAGTCAAGGGCATGGTGATGGGCTCCCCTCTATCCTTGATCATTGCTAAGCTTTACATGGAGCACTTTGAAGAAATCGCATTACACTCCTTCCGGCTCAAGCCCAAGTGGCGGAAATGCTATGTCGATGACACTAATGTCTGCTGGCCACATGGAATTGAAAAATTAGAGGATTTTTTCACTCACCTCAACAATGTGTCTCCTTGCATTTCCTTCATTGGGAGTTGGATTTGAAGGATAGTCTTCCTTTCCTTCACGTGTTGCTTTCAAGGAAACTTGATGGCTCTCTGGGTAGTCAAGTGTTCTACAAAGCTATCCACACAGATCTATATCTCCATTCCTCATCCCATCATCACCCTCACCAAAAAACTAGGGTTTTAAGAACTCTCTCCCTTAGGGCCATTCACATTTGTTATGATGATAACATTGAACAAGAGTTATCTCACCTTCGTCAAGTGTTCAAGCTCAATGGGTATTCTAACAAGCATATATCCAAAGCCTTTCAACAAGCAAAGACCTTTCACTCCTCCTTGAAACCTATCCCTTCTCAAGGAATGATGACCCCCATTGTGGTCCTCCCTTTTATTGAAGACATCTCCCACAAAATATCAAAAATTCTAATAAAAAGGAGTTCGTTGTGCCTTCAAACCCCTTTCCACTATTAGAAAACACTTGCCCCCACTTAAGGACTCTAGAGACACCTTTTCAGAATCTAGAGTCTACAAAGTGTCATGTTCTTATTGTATGCCTTATATTGGTGAAATAGGTAGATCCCTTACCACAAGAATCAAGGAGCACAATGCTGACATCAAGCATGAAAGAGTGGTTAAATCTTCCTTAGCCAAGCATTCATCTTTAACAAACATCATATTTGTTTGGAAAACTCTCAAATCCTCGCTAAGGAAAAAAATTATTATAAGAGAAAGATGAAGGAGGCGATTGAAATATTTAACCACCCCACCAATCTCAACTGGGATGAAGGATGGGCCCTCAGCCTAGCTTGGCATCCACTCTTATCCTCCATTAAGAGACCCCATCATCCCCTTGTTTAACCT
The DNA here is from genome assembly GCA_028749045.1 of Cupressus sempervirens. Taxonomy (NCBI): domain Eukaryota; kingdom Viridiplantae; phylum Streptophyta; class Pinopsida; order Cupressales; family Cupressaceae; genus Cupressus; species Cupressus sempervirens. The sequence goes on from CM053792.1 coordinate 703,401,424, forward strand.
TCTCAGCCCTCTACTCCACTTGTCTCCTCTCTTCTCTTACCTATTTTCTCCTCGTCTTTTCCGCGCTTCGCCTACCATCCCCCACTCCCCCTTCTATCGCTTCCCCCCCTCCCAACTCTTGCTTTTAGTTTTTGTACTTGTAATCTTTTTATTTTATTTATTGTTATATATACGTTTATATATTTATATATATGCTTAAATGCAATTATTATTTTTTCATTTCAGTTAATTGTTTCATTAATTCTTTTATTTTTCTATTTATGTCTTTATCTTAGCTTAATTAATTGATTATTATTATTATCTTCTCTATCTTTTGTGTTATGATTATGTGATGGGGACACAACCCAACAACCAGAATAGACACAATAGAAAGGGGAAATTATATTAACTGAGAAAATAAGCTGGTACAAACAGTGCAGAGAAAATAAACTCAAAACATGCCCTGCGGGCTTACAATAGCATAAATCTGGAGAATATTTCTCCTTTTAGCACCTCCTCTCAAGCTCCAATCCGAACTGCCTTTTACAATGCCAGAAATCTCCTTAAATAGACCCTGGAGGGTTAAGGACTAGGAGTACATTCTAGAAAGTGCTAGTAGGCATCCACCGACAAAATAGAAGGTTCCAAAAGCTGCGTTAGAAGTCGGTGCAATTCTAGAAGAATCCAGAAACGGTAGCCGAACTTTCGGGAGGCATAACTTTTGAACTGTAACTCCGATTGACGAACCGTTTACATTTTTAGAAAGCTCTCAAAGCGCTCTATAGCCCTATGGACAAGTTGCGCTCGTCCCCCATTTTTTGACCCTTTTTGAGGTCATTTAATGCCCCAAACCTGACTTTGAAGCATTCTTAGGGGGTCTCCAAAATCCGAAAAAATGCAATAACTTTCAAACCGTGGGGCCTTTTGACCTAATTCTTTTTCTGAAATGCTCTAAATCTCGATTACATTCATCTGGCCAAGTCACACCTTCTAGGTCACCAAAATGATGGTCAAATTGCATGCTCCTATTTTTTCAGGATTTTTAAATGCACTGATAGTTGAACTATGAGAGTTGGAACCTTTATTTGAGCCAAATGGGTATCCAAAAATTCAAAGACATAAAATAGAAACTAAGTCTAAGTACATTTTTTGGGTGACACAGGATTGCCCTTATACCTCTGGATGCTCCTGCATCAGACACCCAGGGTAGATTGAAAAGTGACCCTGTCACTTTATGGATGGTAGAGGAAATCCCAAATGGGAAACCTCAGCTGCTAAAATCCAAGTTGAGTCTTTGATCGGTCATCCTTTCCATTTGACCAAATACTCTTCATACTGCCTGTTTTTGGTACTCCTACCCACACGATGATCTAGAATGTCTTCTATCTCCTCCTTCTTAGAAGCAGGAATTGGACATGGCTCTAAAACCAGCTCCTCATCAGTACCATCATCATGATACTCTGTCAAATCTGCAATGTTGAAAATGGGAGAAATGTGAATACCATCTGGCAGCTCAACCTCATATGCATTTCCTGAGTTATGTTTCTTCAAAATTTTGCAGGGACCAAATTTCTTCATTTTCAGCTTGTTATAAGTACCAACTGGAAATCTTTCTTTTCGTAAGTGCACCATGACTAGATCCCCTACTTGGAATTCCTTATGTCTTCTCCTTGCATCAGCCCTAGCTTTATACTCTTGATTCATCTTGATAATGTGTGCTTGAACCTCCTCATGTAGACGCTTGATGTGTTCAGCAAATTCCTCAGCTTCAGCACTTGTTCTCTCCCCTTGTTCTATCTTCCTCAATTCTGGTGTAGTCCTTGGGCTATTCCCATATACAATTTGAAATGGTGATTTTCCAGTACTCCTATTTATAGAGTTATTATAAGCAAACTTTGCCTGTGGTAGAATCAAATCCCATCCCTTGGGCTTATCCCCAACTAAACATCTCAACAAATTGCCCAAACTTCTATTTACCACTTTTGTTTGGCCATCCATCTGTGGGTGATGCGTGGAACTGAATTTCAAGTCTGTTCTCAACTTCTTCCACAATGTCCTCCAGAAATACCCCACAAATTTAGTATCTCAGTCAGAAACTATACTTCTTGGAAGACCATGTAGTCTTACCGCCTCTTTGAAAAACAAGTCTACAATATGGACAGCATCATGAGTTTTGTGGCATGGAATGAAATGTGCCATTTTGGAGAACCTATCAACCACCACGAATACTGAGTCATTACCCCTTTGGGTCCTTGGCAATCCAAGAACAAAATCCATACTTATGTCCTCTGATGGCCTTGATGGAACAGGCAATGGCTGATATAGGCCAGTATTTTGACTAAACCCCTTGGCCACTTGACAAACCTGGCAACTCTGTACAAACTTCTTCACATCCTGTGTAATTTGAGGCCAAAAATAATGTTCTCTAAGAATGGCAATGGTCTTATCCCGACCAAAATGTCCTGCCATCCCTCCACTGTGTTTCTCCTTAATCAGATTTTCCCTCATGGAACTCCTTGGAATGCACAATTGACTACCTTTGAACAACATGCCATCCTGAATCAAATAGTCTAACCACTTGGTTCTATCTACAGCAACAGGTTCTTTACAAGCTTTCCATGCTTCAGCAAAATCAGGATCCTCAGGGTACAAATTCTTGAGTTCATCAAACCCAACTACTTCAACCTGCATTGTTGTAAGCAACAATTGTCTCCTACTTAATGCATCTGCAACCCTGTTAGATTTTCCACTTCTATGCTTTAACACAAATGTATAACTCTGCAAGAATTATACCCACTTCATATGCCTCTGATTCAATTTACCTTGGCTATTTAGGTACTGTAATGCCTGATGATCAGTATACAAAACAAATTCCTTTGGCAATAAATAATGCTTCCATTTCTTTAAGGCCTGAACTATTGCATAGAACTCTTGATCATAAACAGAATACTTCTTCTTTGCATCATTCAATTTTTCACTAAAATATGCAATAGGCTTACCTTCTTGGCTTAATATAGCCCCAATAGCGCTACCACTAGCATCACAATCCACCTGGAATACTTTTCTAAAATCTGGAAGTGCCAACACAGGCTGTTCAGTCACCTTCTTCTTTAGCAATTCAAAACTTCTCGCGGCTGCTGCAGTCCATTTGAACTCTTTTCTATCCCCTCTTATTGTATCAGTTAGAGGTGCACATATGCCACTGAAATTCTTAATAAACTTTCTGTAAAAACTAACCAGACCATGAAATGATCTTACCTCAGTAGCAGACCTTGGAGTAGGCCATTCCAAGATGGCTTTTACCTTCTCTGGATCCATTTTGAGACCTTCAGGTGATATAACAAATCCCAAATAGACTAACTCCCTTTTTGCAAAGACACACTTCTTTAGATTAATTAACAGTTTCTCTTCCCTTAGCCTTTCAAGGACACTACAAATATGCAGTAAATGTTCTTCCAAAGTCTTGCTGAAAATTAAAATATCATCCAAATAGACAATAACAAATTTTCCCAAGAACTTCTTAAGTACCTCATTCATGAGCCGCATGAAGGTGCTTGGGGCATTCGTCAATCCAAAGGGCATGACTAACCACTCATAAAGACCCTCCTTGGTCTTGAAGGCTATTTTCCACTCATCTCCTTCTCGAATCCGTATCTGATGATAGCCACTCTTCAGATCTATCTTTGTGAAGTACTCAGCTCCACTCAAGCAGTCCATAAGATCATCCATCCTTGACAAAGGAAATCGGTACTTGATGGTTATCCTATTTATAGCTCGAGAATCTGTACACATCCTCCACTTTCCATCCTTTTTTGGTGTGAGTACTGCAGGTACTGCACATGGACTCAGGCTCTCTCGAATCAAGCCCTTCCTCAACAGCTCCTGAACCTGTCTATTTAGCTCCTTTGTTTCAGTAGGAGTCATCCTGTGAGCAGCCTTGTTAGGCAAACTAGCTCCTGGAATCAGATCTATTTGATGACTGATTTGCCTTACTGGTGGCAATCCATCTGGAACATTATCAGAGATAATATCTCCAAATTCTCCTAGTAAATCTGAAACTTCAAATGGTATTTCACTACTACCTTCTTTATCTTTTCTAGGAATCAAAGCATAGCACATGCACTGATGTTTCATGCCATCTAAAAACTTCCTTCCATCAACAAGACAAATCCTAGCACTGCTACATACCTTTTCACCTTCCTTTTTCATGGGCTTCAATTTGTGGCGAACTCCATCCTTTTTCAGAGAGTATGTGTTTGCATGTCCATCATGTATTGCATGTCTATCAAACTGCCATGGTCTACCCAACAATAGATGGCAAACATCCATCGAAATAACATCACAAAGAACTTCATCATGGTAACTCCCAATTTTGAATTTTACTAAACATTGTTCACTTACCAGGACCTTATGATCATCTTTTACCCAAGAAATCCGATAGGGCCGGGGATGTTTCTCCCTCTTGAGCTTCAGCTTAGAGACCATCTCTTCGGATACCAAGTTATCAGTGCTACCACCATCAATGATCACATCACAACATTTATCCTCACACTTGCATCTGGTACGGAACAAGCTCCTCCGTTGTCCTGGTTCATTTTCACCACTTAGTAGGACTCTTTCATTTACCAAGGTCTCTCCTCTTTCTGCATCCTCTGAATGTGATGATTGTGCATCCTCATCCACATGAGCAACCCTAGCTTGGCCCTCAGCTCTCCTATCTGTCCTTCCTTGTCGTTGAGGGCATTCAAAGGCACGATGACCTTCTTCATTGCAATGGAAACAGGTACCACGGAAGCCTCCTCTTTCTTGCCCACGTCCTCTACCTCTTCCTCTTTGATTTCCAAAGTCTTGATCACGGGAGCGGTTGAAACCCTCATTCCTCTGGTTCCTGCTAGTACCCTCATCTTCATTTTTCTTTTGAGTTTCATTGCGGCCTCCAGATGATCTACCGCTTCCCCTTCCTCCTTGACCGTGCCCTCTTTGTCTTCCTTCAAACCTTTTACTCAGTTTCTCTTCAACTCGTAGGGCAAACTGGTATGCTTCTTCAACGCTGGTCATTCTTACCAGACTTAGTTCTTCCTGGATGCTAGGTCGTAACCCACTGATATAACGAGCAACCTTCTCCTTATTTGCTTCTGCATGCCCCGCTCTAATCAGGAGTCGGTAAAACTCCTCTGTATATTCTTGGACTGATCTTCCTGCTTGCTTTAACCCATGCATCTTCTTAAACAGATCAAGCTCGTAGTCCACAGGAATGAACTGCTTCTTCAATTTGTCCACCATGCGATCCCATCTTGTGATCTTCTCCTTTCCTCTTCTAAGTCTTTCCAGTTGAATCTCTTGCCACCAGATTTTGGCATGGCCTTTTAGTTTGGCCTTTGCAAACTTAACCCTATCTGGGTCCCTTATATCCTCATATTCAAAGTATTCGTCCAGTTCATTGATCCAATCGATCAACTGATCTGGTTTCAAATTTCCCGAAAATATACCCACTTCAATTGTAGGTCTTTTCCCAAACCTAGAAATGGCCCTAAAAAGCCTTTTCTCTACAGGATTCAGAACTTCCCCATCAACTTCCATTACTTCCTCTTCATTGTCATCCTCACTATTATCATCTGCGGCAATATTTGCTCCTCTACGAAGCTCCTCTTGCAATGCTTGTACCTGTCTCTGGAGGGCTCTAACCTCCTCAGGATCAACAGCTCTGGCCCTTCCACCACGCTCTCCTCATGGAGGCATCTTCTAACTCGAACCCACAACCACACAGTCCTGGTGCAAACTGCCTCACAGTCGGCGCTCTGTCTACACACTCAGGAAAACCGGCTCTGATACCACTTGATGGGGACACAACCCAACAACCAGAATAGACACAATAGAAAGGGGAAATTATATTAACTGAGAAAATAAGTTGGTACAAACAGTGCAGAGAAAATAAACTCAAAACATGCCCTGCGGGCTTACAATAGCATAAATTTGGAGAATATTTCTCCTTTTAGCACCTCCTCTCAAGCTCCAATCCGAACTGCCTTTTACAATGCCAGAAATCTCCTTAAATAGACCCTGGAGGGTTAAGGACTAGGAGTACATTCTAGAAAGTGCTAGTAGGCATCCACCGACAAAATAGAAGGTTCCAAAAGCTGTGTTAGAAGTCGGTGCAATTCTAGAAGAATCCAGAAACGGTAGCCGAACTTCCGAGAGGCATAACTTTTGAACTGTAACTCTGATTGACGAACCGTTTACATTTTTGGAAAGCTCTTGAAGCGCTCTATAGCCCTATGGACAAGCTTAGCTTGTCCCCCATTTTTTGACCCTTTTCGAGGTCATTTAATGCCCCAAACCTGACTTTGAAGCATTCTTAGGGGGTCTCCAAAACCCGAAAAATTGCAATAACTTTCAAACCGTGGGGCCTTTTGACCTGATTCTTTTTCTAGAATGCTCTAAATCTCAATTACATTCATCTGGCCAAGTCACACCTTCTAGGTCACCAAAATGATGGTCAAATTGCATGCTCCTATTTTTTTGGGATTTTTAAATGCACTGATAGTTGAACTATGAGAGTTGGAACCTTTATTTGAGCCAAATGGGTATCCAAAAATGCAAAGACATAAAATAGAAACTAAGTCTAAGTACATTATTTGGGTGACACAGGATTGCCCTTATACCTCTGGATGCTCCTGCATCATTATGTATATATGTAGTAAAGTACATATATATACACACACCTATATACATACATATAGCCTCGTTTATATATGGGTGTGTGTGTGTGTATTCGTTCATATATTAGTATATTTTTTATTATTATTAATTAATTTATTTTTATTTTTATTTTTTCATTTTCATCTTATTTTTATGCAGATATGTATATATGCTCGTATATATATTTACATATATACATACATATAGACATTTATTTTTTATTATTTCTTGTATTATTCTTTTTATATATGTGTGTTTGTGTGTGTGTGCATATATATATATATATATATATATATATATATATATATATATATATATATATATATATATATATATATATATATATATATATATAGCTTTCTTTTCATTAAGGCTACTTTTTTATTTATTATTATTTGTGAATTTAACTTAAGACATTTTAATTTATTATCCTCTATTCATTTATTTTTCTATTTATGTCTTTATATTATTATTATCTTCTCTATTTTTTTTGGCAATTATGTATATATATAGGAATGCACGTATATATACACACCTATATACATACATACAACACTATATATATATATATATATATATATATATATATGTATATATATATTAGTATATATTTTATTATTATTATTAATCTATTTATTTTTAATTTTAAAATTTTTCCTTTTCATATTTCTATGTATGTATGCTTGTATATATATATATTTACATATATGCATACGTTCATACATTCACTTATTATTATTTCTTATTTTGTTAATTTATTTATTAATTCATCTATTATTTTATTGTTTATACACACACACACATGTATATATTAGTATGATTTTCTTTTCATTAAGGTTATTTATTTATTTATTTATTGTTATTATTATTATTATTTTGATTGGTAAACAACCTAGGCCTTTTGATATATTTTATTGATAAAAATATTTTACAAATCCTTCATTCAAATAGGCACTGGTAGGAAAGAACGAGGAATAAAACCTCCAGTCTTGCCTAGGTCTTAAGTCCAAACATGTACATCCAATACTACGGCATACCCCAAATTAGTTACAAAGCTTGATCCATGTCAAAATAAGATTACACATTAATCCTTTAAGAGGATTCAATACATATTACATTTGTAATGAAGAAAGGATCTCAGAATACTTTAATGCAGAAGATAGATTCAATATAGCTGGAGGAATGCCTTCTTGTATTAGCGTCACTTTATCCTATAAACAACAACAAAAATATGCTAGATGGGAATACGATATTAGTATGGTTAGCCAAGAAGGTAGGGTATAATCTGTCCAATAGATCATTCGAGATAGACCTATCAATTTATATAAGAATAGAGACAAACTCTGAATTCTAGATGAAAGACAAATCTCAAATGGAATAATTGGATTGATAATACAGTCTTAGAATCATAAAATATCCAGCTTAAACACAGCCTGCACCGAAAATATCTATTAAAAGGAAAGAAAATCCTTGCGATGGAAACAAAATTCTACTAGGCAAAGCATCAATGCATAAGAAAATATGAATAAAATCTAGCTGAAGTGCCTATAACTTTACCATATAAGGCTGAGCAAGAATTCACAACCATATAAGATCAATAAGCAAAACATAGTATGCAAATACGATATTGGAGTGAAAAAATGCTGAAAAGAAGACTCTATTCCATATAATCAAAACCATCTAATATCTTGATCTCATTCTTTATCAATTAAAACATGAAAATAAACTAATATAAACTATTAAGATCATAATGAAGACTTTAAGTAGAACAATTCATTAATAGTTAATTAATGATTAAACTAACAATTCGCATAGGGGGGGGATAAAAGAATGAGAACCAATATACCTACTACTGGAGGAATAGTAGAAGAATCTAACAAATAATAATTCTAGAGGCCAAACTGAGAGGCCACCCTATATAGAAAGAATCACCATAACACTATCCCCTAGAACCTTAAGAAAGATGTGAAGTAAATCACAAGATGAGGGGAGGGGAAGGGGAGGAAAGAAATAAGGGGGTGTAAAGGATCACATAGAACTATATTCATAAATATTAACCTATGTATATATGCAAAAATTGATCACAATATACATATGAGTATATATATATATATATATATATATATATATATATATATATATATATATATATATATCAACATGATCAATTAAATGTTGGGGATTACATTGAACTATATTCATAAGTATATGCCTATGTATATATGCTAAGGTTGATCCATATATATAGATGAGTATATTTACACACACACACACACACACACACACGAACGCACGCACGCACGCACACACACACACATGTATATATATATCTACATGCTCTTCTATACACCAAATATTTCATAAAAAGAGGTAGGGAAAATAAAATAGGACAAAATCTAGACTAGAACTAGGTAGGAAAAGAAGAATAGGCATTGCATGACAATATAAACAATATAACCGAAGAGAAGACATCTAAAATAAGGCAACACCACTAAAAGTATACTTTTAAATTTACAAGTTAGGTTGAAACAAACCAATAGTACTATACAATTAAACTTGAAGATAAGGTTTAGATATTTCTGAGAGCTATCCGTAACAAAAGAAACAACTGAAAGTAACCTAGTTTGAAATTTACCATGTTTTCTAATATTGCTATAAAATATGCTGAAACAAAATTGGCCATAAAAACTATCTAAAGTGGAAAAACTATAAAAACTCTCAATCCCGAGAGTATTAAGACACTCATCGGGACTAATAAAAGCTGAGGACAAAGAAATCTATAGGAAGAAGCGATGGAATCTAAACTAGAAATCAGCTAATAATATTAGATAGGAGCTAAATTATTATTGGAATCCTTATTGATTTTGATAAGGTTGAGACCATCTGCACCTTTATTAGCTAATTTATCTACTTTGGAATTGCCTTCTCTAAAAATATGAGTCAATTGATATCCCTTTAATTTGTCTAAGTAGTTAAGAATCTCTTCTAGTTTAACACCTAGTTAGGTGTTCTCCTCTTCCATAAGGCATTAATGACAATCTAGGAGTCTCCTTCTATGATTACCTTAGATAATCTTGATTTTAGGCATAATTTGATGCCTCCAAGGAGGGCTTCTAGTCTGGCTAGATAATTTATTTATTATTATTAGTATTAATTTTTGGCTTTAACTTAATACATTTCAATTTATTATTTTCTTAAATTATTATCTCTCTACTATTGTTATAATGAATTTTATTATTATTATCTTTTTTCTTATATTTATTTATTTATTTTCCTATTTTTCTTTATTCTCTCTTTTTATTATGCCCGAGCCTACAACCAATCATGTTTTTTCTCTTAGCTATCTCATCTTGATGATGGATCATTGAGTATGATTCGAAACGTTGATGCTGTCAAACTTACACACAATCTCACCCAAAAGTATAAATATTGAAAAGAGTGGAATATTTGGTAAATGCAAGTAAGAAATCCAAGGGATTATTGGATACAAAGTTGGTGATTTGGTATCAACATCAGAAGAAGAGAAGTCTAGTTGATAGGATATAGGAAGAGAAACTACAAGTACAATTCATTTCTATTATTCTACAAGGAATAATATATAGATCAATTGGAAAGTGAGTTGAGTGGTCTTTCCCCTGAAGATGTTTGGACAGTGGGTCCATCCACTGTCTACAACTCCTAATAGGGATTCAAAGTCTCTTAACAAGGATTGACATGCATTGAATGTATTTCATTGACTCCTAACAAGGTCCATCCTCTAACAACGAACATTTATATTAGTACATCATTTTGTGGGTACCATCCCCACTAGGGTTTTCCCTCTAATCAAGGGTTTTCCTAATTAATGTATTTGGTGTTATTCTGTATTAGTGTCTTGTTATTGTTGCTAATTATATTGCTCATATTTTTAAGGATTAATAAGGTTGATAATTGTTATAATAGTTTTATAACTGATTCAACCTCCCACCTCTTAGTTATATTGGTGGACTTTACTTTCTAACAATTGGTATTTGAGCCTTAGGTCCTTGAAGAGAAAGCTTAACAACTTTGGGAGATCAATTGAGGGTCACTTTAGAAAAGAAAGTCCTAAGTTTGATAGACTCTACTATAATAACTAAAAGGAGTAGAGGAAGACTCATTTTCTATGTATGGGTCCAAGATATTGGCTTTGATGAAGAATGACAAAAAGGTTGTCGAAGAAACAAAGCTTGAGGAATTTAGTGAAGATGAAAGAGAATAGTTTATGTGCAATACATGATCCAAAGAAGAACTATTGATAGCTCTTTCTAAAAATGAACATAGTCAGGTAAGGAAGGATTTAGAAAATACTTTTGAGGGAGATAAGAATGCTAAGAGAGTAAGGCTACCAAATTGCATATGTTTGTTCCAAGATGATAAAATGATGGAAGATGAATATGTGAGAAGCTATATTGGTAGGATATCTAAGATTGTTATAGGAAAGTATTGTGAAGGATCTAAATAGGAAAATGAGATTGTGTGAAATATTCCAAAAACATTAACACCACCATTCAAATAAGTAGCACAAATGATTGAACTTTTGATACCAAGGAGAATTTACTTGGAAGATTGGAGGCAATAGAATTAAGTTTGAGACAATATGAAGAATTGGCCAGAGTAGAGACAACTTTTAGTGCATTGATTGTTCATTCTTGTTTCACAAGGAGTGTAAGAACTAATGGAAACTATGCTACCAGTAGTAGATCTTGATTTGAAGAAGATATAAATATTGAACAAGGAACAAGCTTGCTTGTAAGAAGTGAACCAGATGGTAAGATTTTTTTTTAATTTTGGATTTGTGATGAATTTGGTCATTATACTTCTAAATGTTCTAAAAGAGAGAAAAAAAATAAGAGAAATTTCAATCTTGGAACACCTAGAGATTGTTTTTATGCAAATGAAGATGATGAATCTAAGGAAAGAGTTTAGATTGAAAGTCATGATCAACTAGGTTTTGTGGCTATAAAAGAAGATAATTCTAAGATTGTGATTAGAGAAGAAAAAGTCCTAGCTTCTCAAGTTGAAAAGAAATGTGATTGGATTATAGGTAGTGGATGTTCACATCATATGACTAGTGATATGAGAATTTTTTTAAAGTTCAAAAGTCATAATGGAGGAATTGTTAGATTTGGTAACAATGTAACCTACCACATTACATGGATATGATCTATTACTCTTAATGCAAATGTTAATATCGATGTTGTTTATTTTTTTGATAGATTGAAGCATAACTTGTTGAGTGGTGGAGAATTGGTTAATAAAGTTTATCAGTTATAGTTCATAGAGAAGAATTGCATCATCAAAGATAAGGATGGTAAGCTAATTGGAACAAGTAAAAGATCTAGAGGTAATGTGTTTCAATTAAATCCTCCTGAGATGACTTATTTGGTTGCGAAAGTTGATAAAAGTTGGTTGTGGCATAGAAGGTTTTTTCATATAAACTTTGGTATCATTGTGAAGGCTAGTAGTACATTTGTAGTAAGATATTTTCCTAGAATCATGAAGCTTGTTAATATTGTTTGCAAAGAATATATCATGGCTAAGAAAAAGAAGATTTCATTTCCTAGAAAGAAGCTCACTACTATAGAGAAGTTGGAGATTGTTCATATAGACTTGAGTGGTCCTACTAGAATAAGAGAATTCTATGGAGAAAGGTACTTTATGATTTTTGTTAATGATTTCACTAGAATGATGTGGGTAGCATTTCTCAAAAAAAAAAATGAGGAGTTTGAAAGTTTAAGTTATTGAAGAATAGATTTGAGAATGAATCTAGTGTAAAGATTAAATGTTTGAGATTAGAAAGAGGTGGAGAGTTCACTTCTAGAGAGTTTAATATATTCTTGAAGAGAATGGAATTTAGAGACATTTATCTTCACCCAAGACTCTTGAGAAAATTGGGATACTAGAAAGAGGGAACATATCTCTATCTAAGGTAGCAAGAGCAATGATGTTCGAAAATGATGTATCCAAGATATTTTGGAAGGAAGCAGTCAATACAAGTGTGCATACCATGAATAAAGTGTAGATTAGAAAAGGTACAAACAAGACTCCTTATGAATTATGGTTTGGCCATACACCCTTAGTAAAGTGTTTCAAAAATTTTGGAAGTAAATGTTACATAAAGAGAGATTATGATATTGGTAAGTTTGATCCAAGAAGCAATGAAGGTATGTTCCTTGGTTATTCATTGAAAAGAAAAGATTATAGATGTTTTAATCAGAAACTAAGACAATTATTGAGTGTGCAAGTGTGAAAGTAGATGAAAAGTTTGGAGTTAAAAATTGAATGTTGGATTATGTTTTTGATAATGAGGAAGAAAATCCTAAATCTATTAGAGAAAATGTTGAAGTTTTCTTTGAGACTAACAATGATTTGGAGAATGATGTACAAATTGTTGATCAAAGAGGAGAACAAAGATCACAACCAAGATAAGAGATAAGAGTTGAGATAGAAACTCCTATTCCTAATAGGAACTTGGCAAAGAACCACCTTATAGAATAGATTATTGGAAGTAAAAACAAAGGAGTAATGGCAAAAAATAGAGTATGTGAGGAATTATGTTTGATCTCTCAAGTTGAACCTAAGAGTGTAGGTGAGGTATGTAAGGATGATCATTGGATTCAAGCAATGAAGGAAGAACTAGATCAAATTGTGAAGAATGAGACATAGGAATTGTTTCCTAGATCTAAAGATAAGAATGTAATAGGAAGTAAATAGGTATTCAAAAACAAGATGAAGGAAAAAGGTGAATTTGTGAGGAAAAAATCTAGATTGGTATGCAAAGAATATTCACAACATGAAGGTATAGATTTGAAGAAACAAATGCCCCTATAGCCAAAATGGAAGTAGTAAGAATTTTCTTGGCCTATGAAACAAATAAGAAGTTTAAAGTGTATAAGATGGATGTAAACTCAACATTTTTGAATGGAGAACCTGAAGAAGTCTATATTGAGAATGCTAAAGGAAAAGGATATGGTATACAAATTGAAGAAAGAACTATATGGTCTAAAGAAAGCACCTAGAACCTAGTATGGAAGGTTGGACAAATATTTGGCAAATTGGGATTTGCCAAAGGTACAACATATAGTAATTTGTAAATGAGAGAAATTGAGAATGGTTTGTTGATCATTGTGATATTTATTGATGACATAATCTTTGGAGGTAATGATGAAGCAAGTGATTGCTGAAGAAATAAGGAATGAGTTTGAGATGAGTATGATAGGTGAGATGAAGTTTTTCTTGGGATTACAAATAATGCAAAACAAAGGTGGTATTTTTATATCAAAAGATAAGTAATTAAAATATATGTTTAAAAGTTTTGGCTTCTTGGCTAAGCAAGAAACATGATTGTATTTTACAAAGTACAATTGAAGTAGAGTATGTAACATCAAAACAAATTTGTTCACATCATTTGAATAAAGAAGATGCTAAAGGAAATCGGGATTGAATATTCATATCCTTCTATCATGCATTGTGATAATACAAGTACAATGCATATGTCTAAGAATGATGTATTGCATTCTAAGACAAAGCATATATCCATTAATTATCATGTTTTGGGATATAAAGTTGCAAAGAAAGAAATCATATTGGAGTATGTCAGTACAAAAGATTAGATTGTAAATATCTGTATGAAGCCCTTACCTAAAGAAACATTTGAGTACTTGTGAGGTATGCTCAGGGTTATGCCCCCACCTACTTCTGAGTAGATGATGTAGAGATTGCATTAGCCCAGTAGTACAAAGCACTATTTTTTTATTGGACTGAATGGTGATGCTTCCTATATGGGGTATTATCTAAGATGAGCAGAGTCATCAAGAACTCTTTGTAGTTGGTATATAATAGTGTCTTTGGAAACTTGAGCTAATTGAAGACTTGGAGTAGATGATTGATGTAATGAACCCTTTGTTAGTGATGTCAATGGTAGAGAGAATACATAAAAACATATCCTATGAATGGGGAGAGAGAAGTACCATGAATGGGGGACAAGATCCTTTAATGGGGGAGAAACTAAGAGCTCCTATGTATTAATGGGGAGAGAGAAGTACCACGAATGGGGGAGAAGATCCTTTAATGGAAGAGAGATTGAATAACGAGGAAGAGATTGAGATCTCCTATGTATGAATGAGGGAGAGATTGAGTTGTTGATGGGGGGAAAATTGTGAACAATTGATTTCCATCCAAATAAGACTAAGAGTTGTTCCTGAGTGTCAAATTGTGAAAAATTAATGTCGATCCTAAGGAAAGAGATATAGACAGAGAAGTGTTCTAGAGGATTTGATATTTGATTGATGAAAATGATTTAGAAAGAAGAGAACAACAACAACAACAAAGTGTTGATTTGGTATTCTTGAAACTTAAATGTTTTTCATCTATTTTGCCATCAATGCCAAAGGGGGAGATTGTTAGCATGAATAATGATGGTATTCCTTTGGGGGAGTGTCCTAAGAATTTCTAGAGTACATGGGAGATTGTTATCATGATTTGTATGTTGCATTCATGACTATTTTTTTCATTGACGTCAACATAACACTATTTCTATGAAGATTAGCAGAGTAGAAGACATAGAACAAGATACTATAGACAGAGAATTGATGATTAGGTTAAACATAGTTAACGACATGTTCTACACTATGTCCTGGTGATGTGGTTAAGTGTGCATATTGAAAGCCAAAAATATGAAGAAGATATGGCTAATTTAAAAAAGATAGTATATAGATAGAGTTTCTGAGAAGAAGTTTGTTATATTATTATTGTATATGTTAAAAGAGATAAGATCATGATATGCAAGGTTAAAAAGTAACAATAGACACTCTGATGAGGACATAAGTGAGTGCACAAGGTTTGAGTTCACATGTGTGAGAAGTTGTAAAGATTGTGAGCTAAAAGTGTTGTGTAATCATAATATAATTAATTATCTATAGAGGTCCTATTATAAATATTTGGGAAAGCCTTAAGGCTAACTCAAGGAATTTTTTTGAGGACATGGTATAAAGGAAGGATATTTTTGTTTTGGTAAAGTGTGGATTTGGTGTGCGTGAAGTTTAAAGTGTGTGATCAAGAGCACAATATTTGGTAAATGTAAGTGATCCAAGGGATTATTGGATGTGAAGTTGGTGATATGGTATCGAGATTAGAAGAAGAGAAGTTTGATAGACAAGATAGAGAAAGAGGAAGTACAAGTGTAGCCCATTTCTATTATTCTACAAGGAATAATAAATAGATTAGTTGGACAATGAGTTTAATGGTCTTGTCCCTGAAGTTGTTTGGATAGTAGGTCCATTTGCATTCTACAACTACTAATAGGGTTGATACAACTCCTACTAGGGTCTGATATGTACTAGATGCATTTCATTAATTCCTAATAGGGTCCATCCTCTAACAAGGAACCTTTATATTAGTGCATCATTTTGTGGGTATCATCTCCACTAGGGTTTTCCCTCTAATCAAGGGTTTACCTAGTTAACATATCTGGTGTTGTTGTGTATGAGTATCTTGTTATGGTTTTTAATTATATTGCTCATATGGTTAAGGATTAATAAGGTTGATAATTGTTATAATACTTGTATAACTGATGAAGTTTTCATTTATGGAAACATATTCGTTGTATGAAGTCAAAAAATTATGACGATTTAGCTTTGAATTGAAGACTTAGAAAATTATCTAAGTATCAAAAAGTTTATTTGTCAGTACCAAACCTATTTTGGTTTGTGAAGTTGATAAAAAGTGAATTGGCATGTGCATAATTGAGGGAAGAAATAACATTCTATAAGGATCCTACATACAATTGTATGAGTCATCATGAATAGTATGGACAAAGTTATTGATGATTTAGTGATCATAGGTATGCATAGGCAAAACAAGACAAATATAAAAAATTGGATATTTTAAGTTAAGGAATTTTTTTATTTACCAAAATAATTACTTAAGAAATTAAGGAAAACATCTTGAATATTAACCCTAAGTGATAAAAAGTTAGTTTTGCATTTTGGGACATGTGTGATGGTATGAAGGGCAACAATACATATAATATGGTATAAATGACAGATCTTCATGATGAAAAGTTATGGCTAGGAGAAAATATAGTTGATATTTCAAAAAAATTGATTCATTAAGTTACTAGTTTGAGCAATGAAGGATCTATCCCATTGAATCAGAAAAATGTCAGGAAAATTGTAATTAAGAAGACACAATCAATTTACAATGGTAGAGGCATAGTTATAAGCAAGATAAAGTAGGATGATGTAAGGTTTGTGAGAAATGTTATTGCATGAAGTTATGTTCAATTTCTAGGGGTGATGAACTAGTAGTTGTATTTGTACATGCTACATATAAATCACATGTTGAGGGAAACAAGGTTACCTTGTGTGAGATTATGAGAATTAAATTGATAGATAATTTGGAGAGGATTAAAAAGACAAGCCATACACAATTTAGATTCCAATATTTGATTAATTAGATATTTTTTCCATATTATGAAGATATTTCCATTCATGTACCTTGCTAATTAGAATAATAAAAAATGCACCATGGACAAAATCATAGATTTGTATAGAAGACATCCTATTGATAAGATTGAGAGTAGTGCAACACTAGTTATGAAAAAATTTCAGACGTACGTGAAATAAAGATTTATAATTCCACTCACTATTGTGAGAAAGTATAGAAAAGAGATATCCTTTATGGTTGATACAAATTTTACTTACATAGAGGTAGTTACAATGAGAGTTCTATATGTTGACCCTCTTGGATATGAGGTAAAAGAAGAATCAATTGAAGGGTATGTGTAAGAAATTCCTAAATCAAATTTAGACCATTCCTATATATAATTTGGAACTTATGAGGACAATATAAAGTTGGCTTATATCAAGCTAAGATTGAGAATTCAACTAGAAATAAAATAGATAATACAATGAAAAATGTTATGGAGGAAGCACAAATGTCTTTGCAATATTTTGTAGCAGTAAGAAAGACAATATTAGGGATGAACCAAATTGGAAAAGAAAACATTATGTTTGTTCCATCATGAGTAGTATAATTTGGATCTTCTATGGGAGTCATAGTTGTAGAATGATAAGATAAAGAATCTACTACTCTATACGCAATAGTTGCACCTATGCCATAATTTATTCCATCACCACTAGTTCAGCCTAGGGAAGAAGAAGAAGATGTCACTATACTAAAAGTTCAATCATCTACATCTAAAGGAACAAGAAGGTTTGAAAGGTTGGTGGAGCTAAAAACATAACTAGTAGAATCCTCCAAACCTAATAGAATGAAGTAAATGGCTACTAGACAGGGTAAGAGATAGAAATTTATTGCTCCATATGAAGGGAGGAAAGTGAGAGGACAAGTGGCTACTCCTAAAGCTACACAAAAAAATAAAACAAGAAGAAGAGGGAAGAAGAAAAAAGAAAGCTACTTGGAGGTTGAGAGTTGAGAATCTAAATGAATATTTATTGAATGAAGGAAACCCTAAGAAGTTAAAGTAATTCTATGATAGGTATCCTATTTCTAAGAAAAGAAATTTAGGTGTGATTGTGATATAATATATGATAAATTTTAGGAAACCACTTGTTACAATTCATGGTGAACTAACTAAAGAATGATATGAAATATTGAATGAAGAAATATCAAGGTAGAAGAAAGATGAAGCAAACTTGAGAGAAGAAGTAATAAGAAGACATTTAAATGTGAAGAATAATGAACAAACAGACAGAATAATGCATTTTCTAAATCTACATGTGCGAGATAAAATGAGGGTAATAAGGATTATGGGAGAACTAAAAGATGAAGTTAATAGATATATTAAAATGCTTATGGATCATATTCTTAGTGATCCTATATAAATAGAGCTTATGTAGAAGAGATTGAAAAAGATATTTCAGAACCTTCAAGAACATCACAGAAACATATATCTATGGCTATAGAGATTGGTCAGGAAGAGGAAAAGGGAAAAGTGATATGGGGAGTAGTAGAGTCTCTAGACACTACCACTTCTTAAAATTCATGGTGAACTACCTAAAGAAAAATATGATATATTAAGTGAAGAAAGGTTAAGGTTGAAGAAAGATGAAGAAAACTTGAGGAAGAAGTAATGAATGTTGATAGCACAAATATTATTGTAGATGTATTAGAAGATCCTTTTAAGGATTGTGGCCCCATTGTTGATAAATTGATTGGATATATTACTTTTGATGATGAAGACAAGGAAGAAAAAGAGGAGAAATAAAAAGAAGTTGAAAGGCTAAAGAGAAGAAGAAGAAGAGAAGAAGGATGAGTATCTAGCTAGTTGGAAGATAATACTCATGAAACATCTTTATTTGTCCCACAACTAAAGCACATAGAGACATAAGTAGAAACCATTTTGAGTATGTAAGTAGATTATAGTCAGTTGATCACACCCATTAGAGACATAATAAAAAATGCTACTAGCTCAACTAAATCACCACTCAAAATCTTGATTGAAAATATAATGATTTCTACACCTTTGGGATTAGTAGAGGAACCTAAAATAGAAATGATTAGTCATTTATCAGTTTTGACAGCTAAATAAATCATTGAAAAGAGAAACAAAACAAAGAAAACTAAAGAGATTCTTGGAAAAATGACTGGACAACTAGAGAGAATGATGAACATTCAAATCAATGAGTTAACCCTCAAAAGAAAGAACAAATGTCATAGAAGAATTCAATAATCACTCTAAGACTCTGATTAAAGTAGCTCAAGTAAAAGCTCAAGTCAAGCATGATGCAAATATGTTCACAAAGGTATTTTGAAATGTCAAAAATGACTCAGCCAACTTAGACACTTCCATTAGAGAATTGAGAAAATGTGTGCAAGAAGGAATTTTTTTTTCTGAGAAATTTGTTATGTCACATAACTATATTCATACCTTGATGAAGGGTGATCCCCTTAATACCATAAACCCATAACAGAAACAAAGAAATAACAACAAATGTGAGAACAAAATATGGACTTCTTATTATTGTTACAAATGTGGAATTACAAAATACAAAATTCACAAGTACAATATGCTAACCCACATTGGCACCTTCATTACTATAATCTATAAGACTATACTATGAACTACCATCTAGAGTTGTTTTAGACAATGTTTGGGTCTTTCCTAAATAGGTAATTTTATGCCGCTTGGGAAGGTTCTAGATGCTCAAACTTAATACCTAGGGCTGATAGACCCTAACAATACATATAAAGTTGCCTAAATATATCTTTGACAAATTATTTTAGAAATTTTGTCTAGCCCAAATTTGAAAGGCCATAACTCTCAAACTATTGCTCCAATTGACTATTATAACCACTTTTCAGAAATGCCAGCTCATGATCTATATGCTTATAACAACACAAGTACCCTTTCATCAAGCTTTTAGACCTCATCAGGGCAGTCTAAGGCCTCTAATGGTGAGCATAAATATTTTTTTGCAAAATTTTCTACTGAAAATATGCAATAACTTCTCTGATACATAAGCTAGAGCAATGAAATTTCTATGGTAGACTTATAATTCTGAATTAACTTTCATTCAGAAAATGAGAACATTCTGAGTTCGTATGAAAAAATTACTAAAAATTTAAAGTTCCCATAAACAGTAACCACCCTATCTACTAGTTCTTTTAAAATAGAAAAGATTGAAAATAAAAATATTTTTGGGTGATTCAAGATTGCTCTTAAACCTAGGATGCACCTACATCAGACACCCAGGGTAATTTGAGAAGTGACCTTGTCACGTCTCAAGTGTTCAGAGGAAAACCAAGATGGTTAACCTCCTCCCTTGCTATCCATGATGAATCCTCTACTAGCCTCCCTTTCCATTTGACCAAGTATTCCTCATAAGTTATGTTTCTTGTACTTTTGCCAACATGACTATCCAATATCTCCTCAATCTCCTATATAGCTAAATGAGCTACTAGAATACTCCACTACACTTCTACAACTTCATCTCCATCACCTCCTTCATAATACTCTAACAAATCTTAAATACTAAATACTAGTGAAACATTTAATTCAACAGACAACTCCACTTCATAAGCATTTCCAGAATCATGCCTTTCCACTATCTTGCATGCTCCAAATTTTTTCATCTTCAACTTGTTATATGTACCCACTGGAAAACACTCCTTTCTCAAATGAACCATGACTTCATCTCTAATCTAAAATTCCTTATACCTTCTTTTCACATCTTCCTTAGCCTTGTACTTTGTATCCATCTTTATGATGTGCTTCCTCACCTCCTCATGGATGTTCTTCAAATGTTTAGTAAATTCTTCTGCATCAACACTACTTATCTCTCCTTTATCCAACTACCAAAATTTAGAAGCATTTTTGGGACTACTCTCATATAAAATTTGGAATGGTGATTTACTAGTAGTCCTATTGATAAAATTATTATACGTAAATTATGCCTGTGGTAAAATCATATCCCATTCTTTTGGCTTGTCTCCAACCAAACATCTCAACAATTTTCCCAAACTGTGATTCAAAACTTCTGTCCATCCATCAATCTATGGATGATGTGATGAACTAAACTTCAAATCTATCTTCAACTTCTTCCACAATGTATGCTAGAAATACCCATCAAATTTGGTATCTCGATCTGAAACTATACTCTTTGGCAGACCATGTAGTCTCACCACTTCTCTGAAAAACAACTCTACCACATGAATAACATCACTAGTCTTATTGCAAGGAATGAAATGTGCCATTTTCAAAAACCTGAGAACCATCACAAAAATAGAATCATGCCGACACTGCATCCTCGGTTATCCAACAAAAAAATCCATGTTGACATCCTCCTTCAACTTTTTTGGTATAGGTAATGGCTAATACAACCCTGTATTCTACTTCACTCCTTTCTCCATTTGACATACTCTACAACTCTATACAAACTTCTTCACATCTCGCTACAACTGTAGCTAGTAATAATTCTCAACAACTAAAGCTATGGTTTTATCTCTACCAAAATGTCCAACCAGTCCATGAAAAGATCTTACCTCTTTTGTACTGCTTGGAGTAGATATTTTGCTGAGATTACAAATCCTAGGTACACCAACTCCTTCTTTACAAATTTGGAATTCTTCAGGTTTATCAGCAACATTTCTTCCCTCAACTTATCAAACACCTTGTAAATATGAATCAAATGCTCCTCCAATGTCTTACTAAAGATCAAAATAACATATGGGTAAACAATGATAAAATTAACTAGAAACTCTTTTAGTACCTCATTTATGAACCTCATGAAAGTGCTTGGTGCATTGGTTAGCCCAAAAGGAATGTCTAACCACTTGTACAGTCCTTACCTTGTCTTGAAAGTGGTCTTTCATTCAAATCTATCTTTGTGAAATACTCAACCCACTCAAATAGTCCATAATATCATCCATCCTTAGCAATGGAAATCTATACTTAATTGTGATGTTGTTTATAGTGAAAGAATCTGTGCACATCCTCTATTCTCCATTCTTATTTAGTGCTAATTTGATTGGTATAAAACATGGAATCAGAGAATCTCTAATCAACCCCTTCTATAACAACTCATGAAATTTTTTGTTCAACTCTTCACTTTCTACTGGTGTCATTTTGTATCCTACCTTGTTCAGAAATTTGACTCCTAGAACCAAATCTATCTGGTGACTAATCTTCCTCATTGGGGCCAATCCATTAGGTACATTATCTGATACAATATTAGAAAACTCTCCCAACATATCTACAAATTCTCCAAGTACCTCCTCTACGTCTTCTTTACTATCTTTAGGAATTATAGAAAAAAATACATGCTCACACTTCATACCTTTGAGAAACTCTTTTCCATTCATAAAACATATTCTAGCAGCACTACATACCTTTTTTTATTTCTCCTTCAATGACTTCAACTTATGTTTCACTCCATCCTTGGTCAGACTGTAGGTATTTGCTTGCCCATCGTGTACAACATTCCTATCAAACTACCATGGCCTACCCAAAAACATATTCCATATGTCCATAGGTATGATATCACATAGTACCTCATCTTGGTAGCTTCCAATCTTGAACTTCACTGAGCATTTTTCATTGACCATGACCTTGTGGTCATCTTGCTCCCAAGCAAAACGGTATGGATGCAAGTGTTTCTATCTCTTTAGCTTAAACTTTGTGATAATCATTTCTGACACCAAATTGTCAATACTTCCACCATCAATGATCACATCACAACACTTATCTTCACATTTGCACCATGTGTGAAACAAGCTCCTCCTTTGATCAGGTTCATTCTCACCACTCAACAGGACTCTTCTGTTAACTAGGACTTCTCCTCTTTTACCATCTTCAAAATGTAATGATCTAGCATCTTCATCAACATGTACAACTCTAGTTTGGCCTTCTATTCATTGATCTATCCTTCCTTGGTGCTGGAAACATTCAAATTCTCTATGCCCTTCTTCTCTGCAATGAAAATATTTTTGATGGAAGCATCCTCTTCCAAATCCTTTTCCTCTACCTCTTCATCTGTAATCTCTATTGTTATGATCATGGAAATGATTAGAATTGTTTCCCCTTTAGTTCTGACTGCTACTTCCAACCTCATCCTTATTCTTTTGATCATCATTATGGCCTCCATAAGTCATCTGCTAGATCTTTGACCGCAACCTCTTCCAATATTCTTGTTGTCAAACTTCTTGCTCAGTTTCTCCTCAACTCTTAGGGAAAACTGGTATGCCTCCTCATTACTACTCATTTGAACTAGACTCAATTAATCTTGAATACTTGGCCTTAACCCATTAAGATAATGATCCACTTTATCCTTATCAGCTTCTGCATGGCTGGTTCTAATGAGAACTTGGTAGAACTCTTCGGTATACTCTTGAACATATTTACTCACTTTCTTCAACCCTTGCATTTGCTTTGACAAATCAAGCTCATAATCCATAGGAATGAATTTTTGTTTTAGTTTAGCTATCATCTGATCCCATCTTGTTATTTTCTCCTTTCCCTTTCTATTCTGCTCCAACTGCACCTCCTGCCACTAGATCTTAGCATGTCTCTTTAGTTTTGCCTTTGCAAAATTAACTCTATCAGGATCCTTGATATCTTAATACTCAAAGTACTCCTCCAATTCATTGATCCAATTGATCATCTCCTCGAGGTTGAGATTTCTCAAAAATGTGGAAACCTAAAACTTAGGTCACTTTCCAATCTTGGAGATGACCTTACAAACCATCTCTTCCTCTAGGTTTAGAACTACCTTTGCTTTGGCATTTTCTTCTTGTTCATCCTCATCCTCACTTTTATCTCTTATGACAAAATTTATTCCTTTGCACATTTCTTCTTCCAATTCTTTCATTTATCTTTGGAGGGCTCTAAAACCCTTATGTGTAACACCTGAAACTCTTCCACCACACTCTCTTCGTGGAGGTATTTTCATGCTTTTGCTAAAGTCCTAGTGCAAATTGCCTTATAATCAACGATCTGTCTACATGCTCAACACAAACCATGGTCCTAGTGCAAACTACCTCACAGTCGATGATCTTTCCACACTCTCAAGAACTCTATCTCTGATACCACTTGATGAAGGTTGATCCCCTTAATACCATAATCCCATAACAGAAATGAAGAAACAACAAGAAATGTGAGAACAAAATATGGACTTTTTATTATTGCCACAAATGTAGAATTATAGAATTCACAAGTACAATATGCTAACCCACATGGATGCCTTCATTATAGTAATCTGTAAGACTAAGCTATGAAATACTAGGTAAAAGTACAAACCTGTGTCACCTTTTGTAAAGAAATGAGATATCAGAATGCGACAGTTCAACATTAATGACAACAAAAATGGTATTTGTGTTTAGAATATGAAGATGATGTAAACTAATGAAATGTGTATAATTGGATGAGTTTTATGCCTATAATTTTTATAATTTTTTTGAGTAAGAATTTATTCATTTTATTTTATTTTGAAGTCCCTTTATAACTGTAAAAATATAAGGTGTGGTTCCCATCAAACAAGTATATGCAAATCATTTTTTTTTGTTCTGATTTGAAAATATCTTATAGATTACATGTATAGCTAGGGAAAAAAAAAAAAAAGAATTATTTTTTATGTATATTTTCTTTGTTATAAGTACTCAAGTTTGACCTTATCAAAATCCAACATTTTTTTCCTCCCGTCAAAACTTCTCTATCAAATCTATACCTTCTTGAAAAAAAATTACATATTCATGAAGAGGTTTCTCCCCTCTAGAGATAAATATGATTTTTAATTTTTTGTTGATATGATTTACTATTTTTTTAACTTTTTTGAGGGAGCATGTTTTGAAATGTTGAAATATCGACTTATAATATTTTGAGATTATAACATATTATAACTAATCAAAACACTCAAAAATTGATATAATGATGATACTAAATCTGAGATCTATAAAAGGGTATTTTTAGTTTTTCAAAAAAATTGAGTTTTGATAGAGAAATGAGATTTGACCAAACCAAGTTTTGGTATCCTAAATGATGACACAGATCTATGATTTTACCCTACCACCCAGAGTTGTTATAGACAATGTTTGGGCCTTTCTTAAATAAGCAATTTTATGCTGCTCAGGAAGGTTCTAGATGCTCAAACTTAATACCTAGGGCCAAAAGACCCTAACAATACATATAAAGTTAGCTAAATACATATTTGACAAATTATTTTATAAGTTATAGGTATCCCAACTTTGAAAGGCCATAACTCTTGAATTGTTGCTCCAATTGGCTATTATAACCACTTTTCAGAAATGCTAGCTCTTGATCTACAAGCTCAAAGCAACGCATGCACCCTTACATAGAGTTTTTGGACATCATATGGGAACTCTAAGGCCTTCAACGGTGAGCTTAAATATTTTTCTATAAATTTTTCTACCAAAAATTTGAAATTACTACTCTGATATATAAGCTGGAGCAATGAGATTGTCATGGTAGGCTTATAATTCTAAAATGAATCTTCATGTAGAAAATGAGAACATTTTGAGTTTGTATGAAAAATCACTAAACATAGCAAGTTCCCATAAATAGTAACCACCCTATCTAGTAGTCCTTATTAAAATAGAAAAGACTAAAAATAAAAATATTTTTGGGTGATGCAAGATTGCTCTTACACCTAGGATGCTCTTGTATCACACCTTCATCGCCAAGATTAGATAAATGGAAAATGAGCTAAAAGATGTGGTAAAAGAAATAAAGAATACAAATGCTCAACTGATTAACTTGAAAGAGAGAATCAATAAAATATAGGATGAACACAAATTGTTGGAAGAATCTAAGGAGCAGCTACTGCAAAGATTTTCTTTGTTAAGAGAGCATTTGACATTAAAGATAGATACAATTTAGAAATAGCTAGATGATTTCTTGAAGGAAAGAATATCATATGAAAATTTTACTTATCTAGACTTCCAAGCAATAGAGTTGCAATCCTATGGACTATGCGCACTCATCACAGTCCCAAATTCAATCAAAGAAGCATGGAATAAAAGTTTAGTGAGCTTAAAAATAAGTTTTTCTAATTGTATCTCATTGTTAAATAACACATCAACTTGAAGAATGAAGGTAACCATAATTTTTGACTTGTATGTATTTTTTGACTCACCTTTTTCATTGATGTCAAAGGGGAGTAATGACACATAAAATTGTGTATTGTATATGTAAAAGGAGATATAAGGTAGAGCATAGAGTAAATGGGGATAATATTGAGATTAAGATATCTAAGGACATAAAGATGGTACATAAATAGAAAATGATTGACATTTTGAAATTTTGTAATGGTCATGTGAAGAACTTCACAATTTTGAATTTTTGGGACACAGCCAAATTTCCCATATGCCTCCACCAATGCCAAAGGGTGGGGGCGGGGGGGGGGGGGGAGATTGTTAGAAATTTGGCTAGGTAGAGAGTTTGGAGTTGTCATTAATGGAAAAATATTACTTGTATGAAGTCACCACATTATAAAGATTCAATTTTTGTTTGAAAAGTTAGAAAATTGTCTAAGTATCATAGAGTTTATCTTCAACACATACATTATTTTGGTTTGTGAAGTTGATAAATAGTGAATTAGCACATGTGTACTTGAGGGAATAAAGAAAAAACTATAAGGATCCTACATGCAATAGCGTGAATCATTATGAGTAGAACAAATAGAGCTATGGATGATTTAGTGACCACATTTATGCATAGGAAGGACATTAATATATATGGAATTTGATATTTGAACTTAAGGAATTATTTTGTTTACTACAAAAAATACTTAACAAATTAGGGACAACATCATTGATGTTAACCCTAAGTAAGAAAAAGCCAGTTTTACATTTTGGGACATGTGTGATGGTATGAAGGCTGATAGTATAGAATAATATGGTATAAATGATAGATCTTTTGATTTGAAGTTTTTTGAAGTCTATGACATTAAAATGCTATTATTATGTAATGTGAATCTAATATTGAGAGTACTACGAGGCTGTATATGAAAATATTGTATAGTAAGATGCAAAGGGAAAATCAAATATTGGAGATGTCAACATTGGCAAGAGACTTTTGTATCTATACCTTTTTTTTACTGTATATATCATTGCACATTGCATTTTTTGGGTAGTGGGATCATTTTGCATACATTTTGTAAGTGTTTTAACAACTCCAAATAGGGTTGAGGCTTCTAACAAGACCAACTCTTCTAATAAGGATGAAGACACTATATAGATGTAATAAACTCCTAACATTGTCAATATCTTTAACATTATACTTGTGATTAGTGGATCAGTTTGTGGGTACCATCCCCACCGGGGTTTTCCCTTGGTCAATGTTTCTCTAGTTAACAAATAATGGTGTTATAAGTTGCATTGTGTTATTGTTATGTTTACATTTTAGATTATTCAAATGTGCAAGTTTTAAGACTATAAAGGATGTTTTAAATTTGAATGAATAAAATTAATTAAAAAGGATGTCCAAAGAAACATTATTTTTAATCAATGTTATGCATTCAATTTTATTGAGGAGACCCTCCTAGATTCCACCCAATGAAGTGATAAATTCAACAATGGAACATGTGCGGATTGATCTTCTTGACTTGCAAATATTAGGTAAGAATTTAATCCATGTTAATAAACATTTATATTCTTATGCTAGTAGATACAAATGTTGGTGTAGTGAGACTTGATGAACTTCTCCTACTTCCATTTGTTTATATACTCAATGTTTCCACACCAATCATGCCAACAAAGGTGGTGATTTTAATTTGGCCTTTTCTCTGTGGCTAGCTAATCATATTGTGACTCTTTTATCTAATCTAAAAAATCACTTCATTTGGGTTTCTATTATTATAAATTAAAATTTTATGGTGTTCTCTTGATCTACACCCCTAACTCTCCATCTGAGAGGATTTCTCTTTGCAAGTGGTTTAATTGTAATCTTCTTAGTGTTGAGTGGCTCTTAGGAGGATGATTCAACATGGAGGTGCTGGTAATTTGGATAGGTAGATAGTTTTGAGTTGTCATTTATGAAAACATATTACTTGTATGAAGTCAACACATTACGAAGATTTAGTTTTGGTTTGAAGACTTAAAAATTTATCTAAGTATCATAGAGTTTATCTATCAACACAGACATTGTTTTGGTTTGTGAAGTTGGTAGAATTTAAATAGCCTTGTGTGCACTTGAGAGAAGACATAACACTCTACAAAGAACTACATGCAAGAGAATGAGTCATTATGAGTAGTACATATATAGTTATTAATGATTTAGTGATTGCAAGTATGCATACACAAAACATGACAAAGTCAAGGAATTGGATATTTTAAGTTAAGGAATTGTATTTTTTTACCAAAAAAATTAGTTAAAAAATTAGGGATAACATCCTAAATGTTAACCCTAAGACAAAAAAATGTTATTTTTGCATTTTGGGACACATGCGATGGTATGAAGGCTGAAAGTACCTAACAATATGGTATAAATGACAGATTTTTAGGATGAAAAGTTGTGGCTAGGAGACAATGTAGTTTGCATTTCACAAAATTTGATTCATCAAGTTATCATTTTGATCAATAAGGGATTTGTCCCATTGAATGAGAAAATTTTCAAGAAAATTGTAAGTGAGAACACACAATCAAATTACAATTACAAAGGCATAGTTATAAGAAAGACAAAGTAGGATGATGTAAGGTTTGTGAGAAATATTAGTATAACCAAGTTATATTCAAGTTCTAGGGATGATGAATGAGCAATTAGATTTGTACATGCTGCATATAAATTATGTGTTAAGAGAACCAAGGTTAACTTGTTTAAGATTCTTAGAATTCAATTAATAGTTAATTTGGAG
This sequence comes from Cupressus sempervirens, assembly GCA_028749045.1. Taxonomy (NCBI): domain Eukaryota; kingdom Viridiplantae; phylum Streptophyta; class Pinopsida; order Cupressales; family Cupressaceae; genus Cupressus; species Cupressus sempervirens. The sequence continues at coordinate 703,430,451 of CM053792.1, forward strand.
AGGATTGAGAAGAAAATGAATGGACAGTTTAGATTCCAATATTTGATTACTTATATGTTTTTCCATCTGATGAAGAGATGTACATTCATGACCCTAGTTGATTGGAACAATAACAAATGCACCATGGACAAAATTATAGATCTATATAAAACGCATCCTATTGATAAGATTGAGAGCAATGCAATACAAGTTCTAAAATCATTTTAGATAGGCATGAAACAAAGATTTAGGATTCCACTCACTATTGTGAGAAAGTATAAAAATGAGATATTCTTTATGGTTGATACATATTTGAATTACATAGAGGGGATTACACCTAGAATTCTATATGCTGAAGCTCTTAGATATGAGGTAAAATAAGAATCAATTGAAGGGTATGTGCAAGAAATTCTTAAATAAAATTCAGACAATGTTAGTGTGAGATTTGGAATTTGTGAGGATAATATGCAGCCAACTTATATGAAGTTATGATTGAGAATTCTTCTAGAAGCAAAGTAGACAATACAATTAAAAAGATTATGGAGGAAGCACAAATATATTGCAAGAGTTTGCAGTTGTAAGGCAGACAATATTAGGGATGAAACAATTTGGACAAGAAATTTTTTTGTTTATTCAACTATTAGTAGTTGAAGTTGGACCTTCTATGGATTCAAAGTTGTAATACTATCAAACAAAGAATCTACTACTCCATATGTATCAATTGCACCAATGCCATAATGTGTTCCATCACCACTAGTTCAAACTAGGGAAGAAGAAGAAGACATTAGCATAGTAAAAGTTCAATCATCTACATCTAAATGCACAAGAAGGTCCCCAAGGTTGGTAAAGGTAAAAAAAATCTTTTTAATGAATGTTATGCATTCAATTTCATTGAGGAGGCCTACTGGACTCCACCCAACAAAGTGAAATTTTCACAATGGAAAATGTGGGGATTGATCTTCATCGCTTGTAAATATAAGTAAGAATTGAATCTAGGTTAATAAACATTTATATTCTTATACTAAAAGATATAAATGCTCATGTAGTGGACTTGATCAATTACTCTTACTTCCATTTGTCTAAATGGTCAATTTTTCCACACCAATCATGCCAATAGATGTGGTGATTTTATTTTGGCATTTTATCCATGTCTAGCTAAGCTTATTGTGACTATTTTATATGATCTTAAAAATCACTTCATTTAGGTTTCTATACTTATAAATTAAAATTTATGGTGTTTCTCTTGATCTACACCCATAACTCTCCTTCTAAGAAGATTTCTCTTTGCGAGTAGTTTCATAATAATCTTCTCAATGTTGAGTAGGTCTTGGGAGGATAATTCAACATGGAGGTGTTGGAAATTTGGTTAGGTAGATAGTTTGGACTTTTCATTTATAGAAATATATTACTTGTATGAAGTCAAAAAATTAGGAAGATTCAATTTTGGTTTGAAGAATTAGAAAATTATCTAAGTATCATAAAGTTTATCTGTCTGCACTGACACTGTTTTGGTTTGTGAAGTTGATAGATAATGAATTGGTATGTGTGCACTTGAGGGAAGAAAGAACAAGCTATAAGGATCCTACATGCAAGATAATGAGTCATTATGAGTAGTAGAAACAAAGTTATTGATGATTTAGTGATCATAGGTGTGCACAAGTAGAACATGACAAAGATAAGGAATTGGATATTTTAAGTTAAGAAATTGTTTTGTTTACCAGAATGATTACTTAACCAATTAGAGATAATATCATTGATTTTAACCCTAAGTGAGAAAAAAGTCACTTTTGCATTTTGGGATATGTGTGAAGGTATGAAGGCTAACAATATATAATTATATGGTATAAATGATAAATCTTCATGATGAGAAGTTGTGGCTAGGAGACAATGTAGTTGACATTTTAGAAAAATTGATTCATAAAGTTACTAGTTTGAGAAATGTAGGATGATGTAAGGTTTGTGAGCAAGATTATTGCAACCAAGTTATGTTCAAGTTCTAGGGATGATGAACTAGCATTTGGCCTCATACATGCTACATATAAAGTATATGTTGAGAGAACCAAGGTTAACTTATGTGAGATTCTAAGAATTCAATTGATGGTTAATTTGGAGAAGATTAAGAAGACAAGGAATGGAAAGTTTATATTCCAATCCTTGATTACATACACATTTTTCCATATGATAAAGAGATTTAAATTCCCACCCCTTGATGATTGGAACAATAAAAAATGAACTATGGACAAAATCACAGATATGTATAGAAGACATTCTATTGATAAATTGAGAGTAGTGCAACACTAGTTATGAAATCATTTTAGACATACATGAAAAAAAAATCAATATTTCACTCATTTTTGTGAGAAAGTATAAAAATGAGATATTCTTAAAGGTTGATACAGATTAGACTTATACAGAGGTAGTTACACCTAGAGTTCTATATTTTGACCCTCTTGGATATGAGGTAAAAGAAGAATAAAATGAAGGGTATGTGCAAGCAATTCTCAAATCAAATTCAAGCCAGTGTAAGATTTGGAACTTATGAGGAGAATTTGTAGATGGCTTATTGTTAGAATAATTTAAAATAACTAAGATGAGTGAGGGTGCATCAATTATCCTTAGGTCTGGATGTTCCAAACAAACTTTCAACCACTTTCAAAAACTTAGATTTACTCACTAGTCCATTCAGTCTGGATAAAAACTTATCAATAACATAAAATTGACTTTAAATATGTAAAAAATAAAATAGTAAAATATTTAAAATAACATTCACACACATATGACACTAGGATTTTACATGGAAACCCAATTTGGGAAAAACCATTGGTAAGATGCTACCAAATTTTCACTCTTCTCAAGTGAGACTGGTTAAGAGCCAACCTTGTTCAAGGTTACAATACACACTATTAGGTGTGACCCCATTACGGGATTTAATCACCATAATAGGAGTGGGCTTGTTAGAGGACTTAATAAAATCCCATTAGAATGTCACATTGATTAAAGGATTTACAAATGACTATAAGGTCAACCTTGATTGATGGATTTTAACTAATACAATTGTTAGAAAGTAACATCAAGTTGATTTGATAAATACAACTCACCTTTCAAATATAGATCACAACATAGCTCATCTATTGATTGGAATTCATTAATATCTCCATCAATGAGTCACTTGGAAACCCTTCAAGCAATCACACTTCACCTCTGCTCAACTCTTCAAGCCTTTTGCTCAAGTTCACTAATCAATAGAATGAAGAACTACTCCAACCTTTCAAGGTTATCCTTATGCCTCATTAAATAGGTATCTTTGATCTTTTTCCTCTTAAACATTGCCATTGATCTTAGGGTTAGGTTAGATTCATCAAATCTTTCCATCATTTCATTTCCTTCTTCTCGTTCTAGATAATTCTCAAAATTTCTCTTTGAATCCATACCTAGGAATGTTCAAACATAGTTTCTCAAACATTAAATCCTCCATCTCATCAATATTTATCCTTAACAAGCTTTGAACAATCTAAAAATTCAACTATGTCAACTAGGAATCTAAATTCCTGTCAAAATTATCACAATACTGACACTCAGCCAATACTACATTCCTCAACCTTGGTTATCACTAGATAATTTTATCAACACTAACTATCTTTCTTGGCTTATATTGTCTTCCTTGGATCTGAATTTTTTGATACTCTATCTTTACTGATGCTCAATCGATACTATATTTTCTCGACTTCTACTATTCACTCAGTCGACACTAGGATAACTCAACTTCAACTATAAGTTCCCTAATCTTCTGCTCTATTTCTTAGTTTAGCTTATGCATTTGTTCCTTCATTAGTCATCTCAACTAGGCTTCAACGCTTAATGTAATGAATAAACAACACATTATCTTGTCAAACTACTAACTAATCAAGTGCCCATTGTAGTTCCTTATAACTCAACCTTTTCACTAGGTGTTCTTGTTACCTCTTCTTTTCAAATCCTTTTCATAAATCAAATGATATAGCACTCTACTTGGATAGAAACTACCTCACTAGTAAGGTTTGACATCAATGACAACATAACAATTGTTCTAATCATAACTTCCAACAATCTCCCTCTTTGGCATTGATGACATCACCTCTAGTTACCATGCAATCCAAAATACTTGACTTTCTTCAATCAACTCCCTCTATGTTCAGTAATTGGTCTTCATTAATATCCTTAGTTTCATTCTAATTCTCATCTTAGTGCCAAACAATCTCCTTGATCTCATCTTTTAGTTGCATTCTAATTCTCATCTAGGGAACTCTACTAGACAACACCTCTAGACATTAATAAAGTTGGACAACTAATGACTCCATTTATCATGTCAAAATATGATCTCCCTCTTTGATAGATACCTTATAATGTGTGAACTACTTGACTTTTTTCTCATGTTGTATGATAAATGTACACACTCTCCCTCTTTCTCATTATTGATGCTAATTTCTTCACTTATCTCCCTCTTTTACAATAATTCCAAAGACACTTCAATCTTTCTCATACATCTTCAACATGTAGACATATCTTTTTCAGTTTTCTAAAGTAGATAATTTTCTCACAAGCTTTAGGAAAATCCTAAAGTGTGACCTTGTACATCAATTTGTAAGATATTTTGATTTAAAAAAATGATGCAAAGCTCCATCTCAGCTTAGGCAACTTCAACTAAGGGAATGCCCCCTAATTTAACTCTTATCTATTAATGATCATCCTTATGTAAAGATTTAGTTAAAATATTAGCTATCTATTCCTTTGTATTCACATACTCCAATATCACTTCTCTATCTTGTACCAACTCTCTCAAGTAATGGTACTTGATAGTAATGTGCTTGGTCTTGGTGTGCATCACATGATTCTTAGATATGTTTAGAGCACTTGTGTTATCACATATTATTACAACTATTTCGATGATCTCTTTCTTTATTCCTTTAAATAATTGCTTGATCCACGCTATGTTTGAATAATTAACTATTGCTACTACATTTTCAACTTTTTTTGTGGATTGAGAAATGCAATTCTTCTTCTTTCTTGTCTATGAAACTAGTATGTTTCCTAGAAAGAAAGCTCCACCAATTGTACTTTTTTTATCATCACCATTTCCAGTCCAATCTGCATCAGTGTACACTTTAGTTCAAACTTGTCAATTTTCTTGTAATATAGCCCATAATCCTATGTTCCTTTCAGACATCTTTGTATCCTTTTTATACCCATCATGTGATTCTCCTTAGTTTTTGCAAAAAATATAGCAACAATCCCAACTACTAGTGCAATATATGGTCTATTGTGAACAACATATTTCATCCTTCCAATCATTGATCTATACAAGGTTTGATTCACATCAATAAAATCATTAGATACTATTTAACATTTTATGTCCATTATCTACACATGTACTAATTGGTCTCAATTATTCCATTCCAAAGGTTTTCAATACCTCCTTGACATTTTTGGATTGTGTAGTGTATATTCCCTTCTTCATTTGATACACTTGCAAACCAAGAAAGAATTTGATGTCTCCAAACATATAAATCTCAATTTGTTTCTTCATTTCATTAGAAAATGATTGACACAATGAATCTTGTCCTCCAAATATGATATCATCCACACATATCTCAGCTACTATGCATGTACTAATTGGTCTCAATTCTTCCATTCCAAAGGTTTTCAATATCTCCTTGATGTTTTTGGATTGTGTATTGTATATTCTCGTCTTCATTTGATACACTTGCAAACCAAGAAAGAATTTGATGTCTCCAAACATAGAAATCTCAATTTATTTCTTCATTTCATTAGAAAATGATTGACACAATGAATCTTTTCCTCCAAATATGATATCATCCACACATATCTCAACTAATAATATCCCTTTTTTAGATTTAGCCTTCAAGTATAGATTGTCATTATCATTAGTCCTCGCAAAACCAAATTTTACCAAATATGTATTCAACCTTTCATACCTTTATCTAGGGGCTTGTTTCAATCCATACAATTCTTTATGTAGCTTACATACCATATTTGGCTTTCTTGTGTCAACAAATCCTTTAGGTTGTTCAATGTAGACTTCTTCTTCAAGAATTCCATTCAAAAATGCAGATTTGACATCCATTTGATATACTTTGAATCCTTTGTAAGAAGAATATGCATGAAAAGTTCTTACTCCTTCTAATCTTGCAACTAGGGATAATGTCTCCCCATATTCAATTCCTTCTTTTGCATATCCCTTACAAATTAGTCTTTCTTTTTTTCTTGTGACTTCAACTTTTTGTTTTAGCTTGTTTCTAAATACCCAATTTGTACCAATAACATTCTTGTCTTTTTGTCTAGGTACCAATTTCCAAGACTTTTTTATCTCTATCTTCTCAATCTCTTCATTCATGGTTGTAATCTAATCTTCGTTCTCAAGTGCATCCTTGACTATTCTAGGCTCAAATTCACATAATAAGCATGTATCACTCCTCAGTCATTTTCTTGTCATAACTCCTGAATCTTTATCTCCAATGATTTGAGCTTGTGCATGATGTCTTCTCACATATTTTGCTAGCACAAGTTCTTGTATTTCTACTTCTTTTTGTGTATCTTCAGGTTCATCTTCTATACTCACTTCAAGTAGCACTTCTTGTAACTTAGTTTCTACCTCTAGTTGTTAAAAAATCACTTGCTGATGCTCGACATACTCTTCTTGCCACCAACACCAATTTATTTATTTTTGACACATTATTTTTGTACCTCAACATGCACTAGTTATTGCTACTTGACAACTTTCTTCTTAGGTTTAGGTAGACTACTAGGCTCTCCTTCATCAATGTATATGAATTATATGTAATCTTATGGTTTTTTATTACATCCAAATTCATTATTTTATCATATTCATCAACTTTCACATTTTCTTTTAGTGGAATATCCTAGGAGTATGCATTCATCACTTTTTGCACCAATTTTTTCATGTATATTTTCCTTCAGTATAAGTATTTTCCTCCAAATACTTTGAAATAGTTTACATTAGTTGCATATCCATACCATAACTCAAAATGTATGATATTTGCACCTTTCTTGACTTGTACTTTAGTCAAGCTATAAACTATAGTACTTACAACTTCTCTCCAATACTTTGGTACAACATTCTTCTCCATCATCAATGTCCTAGCATAGTCCACAATTGATCTATTCCTTCTTTCATCTATACCATTCTGTGGAGGGGTCCTTGCTGCAGACATCTATTTCTTGATTCCTCTATCATTGTAGAATGTGTTGAATTCTTCAGATATGAATTTACCTCCTCTATCAGATCTTAGACACTTTAAGATTCTACATACTTTTTCCCACAATTGAATATTGTTAATTACTTTATAACTTGCATATGAAAGTAAACCAACAATGCTGAATTGTAAATATAACCATGCACATAGAGAACTCATAACACCATTATTAGTTAACTAAGGAAACCTTGGCCAAGGAAAAACCCTAATGGGGATGATACCTGTTAACCAAAGTGCTCTCCCGCCAAAAATTCAAATTCAAATGATAGTCCATTTTAATGGTCACCTAGGGTTTCTTATGAAATGATTTAACATTAGCTATATTCCTTATTTCATATTATGCCTTAGAACATTTTAAGTAGTGACCATGCGGTTCACATAGTCGTAGTTGGTTAAGTGCTAACTAAGGTCAAAATAGTCGAGGTGTGATTGCTCTATGTTCGCATTGTCACAAAGTGTATTGGCTTAACCAAGGTTGGGATGGCGAAGACGTGTTTACTTTGTTTTCTCCCGAACACATGATTATATTAACATGCTATAGTTCAAGTTGTGATAGTGCAAAAAGGGGAAAATCTTCAAAGTTTTTGAAGATGCATTTTGTACCATTAGATCTTTCAAATCTATGGCTAGTGCATGATCGTAGCGAGTTAAGAGGTGGCTAAGGTTTGAGTTGTGATCAAGCAATACCCCTTGTTTCACTTGCTTGCAAGGATTAAAGTGTGAACCTTAGGTTAAAGTGGCGATGGTGTAGATGTGGTCAAGATTATCTTTGTAGGGTCATGACAGTTAATGGAAAATGTGAGAGGTAGGCTGTGAGGCAATGATAATCAATGGGTCATAGTTTTGCAAGCAAGAACTGTTATTAAGGAAAGGTGGTGGCAAGGCCGCGATCATAGGTGGTCAAACATAAGATATAGAATTGAATACTGAGAGAGTGGTAAAATGCTAAGAGATGTTTGGTCCATGTGGCAAGACTTGATGGATAACTCCAGTTGACCAAATAACATGGTTGATTTGGCAAGTTGATGGAAATGGGAGCAATTCCTTGATGATGAATCTTTCTAATCTCCTACAACCACTCTCATCATTCCCTAGGTCTGATGAATGAAAAGAGATGCTCCACTACCACCTGTTGATCCATCCATATAGTCAGAAGTTAATGACTGATGTTCTTGACCTCTCAAAGCTTTGTTTGGTGAGGAAGTGATCTTCTCGTGTATGGATTTGCATTGTGATTAGATCTTTCCAGTTTTGGCTATAATTATCCTATGTAGATTTGATTGTAGTGGTTGAATTTTATCTTATGATGGAAGTTATCTAAGTTATGCTTGCACTATAAAAGAAGATGTTGTACTCTTTCTTTGGGTTAGATCTTCTCTCTTTCTTTGGCATCGCCTTGGCATGCTACTGTAAATTCCCTCTTTGCCTCTAAATTATATGACATCCTTTTTTATCTCCTTTGGTTGTTGATGTACTATGCAAGCTTTGTCTGCCTCTCTTTGATGTACTATGGATATCTATAATCTACATTTTTGTATCTCTATTGGCTCATGAATGATAAGAAGTGAAACATTTTCTCCTTGTGCCACTCATGTGGTTGTTTGATCTTTATGTAGTTAATAGATTAAAGCAATTATGAATCCATATATCTTTGAATTGCCATAATAATAGTATTGTGCATATACGGGTAGAGATTGACCTAAACACCCTATTTTGATGCATCGCCTCTTTAGAGTAGATTAGATAGTTACTTTCATGTATTCCTTCTCCCTTTTCTCTTAAAGAATAGTTTTAGTGCATCCAAATAGTAGAGGAAGTCGACCTTCTCCAAAGGCTCAACCTCATAGTTCAAGTCCCACAACTTGGAGGTTGTTTCCATGTTTCACAAGGTTGTCCTTAGGTAAAAACTTTGGACAAGGGTGCAAGCTTTTGTGATAACAGTTTTTGGCACGCTCGGTGGGACATCATATTAAAACATTGAAAGTTCATTGGCGTTGAAGAAAGATTCCATGCTCATGTTGAGGAGATAGTATTGCCTTCAATATTAAGCCTTTAGGAGGCTCATTTGTTCCAAATTACTTGGTGACTCTACCTTCAAACACAATCTATTTTCTAGACCAAATTTGTTGTGATTCATGCCTAAGAAACACACAAGGGCATCTTCCAGAGGTAACTTCCAATATCAAGAGCTTTCTTTTTCTAATCCAAGAAGAAAGGCTAGGGTATCTCTATCACTAGTTAGGAGTACAATAGCAACACGTACCCATACAAGATCTATCTCCACTCCTCTTGTTCTTAGGTCTCAACCTAGGATACCATCTACTCATATTAAAAGATCAAGTTTGCTTACATGGCTAGAGCTCATGCTTTCACCATCTTTAATGGTGGGATCCCCCTTCTATTAGCCCAAAGCATGACATACCAATATCATCTCTTAAAAGTGCACCTGAGTTTAATGGTGAAACCTCCATCTCCCCTATTGAACATATTCAGGAGGTGTCTAATGTGTGCAATATTCATAGCATCTCCGAAGATGATGTCAGAGTCAAGTTTCTGGCCTCATCCTTGAAAGGATGTGATGACCCTAATACAATAAATATTGATCTTGAATATCATAACTACATATCGACTAAAATGTCGATTCTATTATTAGATAAATATCTAATAATAATATACACCTATACTATAATTGGCCATCAATTAATAGACAATCAATATTAATATAGAACTAGAACTAATAGTTAAATACTATATACTAAACTAAAACTAAAGTTTATTATATAACATAAAAATTAATAAAAAATGATAAACTATTACTAATACATAGCGATCGTTGATGGAAATCATCAAACATCGCATCTATTGAAGACATACATCGAATATTTAATACCAATGAGAACCTCAAGAAAATCATCGAAAAAAGGATAAGCAGCAAATCATACTATATTCAAAAGGACACAGTAGTACGTGCCATTGAATGATAATAAATAAATTGCAGCCTAAACATTAATAAAAGTTTGATTGAGAATGACGATTAAAAAATGTTGGAGCCACATAAAGGAACAAAGGAATTGATAATATAAGACTCAGACTTATAATTACACTTGGCCAACGTAAAGTATAACCCAGGAAGCCCAAAGGCATCGGTTTATGCAGGTATGTGGAAGGCGTAAGGTAACACTAATAACAATGCATATGTATTCCATTCTATAAATAAGGTAAAGGTAAACATTGCAGCAATAAAGTAAGGATATAAATAAGTAAATAAGTCTTACTTTAGAAAGCTAAAGAAATCAGATTTCTCCCTCCTTATTAAAAGAATAAGGAGTCTTGTATTTAAGGTAAACAATTTTACTCATTTTGACATTGTGTAGGAAATATCTATTTCTAAGATCTTAATTAATAACATGTCTAATAAGATAGTCATAAATAAAGTAATTTAGTAATAATGGATTATATAACATTATAATATAAGTAAGGAATAAATTTATGCTATATACTTAAATGTCAAATAACTTGTATAAGAGTAAAATATTAATATTATAAATGATTATAAATAGATTTATATATTATTAAAATATATTATAATTCATTTTTTAAGTGGTATTTAGAAATATAAATAAATTATTTATTTGGTTTGTATATTTTCTATCAAAGGAATTAAGAACTCATAGTGCCAGTATAAGGACATAGCTTGCCTATATAATGGCTTCATGCTAGTATAGAGTTAGGAGTCATCCTCATATAAATGGCTATCATGCCAGTGCGAGACATGAGTAACCCTGTATAAATGGCTAGATGAGAACAAGATAATGGTTATAAATAACGAGTAAATCATATATTTTTACTTTTAAGTATTTAATCCTAACATTAATTTTGTAAGTATTAGTGTCCCAATCTAACCCTAATAGTGGGGACATTACAAATTTGAGGCTTAGGCATAAGGATTATATATATATATATATATATATATATATATATATATATATATATATATATATATATATATATATATATATATATATATATTCTACAATTAATAATAACATTACAGGAAGAATTCATGTACTAATTCATGGTATTACTAAAAGGAAAGTTAATAGATTTAAACGAAATGAATAATTAGATTAATTCTATTTGAATTCCACAAAGAGAACAAGTATTTGTTATTTGCAGGTACTAGAGTTCCATAAGAGAATGAGTAATATACTCATTAAGAGATGGATCTCTTTATTTACAGGATGAGGCTATTGGAGATTGTCATGATCTCCTTAGTCTCCAGATGTATATCACAAAATGAATAGATACAAATACCATATATGAATTCAATATTTGTTAAGAGATGGACTCCTATCTAGGGGCAAACCTAGGGACAAATTTCCCCACTAACTTAGAATAATTTTTTATATCACTAATATTTGATAAATTATTGTACTAATACTGGTTTTGTAGGAGATTCAACAGAAGAATAATCAAGGACATTAAAAAGGAAAGGCACTACAATGGTATAGAGGTTTGCCTCACAACTTTATTACTGATTGGGATGGGTTAGGGGCAGCCCTATGCAAACATTTTGAGGATAAAAGTGATCACCTATCACTTTTGGAACAACTAACAACTATCAAAAGTGCCCACCATGAATGTATGACTGATTTCAATTATAGATTTCAGAAGACATGGGACAAAATATCTACTACAATGAAGCCCTCTCTTGGTAATGCATTCTTGTATTATCTCAAACCCTTCAATTGCTACCACTTTGCAATCTATGGGAGGGGACACTTTACTAAATGCTTATGAAGTTGCCATAAGAGTAGAAAATATTTTGATACAAGGAGGAAGTTAGCTCCAAGGCCCCAATTGCATTTCTTCCCTGACATGCCTACTCATCACCCTATTGTAGCCCTTACTCATGTCTCCTCTATAAGTCAGCCTCTTGTTGTGGTCCTAATAGCCTTCACATCCTCTAATGAAGTTGATAGGATCAAGGCCATGATGTAGATGCTAATGCAAACTTGGATAAGAGGATGCAAGATCAAAAAAAGGAAGATGGAAGACAACATTTCAATAGTGCAAAAGATGGGAAATGAGCTAGTGACTATGAAGAGGTAGCAAGCTCAAAATAATAAGCCTCTCCAACTCCAAAGTTAAGGCCCCATTCATGGTAGACCTCTGAACTAGAGTCATCTCCCCTATTGGAGTTCTTTTTGGTAAAGAACATATCAGGTGGATTTAAACCAGATATTGGGAAACAAAGACAAGGACAAGCCTAAGGATGAGCTAAATCCTATATTCAACAAGGCTAAATCTTAATTCTGGGCCAAACATTAACAAAGTCAACATGACTCACTTCACTTTAGGCTCTGCTAAGCCAAGGTGGGCAAACCTAAGGGATTTATCTTATTAACTTGATATTCTTCTCTGCAAGACTATCCCCTATAGTAGAAATGGTCAATATTCTTTTATAATTTGTTGACAAACTTGCTAATTGCAGTAGCTAATTACAACTAAAGAAAGTAACAACAAATAAGCTATGACCTGCACTTCTATCTCTTCAATACATAAAATGTGAAATTGATTTTTTGTTGTGATTGTTATGTAAAAAGGTGAATCAACAATGCACTCTTGAACTTTAGAATGGACCAGTGTCTAATCCAGTGGGATATGGAGTTAGAGATTAACAGTTTTGGACCTTTTTAATCAACTTGTGATTGAAAATGTCAACATTAAACTTTTTTGTTTCATTCAGATTCTCATCCTTTTCATAAAACCTAAACCTTGTCAATTATAGAAAGCAATTATCCAATTCTTTGAATCAACATCAATCAATAAGAGACATATAACCTTTTGGATTGCATTAAACTAAAAAGAAACTTGTCTATTCAGTCCCAAAGCTATAGATATATGCAAAAGAGATAAAAATTCAAAGATAATGATATTTAAGGATAAATCTTTCAATTTAAATCTTAACACTGCAAATAAAACTCATAGTATGACATAAAGAATAAACCAATGGTCCCAAATATTCCTTTTGTATTCAACTATGTATACATGTGAACTCATTCAGATTATTATAGAACAAAATGGACGAACTGCAAAATAATACATGACACATATATAAATTCTACAGAGAACCAACCTCTATTTCTCATCTTGGGAGTCCATATCTAGGATTGCAACAAGCCACAGATGAGAGGAGGACACATGTCAAAATTTTAATGGAAAAAAAAACTTTTGGAAGATGTACACAATAAATACATAGAACATTCTTCCAAAAATATCGATAAAAAAGATAAGTAGCTAAGATGACAGAAAAGTATTAATGTTGAATCTTTGGTCTTTTCTTCTCCATCTACTTTATCTGCCCCGTTTGCAAAATATCTCAGCTACCTCCTACTGATAGAGCCTTTATTTCACCCACTGCTTCCCAAACATAAATCTCCCTTTTAGTGGCCTAGTCAGTATTCTTTACTTCTTGTAAATCTTGAGTAGCCTTGGTCCACCTGGCATCCATGATTGATTTTGATTAAACAATAAATTTATTTAAATTTATTTCTGCCTTAAAAGGAGAATCAACTAAAGCATGGAATGGGGAATTAGACACATCTTCAAAAATGGCTACTGTAGTCTCTTTGGTCATAATGTTATCAAAAGAAGCTGACCACTCTTGCCAATCTCTTACTACATTAGTAGCATTTAGTATTGATGGTATACAAGGCTCCACCCCCTTAGATAAAATTTTCAATTTTCCTTGTATGACTTGTAGTTTACTAGTAAAGAAGCCACTTAATTCTTTTACCATTTCTAGGCTCTCCTTTATAGTGAAAATCGTGTCTAGCAAGTCTAGCAATCTATCTAAAAATTGAATATAAGGCCCCCATAGGCCAAAGGTAGGTGTTAACTATGAAAGTGCTTTATTGCAAAACTGCTTAGCATTTTGTAAAGCAATATATAAATTGTGAGCCTATTGTGATATGTTCTTCAAAACATCAACTGTATGGCTCACCATATTCTTAAGGATCTCTGTCCTCACATCTCCTCCTTGCCGAGTTGATTGAGTATCAATACTCATCCTTCTTGGTTGTGATGACTCATCCTCCTCTATTTCTTCTATTTGAATCAGGGCCTCAACAATGTCTTTGATTGACATTGATGTTCCTTATCCCTCTTCTTTCTAAGCTAGAGCTATCCTCTGTTCTGCTTGTGCTAGTTTCTCTTTGAGAGATGTGATTTCATCCTCGAGTCCTTGGATTTTGGCCTCAAGCTCAATTTTTTTTTCTCTATATACATGATTTCTTCTAAGCTCATTCTCATAGAGCTTCCTAACATCAATGTAATCATGTATGGACTGGGCTAGTCTTGTTTCAATTTCCTCCACCTTGGCTTCATTCATGAATGATAAATGTTTTAATGCCTTGGATATTTCTATGCTAAAGGTGCCCTGTAAAGTCTATATAATCACATTACCCTATTATGTGCTCTATACATCCATCAATTTTGGCTTGTTGGAAGTAGGGGCCATACTCCAGACTACTAGCGATTTGGTATCAATGTTGAAACCAATCCCTCTCTTCAATCCATCTGCACCAATTGCCTCATAGGAAATGGCACTTTCTTGCCTCCTGATCTGATCAAGCATAAATGCTTGCTCCAAGTCCCATCCAAGCACCAATAACATACCACTCCTCTGTACTAGATCTCTAGCCTCCTCTAAAGTCATTACTTCACTTTTAGGATCATAGGCCTACAACTTCTCAATCAATTCTAATCTTTGTTCATCAGATTCATCTGGTTTCATCTTTAGAACAAGCTCACTCTGCTTGATTTTATATAAGAAACTTTTGAATTCATTGGATTTGATGAATTCATCATCTTCTTGGAATTTTTGAACCTGGATGATCCTATCATCTAATCTTGTTGCTGCCAACTCTAGTTTAGTGAGGGTGTTCTCTGCTACATTAGCCCTGGTTTGTAAATAATTTTGCCTCATGTCAGCAAAATACTAACTATTTCCTGGTAAAATTTGTAGGGTCCTTTGTCTAACCTGAGGAGGGATATGAACAACCTTCTACCTCTTATTTCCTTTGGCCATCCATGATGCCTGAGGTGCATCATCTTCTGCTACTTCAAGAGCCACATTTGGTTTAGGGCTATCAGGGCAAAATCTATCCTCTTCTCCCATTGGACCTTCAAGTAATTTGGCCATAATCTTTGCATGGTCCATGACCATCTTCCTAATTCGTTAGGGGTAAGGGATTTCCATGTAGAATCCTACAAATTGAGGATCAATTCTCCCTCTACCCTTAGCACATCATCAAGCTTTGCAAGCTTATCAACTGCCTCCCCTTCTGCTACTATATTAGGGATGATGTCTTCATGGGGTAGCTCCTTGGAATTTGGCAAGACATAATTTCTCATCTCTTTGAGTGTTGCCCTCATCCAACCCTCAGAGTCATACATTTTGTAGGGGCTCGTGCATAGATTATAATAGTGTAGAAAAGTGTGGATTGAATCTAGGGCTTCTTTACCAATGGTGAAATCACCAATTCTAAAGCATATACATAAAAAGGTTTCCCTATGTACCTGGCCCTAGGTATTCTCTATTTACCATAAACAATTGCCAAATGAACTCAAGTATACCAAGCCTAGGAGCAATGAATTTTGGCAATATATGGGGTGGCTAGCGACAATCATAGACTCTCATTAAAGAAAAAGTGGGAAAGAAGAAAATATCCCCCTAGTTATGATCTAG
Organism: Cupressus sempervirens; assembly: GCA_028749045.1. Taxonomy (NCBI): domain Eukaryota; kingdom Viridiplantae; phylum Streptophyta; class Pinopsida; order Cupressales; family Cupressaceae; genus Cupressus; species Cupressus sempervirens. Next base: position 703,446,453 of record CM053792.1, read on the forward strand.
TATTTTCCCCTCAGGTAGCAGGGTTGGTCTTAAAAGACCTTTCAAAATCTTAGGTGCTCTAAAGTACCCTGGGTCTAACATCTTCATTATTACAGCATTGAAATTATTGAAAAATGACACAAAATTAGGAAAATGATAAGTGATATCCCATACCCATGTCCATAGCTATATAGGTAGATCTCCATTCAAATAAGAAGTTTGATCAATGAAGTCAGAACTAATATATCCCACATTCTTATAGAGGATTAAATGCATCCATAGTGAGTAGTAGGGGAAAGTGAAATCTCTCATATTTCCAGTCTAAGCCCTAGCAATGTTCTCCTTCATTATATCCAAAATATGAATAACATAGTCATATTCACAAGTATGGTAGGAATCTTGTACATCCCTTGCAATTATGTATTTTTCTCCCCAGACCTCATCAGACCCGTCTTTTCCTACTACCTTATGGAAACAATATACAGTTTTAACAAAATAATTTTTGAATTTATCTAGTGGAATCTTTTTTTGAGTCTTCTTTGGGTAGTCACCCACTTTCTTCAAATCCCTGGGGATATGTTGCAAAAATGAGGCTCTTATGTAAGCATTAGGGTTTGCTTCAAATCTCCTCTGTAAATCCTTTAAATCTACAGGTTGATCCATGGCACCAGTCAATCCAAAGGCCTCAATGAAAGACTCTCAATCCAAAGTATAGAGAACTGTTCCATCCTTCCTGTGAAAAGACTTAGAGGCTAGGTTATAACATTGAAACAGGGCCTTCATCAAATCTACATCCACAAAAACTTCTGGGTAAATCAATTTAGCAAGGTTCTTCTTCCATGGATTATAGACAGGAATTTTCTTCTCCCCATTACAATAGAAGAAATAGAAAAGCTCAGAACCAGTAACATCAGGGCATATGGCATCTCTACATTTGGCATATGGGTTGAAGAAAGCTTGATCATCTACAGAGTTTGCATTAGTAGAACCTGGGAAAAGTTTTATCCAATCCTTTGCAAATCTGCTAGGTTTCCTCTGTCTAGTTTTACCTCCCTTAGAGGTTGAGGTCTTTGAAACTGCCATATCTAAGGCCTACATTTCTTCTACTTCTTGATTAGACATCTTAAAAATATGCAAATAAAATATCCTAAGTAGATACTGCACTATTTTGAATAAGCTCTAGAATTGATAATTCAAAAAAATCAGAAAACACAGGGAATGCTCGAACTCTTTTCTTTGCAAATGGAAAATTATGAATGTGAGAAGAGAAAATCTCTATAAGTTGATTTGTGTAGACTAATGTTTACCTTGCATTGATTTCAGCATACTTTAAATACGATATCAATCTATTCTGTCAACTTTATGGAATGTCACCATTAATATCTAACTATGCACATTTTGTACTGCATTCAAATCTTATTAGTTGAGAATCCCATTGTACATTTCCTATCATTATGTTTCTATCAAAAGTAGATCCTATGATATTATGACAAAGGTAGCTGAAAAGACCTTCTGTAACATCATGCTATTGCAAAAATGGCCTTCCAATCTTACGAACACGCTTTGATAAGATCCTTTTGATTAGTCAGACATAGTGGCAAAAACCTTTTATGATCTTACAACATCCCTTTTTTCGTAGCATTGGCATCAACTTCATCTCCTTATACAATCTCATGACGAAGGGCCCATCGAGGCATCGTAACCCTTCCAACAACAACTCTCCGATCATACAACAAGGGGCCATTGTAACATCGCGGGTCACTTTTCTTTAATCTACGATCATACAAGCGCAGTTAAGGTCCCTTCTTCATAACATCACCAATGATCTTTTTTTCTTTTACAATGTTATGAAAAATTTGAAACCTTTATCTTGTAACATCGGCGGCTTATTAATTTTCTTGTGTGATCTTACGATCAAGCCCTAGTTGTGACATTAGAGAGCCCTCTTCATAACCGTGAGATCTCATGATGAAAAATTCATCATAAGATCAAAGACCATTGCTTGCCACTCAACTTAAACCTTTTCTAGTCTCACTAATTCTGACATCAAACACACCTGACACTCATACACTTGCTCTATCTAATTAGGAAGTAGACACCTGTCTAACAACTCATCACTTTTTTTGCCTTTATTACCTTTCATGATCTTATGATGATAAAGTATCGTGCCATCGCAATGCCTTCTTTATTCCTTTCTGATCCCATGAAAAACACCTTGTCACAAGATCGTAGATGCCCTTTTAACTACTCATGATACCATGATAAGCCTTTTATTGTAACATCGAAACCCTTCAAATTCTGCTTGGCGATCCTACGATAGCATATGAATCATAACATCGTAGAAGATAATTCACCAACACTTAAAATGTTATATGATCATATGATACAAAGGATATCATATGATCAAGAAAACTCAAAATCTGATCTACGATAACACAACACAACTACAATCATAATATCGGGAAAGGCTACAACCCCTATTTATGATATTCTACTAACCCTCCATCGTAACATTGTAAGAAACAATGCATTTGAAAAAATAAGAACCTACTCATTCAAATGGCCTAGGGTTAGGGAATAAAATAATGGAGACCAGGTAAGTTTTCTAGGGTTAAACTATGAATGGAATCAATATAAACACAAAATTTAAAATTTTATCATCACTGGAAAAAGGAGCTATCATCCCCTACAATTAAAATAGACCTATCGATGACCCTCACAATCAGAATAGACCTATCAACCAACCCTAGTCTTCAAACACCAACCTAAACAGGGCTTTAGTCCCTTAGAACAATGTTGTCCAAGACCAAGATTTCTACCCTTCTTGTAACTAATCCTATGGATATTGCATGTGTCAGAAGGCAGAACATTACTTGACTTTGACTATACCAGAGCAAGCAATTGCTCAACAACACAATGGTAATCAAACTATTGATACCTTTCAGTAAGATGGTTGCTCTTTCATGAACCGCCTAGTCGAAGAGCATGGTAATGTAAACCAAGATTCTTATGCTTACAATACCAAGAGCAAGAGAAGAGATGTGGAAGAGGTTTCTCCTCAACCACCTAATTAGAATTACACATCAAGTGGAGTGCCTCATGAACAAATAGTTTCCCAGTAACACAATGCAAATCAGCCTACCAATGTCCCTTAGCAGCAAAGGCAAGGTGAAAGTAGAGATAATGTGGATAACCCGCAAACTATCCCACTTTGAGCTTCTACTTCTAAGGCTTCTACTAGAACATCTAATGCATCTTTTAGTGTGGTAGAGAAGATGAAGAGGATGACTGTGAACATTTCTATGTGGGATGTTGTAACTACTATACCATGACAAAGGAGGTTGATGCAACAGGAGTTGGAAAGCATTGAACTCAAAGATAAACCACCTAGCATGGAGAATGTTGTGAGTTTGGTACTATCATCAAAGGAAGTAGAAACAAGCAAAAAGGTTAGACCTCCTCTATTTTATGTTTCTCTAATTATAGGAGATAAGCTAGTTCACAACAACATGATTGATTTAGGGGCTAGTAGCTTAGTAATGCCCAAATGTGTTACCGATATTTTAGAGGTAAAATATGAACCTATTGTCAAGGATGTATTGCAGTTAGATGGTGGTACTGTCAAGATTATAGGAATCCTTAGAAATGTTGAAATGGCCTTACATGCATGCTTGGGATGTATTGTAGTTCAATATATATCAATTGCTAAGGGTAAACCACACTTTGCCATTTGTCTTTCAAGATATTTCACTACCCAAATAGGTGGTCACATATCTTTGATTGGCCATATATGTTTTTTAGAACTAGATATTGAACCAGAGCTTCAATTAGATCAGAACCACTAGCCCTCCATCATATTGAGCCCTACACTCCTAATATCATCAATATGAATTGTACCATTCTAGAAATAGTTGAAAAGGATACAACAAATGAGCCTACCGCTTCTTTAGCCAAGATACCTAATTTCCTCTTAGATAAGTGGGCCAGTGCATATCAATTCAATCCTATATCAAAAACCTTGGAAATAAGCCTTAGTACCTATTATATATCAGAAAAGGATTCTCTAGTCCCCAACTTAATGAAAACCAAAGAAGACACAAGTGTGATATGGAGTATGTACTTTGATGGATCAAGAAATTAAAAGGGATGAAGGGTTGGTGTGATGTTGGTTTCTCCTACACTAGAAAGGTATTTCTTCTCATTTAGGCTTCAATTCAATTGTACCAATAATGTGGTCGAGTATGAGGCATTGATTCAAGGTCTCTTACTTGGTCAAAAAAGAGGAATTAAAGCATTACGTGTATATAAAGATAGTGAGTTGGTGGTAAATTAGGTGAGGAATCAAAATGTTACTAAGAATGGTTTGTTCAAGTCTTATAAACATAGAGCATGGGATTTACTTGAAGGTTTCAGTGCATTTAATATTCAGAGCATTCCTAGAAGAGAAAATAGACATGTTGACAGACTTGCAATAGTGGGTGCTTCTTATGATGTCCCAAGAAGCCTTGAAGATGAGAAGAGGTAACAAATTAAAGTGGTGCTCAGACCCTCTGTCCCTGATAATAATATCAATTGGTAGGTCTTTGAATTTGATGCACAAATTGTGAATTTCTTGCAAACTGAAACAAAGTTCTTGGACAAAAATCAATTGAGATTGCATGACCAATATGGTGATCAAATCATTAACTTCAGCTCTAATAAGTTACCTAAGGGTCTCATTACCTTAGAGAGCATCTTCAATCCTGATGACCAAGTAAGGGATAGAGACATGAATCTTGCTGCAAACAAAAGAGATCATATGCTAATTACAGTTGCTAATGGAAGGACACTAAACATGGGAAAGGTATGTTCTGAAACTGAGCAAGAAAGTGTTTTCCATCTATGTAAAGAATTTAATGATATATTTTCTTGGACATATGATGATTTAAAGGTTTTGACCCTAGTTTGTTTCTACATACTATGGATCTAGTGGATAATATCAAGCTTGTTAGGCAAAAATAGAGACTAGTAAATACCAAGATTGAGCCACTGATGAGAAATGAGTTGTCCAAATTAATTAAGGCCAATATCATTTTCCCTATTGAACACTCCTCCTTGGTAGCAAACCTTGTCCTTATTAGAAAAAAAGAATGGAGAAATTAGACTATGTGTAGATTTTAGGGATCTTAACCTAGCCTCCCTCAAAGATCATCATCCTATCCATTCCATGGAGTAAATATTGTCCAAAGTTAGTTGTTAAGAGAGATTCTCCTTCTTGCATGGATTCTTGGGTTATAGATAAGTTTTAGTCAAAGAAGCTGACAGATATAAAACTGCTTTCACTACCAAATGGGGAACCTATGCCTATAGTAAAATGCATTTTGGACTAACAAATGCAAGTGCCACATTTCAAAAGGCAATGGAGATGGCCTTCAAAAACATGATTGAAAGGTTTGTGTTGGTCTACCTTGATGATATAACAATATATTCAAAAGATGTAGAAGAACATTGTTCTCATCTCAGACAAGTGTCTATAAGATGTAGAGAGTATGGAGTATCTTTGAATCCAAGCAAGTGTGGCTTTGCCATTAATGAAGGAAAATTATTAGGATATATCATATCCAAAGATGGTCTAAGCATTGATCTAGAAAGAAAAAAGGAAATACTTACCCTTTCTCTTCCTAGTAATAAAAAAGGTTTGCAAAGTTTTCTTGGTAGGATAAATTCTATGAGAAGATTTATTCCTAATCTAACTACCATGGTACACTAATATTTTAAAAAGATATGGTCTTCTCATGGACCAAGGAAGGGAAAGAAAGTTTTGAAGAAATCAAAGTGGCCATAGCTTCAGCCCCTACTCTCATCAATCCAAATTTTGATAAGGATTTCATTCTTTACACCTTAGGAGGTGAGTCAAGTATTTCTATTGTTTTGACTCAATCAAATGAAAAAAATGAAGAGCAACCTATTAATTTCTTTAGTGAAGGATTAAAAGAATATGAAAAAAAGTACAATGATGTGGAAAAGAAGGCCTTGTAGTCATAAGAACCTTGAAGAAATTCAGACACCTATTGTCTCATAACAAGATCCATTTGTTGGCTCCTCATTGAAGTATTAAGGATTTCTTGTTGAGAAAAGACATTACTGAGAAAAGGGCTGGTTGGATCACTAAAGTTATGGAATATGATGTGGATATTTAGATTACCAAGTTGGTAAGGGGAAAAAGATTGTGCAAATAGATGATCTCATCTCAGGAATCGGATGAGGAAGTTGCTATGGTATTGACTAAACATCAAGAAGCAAGAAAAGATAATCCAAGGACTTGGATAGATGACATGAAGAACTTCTTAGCTACAACTAGATGTCCTCAATTGTTGGATAAAGCCAAAAGAGGATAGTTCAGATTGCAGTCTATCCCCTATGCTATAATTGATAGTGTTCTTTTTAGGAGAGACTTCAACGGAGCCTTGTTAAGATGTATTGATGCAAATCAAGTAGAGAGGATGGTTAAAGAGCTTCATGATAGTCATGATGGTGGCCACTTTTCAGCAAGAACCACTGCAATGAAGATTATGAGAGCCAATTATTACTATCCATCCTTGTTCCATGACTATCACAAACACGTAAGTGTGAAAAGTGTGCTTTTTTCTCAGGTAAACAGAGACTTGCAACTCTTCCACTCCACCCTATCCAAGCTGATCAACATTTTGCTCAATGGGGATTAGATTTTATTGGTCTCATTAATCCACCTTCTAGTTCTAGTCATAGGTGGATTTTGATGCAACAGATTATTTTACAAGGTGGATAGAGGTAGTAGCTTTGAAAGATTCTACAGAGGATTCAGTTGTAAAATTTCTTAATGGAATTGTTACCAGATTTGGTGCTCCTTCCACTATAATATCATATGATGCAAAATCATTCATAGGAGCTCAGATTTGTGCATGGGTAATTGATCATTGTTTTTAGTTGAGCATGTCTTCCAATTACTAGCCTCAAGGTAATGGCTTGGATGAGTCATCCAATAAGAATTTGATTAGAATCATCAAGAGGAATATTGAAGATAGTCAAAGGTGTTGGCACCAGAAATTGAAGACTCCCCTTTGGGCTGAAAGATTAACACCTAAATGAGATATAGTAAATTCTCCATTTATGTTGTTATATGGAAAGGAAGCTAGGCTTCCTATCTCATTGGAATTTCTAGCTCTTGAGTTGGCCCATCCATTACTGCTAATCAGAAGTGATGTTATATTTGTAAGAATGGTAGATTTGATTGAGCCAGAGGAAAAAAGAAGTAAAGTAATGCAGACTTTAGAGATGCATCAACAACAAATGAAGAGGAGCTTTGATAAGAAGGCTAAGGCTAGAGGTTTTAGGGAAGGTGATCTTGTGCTAAAGTGGGATGCAAACAGAGAAAAAGTAGGGAGACACTCAAAATTTGATACCTTATGGAGTGGCCCTTATGTAATCAACAATTGTAAGTAGGCCGATGCTTTTCAGTTAAGTAGACCTAATGGTGAAATTCTATCTTTTCCAGTAAATGGGATATATCTAAGATAAATTTTCATGCATATAGTTAGTTAGTTTTCTTTCTGTTCTTTCTATTCTTACCTATTTTTCAAGAAGTGTGTGGGCACATGTTATGTTTTTTGTAGCCAGAGATGTTTGGTTCCAATTTTTGTAAAGTTATAGAGGTAGAAGGGCATGTTTTATGGCTCAAAATTATGACAAAAGTGATAAATTTGATGAGTTTCATTGTTTCAAAGACTCTATAGCCCAATAGATCTTTTGGTGGCCACTGGTCATATGCCAAGTAGGCTTGCATCCCCTTTGAGTCACCATAAATGTTAACCAAAGTGCCCTCCCATCACAAAATCAAATTCAAATAATAGTCTATTTTAATAGTTGCCTAGGGTTTCTATTGAAATGATTTAACATTGGCTATATTCCTTATTTCATATTATGCCTTAGAACATTTTAAGTCACGACCATACGATTCACACAATAATAGTTGGTTAAGTGCTAACTAAGGTTAGAATGGTGGAGGTGTGATTGCCTTAGGTTTGCATCATTGCAGAGTGTATTAGCTTAACCAGGGTTGGGATGGTGAAGGTGTGTTTTCTTTTTTCTTTTTTCACTTGATCACATGGTTATATTAACATGCTATGGCTCAAGTTGCAATAGTGTGAAAAGGGGAAAATCTTCAAATTTTTCAAAGATACATTTTGCATCGTTAGATCTTTTAGATCTATGGCTAGTGCATGATAATAGTGGGTTAAGATGTGGCTAAGGTTTTAGCCGTGATCAAGCAATGCCCCTTGTTTCACTTTCTCACAAGGATTAAAGGGTGAACCTTAGGTTAAGGTGGTGACATTGCATATGTAATCAAGATCTCAGTCTTCACAGGGTCATGATGGTTAATGGAAAATGTTAAAGACAAACTGCGAAGTAATGATAATCAATGGGTCAGGGTTTTGTAGGCAAGACTTGTTACTAAGGAAAGGTGATGACAAGGATGCGATCACAGGTGGTCAAACATAAGATATAGAATTGAATACTGATAGAGTGGTAAAATACTAAGAGATGATTGATCTATATGGTAAGGCTTGATGGATAACCCTAGTTGACCAAATAACACGGTTGATTCGGAAAGTTGATGGAAGTAGGAGCAATTCCTTGATGATGAATTCGATCTTTCTAATCTCTTGCAACCAATTTCATCATTCCCTAGGTCTGGTAAATGAAAAGAGATACTCCACCGCTACTTGTTGATCCCTCTATTCAATTAGAAGTTAATAACCAATGCTCTTGACCTCTCAAATCTTTGTTTGGTGAGGAAGTAATCTTCTCATGTATTGATTTGCATTGTGATCATATATTTCCAATTTTGATAGTAATTATTCTCTATAGATTTGATTGTAGTGGTTGAATTATGTCTTATGTTGGAAGTTATCTAAGTTATGCTTGCACTATAAAAGTAGATGTTGTACTCTTTCTTAGGGTCATATCTTCTCTATTTCTCTGGCATCGCCTTGGCATGTTACTGTAAATTCCCTCTTTGCCTCTAAATTATATGACATCCTGTCTTATCTCCTTTGGTCGTTGATGTACTGTGCAAGCTTCATCTGCCTCTCTCTAACATACTATGGATATCTATAATCTTCATCTACCTCTCTCTAACATGTTGTGGATATCTATAATCTACATTTATGTATCTCTGTTGGCCTGTGAATGATAAAAAGTAAAGCATTTTCTCAAAGTGTTGCTTATGTGGTTGTTTGATCTTTATGTAGTTAATAGATTAAAGAAAGTTTGAATCTGTATATCTTTGGACTATCATAATAATAGTATTGTGTATATATGGGCATAGATTGATATGAACACCCTATTTTGGTGCATCACCTCTTTAGAATAGATTAGGTAGTTACTTTCATGTATTCCTTCTCCCTTTTCTCTTCAAGAATAGTGTAAGTGCATCCTAATAGTAGAGGAAGTTGGCCTTCTTTGGAGACTCAACCTCATAGTTCAAGTCCCATAGCTTGGAGGTTGTTTCTATGTTTCACAAGGTTGTTCCTAGGTAAAAAATTTGGACAAGGGTGCAAGATTTTGTGACAACAATACCCACTAGATGATTCACTAAACAATAGGATCTTGATAAGGATATTGACCCTATTAGAAGTCTATGAACTACATATAGTGTCTCGAGTCCCTATTAAGAGACTAGGGCTTGTTAGAAGCCTCAATCTTGTTAGGAGTTAGTAGAAAAAATACAATGTATGAAAGAAGAGCCCACTTCCCTAACATGCAATTATACAATTCGGTTCTTCACAAGAATAGATAAACATACAATAATTTTTGTCTATTGTAATTCCCACTTGCTCTGATCAAACATCAGATGTAGTTTGCATATCATCAAACATAAATCTTGTATAGATCATATGGTGTCGCACACTTCTTTTACTTGCACAAAAACACTTATCTTTGTAAGATAAGATCTTTACTTATACCTCTCATCTTCATAATTCTTTGCTCAGTCAGCCTTCATGTCTTCACACACTTGACATAATATAAAATAACTTATGTAATAATAACTACATAGTTAGCTCATCATGACTTAGTAATTATTTTGCAACTAAAAAAATTCCTCAAGTCATACAATCAAATTCATTGTTATGCTCTATTTAGTTATGTTGAATATACATACTAGTATTCAAGCATAACTCATGTCATACTATCTGTACACACTTGTACACTGGTCCACATTGATGAGGCTAATTATTGCCTCTATTTCATGATAGTTTTTAAACGCTTTTTTAATACTCTTTTTCATTTTCATCAAGACATTTGTGGATCTATGTTTACCTAAACCAATGATTAACCTATGGGTAGATAGTATGTCATCTTTTGCCAATATCATATATATGATGCAGTATTTCATATAATTATCAAAATGTGTGTTCATATATTTGAATTTAATTTGAAAATTCTTATTTGCAATTATCTCTGCATTATAGCTAATCTGTTAGCAATGAAGTGGAAAGATGATTGGAAGAATTCAAAGATGAGCGTGAAGACAACCAATAACATTCAAGGAGAAAAGAACGCTGAGGTGTAGCCATGGTGGAGGAAAGTCATAACAGTTCTTGTTGGTGTTTTGAAATGCTAAAGGTTTCAAATTACCTCGATGAGAATATGGTACATCTAGGGGTAGATAACTCCCATCTATAACATATCATTTCAGACACTAGACCAACTATAAGGCTTGACACTTCTTCTACTTTAGGGGTAAAAGCACAAACATGTGTCACCTTTTATAAAGAAATGAGATATTAGAATGTGACTGTTCAACATTAATGACAAAAAAATGGTATTTGTGTTTGAAATATGAAGATGATGTAAACTGATGAAATGTGTAGAATTGGATAAATTTTATGCCTATAATTTTTGTAACTTTTTTGAGTAAGAATTTTTTCATTTTATTTTATTTTGAAGTCCCTTTTTAAACTATAAAAAATATAGGGTTTAGTTCCCGTCAAACAAGTATATGCAAATAATCTTTTTTTTGTTTTGATTTGAAAATATCTTATAGATGACATGTATAGCTAGTGAACAAAAAAGGGAATAACTATTTTTGATGTCTATTTTCTTTGTTATAAGTACTCAAGTTTGACCTTATTAGAATCCAACAATTTTTTCCTCCTATAAAAATTTCCCTATCAAATCTATACCTTCCTGAAAAAAAATTACATATTCGTGAAGAGGATTCTCTCCTCTAGAGACAAATATTTTATTTTTATTTTTTTGATATGATTTACTATTTTTTTTCCTTTTTTGAGGGAGCATCTTCTGAAATGATGAAATATCAACTTATAATACTTTGAGATTATAACATATCATAACTAATCAAAACACTCAAAAATTTATATAATGATGATATTGAATCTGAGATCTATAAAAGTGTATTTTTAGTTTTTGAAAAAAATTGAGTTTTGATAGAGAAATGAGATTTGACCAAAATAGCTTTTGGTATCATAAATGGTGACACAGATGTATGCTTTTACCCTTAGGCTCTACAAAACCTATTCAATCAATATGGTACCAGTGCAAAAACATACTCCTGAATCTATCAAAGTAGATTTAACCCTTATATCTCCTAATAACTCATGCAATAACATAGATCTACAATAGCTAAATGCAAATCTATAAAATTCATAAGCTGAGTGAGGGTTAGACTTTTCAGCTATTCAACATGAAAGGGGGAAAATCATTTGATTATTAATGATAAATTCAACAACACCCCAAATATGCAGCAGTAAGAACTAATGATCCTGTAGCTAAATAGTGTCTTATCTATTGGGCAATTCCATGAATCAATCACATACATATGGATACCTGAGACATATTCGTATCTTTAGATATTTGATCTATCCATTCACCTTGTAAATAGACATCTATGTTCAATTTAAATCTCATTCTTACCTAACATCCTCATCAATAAACTTGCAACCCTGTTGATTTCCATGAAGCATTTACATAACTCCTTGAATTATAAGTAATAATGAAACAACATACAGCCTTAAGGGACTATAACTATGACCTAAGATCTTTATTCAAAGATCATAAAACATTGAAGATTACTGATAAAGGAGACAAGATTTTAGATGAAACTCAACACCTGTCATTCCTTGTATTGATTTCCTTGAAATAATACATTCATATGCCTGAAATTAAAACATAGAAACACCTAATAGATCTAAACTATCTATGTTCTCTTTATTACTATTGTTCATACATGCAAGAGAATTATGCTAAAAGAATGGTGTCTAGCTTTCACAGCCTGAGTAGAGCTCCCAGAATTGAAAATTGAAAACCAACCAACAACCCTTTTTCTAGAGAAGAAGAAAGAATATATATCAAGGAAGCAATTCCTAGATTTGATCAAAAGATGACATGTGTCCCCTTAAGAATTCTTTCCCAAGAACCTGACTAACCTCTCTCTACCTTCTCCCATCAACTACTAATCATATCCTTTTTGTTTTGCCTTTTCAAATGCAAAGTATCTCAGCAAAAGACAAAAATCTTATAACTGAACCCGAATATGTGCCAATTGGTCAATTTGAAGCCAAAACAACACAAAAACTCAAAATAACTAGATACAAGAGTCACTGAACATGTTCAAGGTGTTTTTCAACTAAATTTTACAACTGACGACTCAAAACACTAATAAAACACACAAATCAATTTAAGAGACAAAACCTCCTGTGGCATGTACCGGTAATGTTCTATGCAAAAATGAACTCCATAATCAAAAAATTTGTCCTCTCTCGGTGCTAATGATATATAATATCGCTATATTTGCCTCTAGGAAACCCCTTGAATCTCAGTTCAAAAAATATGCCCCCTATTAAAGCTCTGGTTTGCAAACTCAATTTTCAAAAATTTTAAAAATTCTAAAATTTAAAATTTAGAAAATGACCCCTTTTGATTTAAAAGTCTTGTATGTGCCCTTTTTTTGAAAAAATAATTTAAAATTATTTTTTATACTCTTCAATTTTTTGCCCTCACCCTACACTCTGGGTCAACCCTTGTTTAACAAACTACCACATGTTGGCACCTTATTGGTCAACCACTGCACAATCAACACCATCTAGGTACCATGTGGCACCATCTAATTGGCTGACACATCACCATGCACTAGGACCCACTGCTACGTGGTGCTTCCCTACTTTCCTGTTTCGCTTAACAATCAGGCAACTTTATTTTGCAGGAATGCAGTGACCACAGGATCTGTCCATGTGTCAGCATCTTAAGCCTCTACCTTAATCTCATCACATCATCATATTTGGGACCCATTTCTACTTGTCACTTCCTTGCTTGCCCACATTTCTTAACTAGCTTGCACCTTTGTTTTGCAAGCAAGCTTCAGCCCTTTGATATGGCCACGTGGCAACATCCTATGAGTCTGCCTCCACATCAGCATGTGTGCACTTTGGTTCAAAATTTTACCTTGGCTCAAAATTTGAGGTCCTTCAGTTGGTCAAAAATGAGCCCCACCACGATTTAGCCTTGCCTTCAAAAAAGGTGCTTGTCTTAAGACATTATGTAATTTTTTTGAAGTTGTATTTAAACATCTAAAAATTCCCCTATCCTCCCAATGTGGGATTATTACTTGAAACTTGTTTTGCATGGATAGCTTGCTCCTTTAACATGGTGCCTACTTCTCTTTGCCACATGATTCTTTCCCCTTATGCAAATGTTTTTCCATGGCCTTGCAACGAGGGTCCTACCTCTTTTACTAATGGTGAGTCCTTGGATCAGTAAGAAATAAAAGATGAGATTCGTTAAATGAAGTTTGCTGCTGATTTGTAAATGTTCCTAGAGTGTGTTTTCTTGCAACTACATGTGATCTAGTGTACTGGGCGAACTTCAGAACAACTCTTTGTCCAGAAGGCCTTGCAGATTGGATAATGATATCTTATGGATGTTCAATTGTAGCAATAACCCTTGCAGCAAGCTGTAGCTTTTCCAATGTCATTATTGCCCCTGCTCCCTCTACAAAATGTTGTGGCTCCTGTTGAATTCCTCCAAAATCCCTAGTGGCTCATGTGAATGTGGACTTGGTGATGGAATATGCTCTCCTTTCCTTGCATGGTGTCTCCCTCCTTCTACACGAGTTTGGAGCTTCCTAAAGCAAGTTATGTGTTTGACATTTTTAAACCCTTTATACTAACAATGTCTCTGGTCATTGTAGTGAACTTCTCCATTGCAAAGTAGACAAGGTACAGTGTGGGTGTTCTACTACAGGTTTTGAGCAATGTGGACAATTTGTATTTAACTACAATGCTAATTGGACTTATGGACAGTGTTTTCGTGTGACCTCTAGGCTTTTTGGATGACTGGGGATTGTTTGTTGTCCTTTGACTATGCTCCAACCTCCTCTCAACTTGGCATTTGGGAGTGCGGATTTCAGAGATGCTCTGCTCTATTTTTGTCTCACTGGTGGCTCCTTCCTAGTTTTTCATTTTTTAACCACGTGCTCTCTTCCTTGCATGGGCTGCTTACTCCCAAAACTTTGTTATGGTCTTCCATGAGTGGTGAGGCATCATTTCTATATATTGTTGCACGTAGATTAATTTTGGATGAATCAGATCCCATGTCACTCAATTCCATGTGTGATGCTTTTGTGTCATTATTGTCCATGTTAACTAGAAATGTCATAGCATAACCTCCTATAGTGAGAAGATGGGAATATGTCCTATCAAAAATATCAACACCAACTACCACTCTTTGTAGTACCTCCTCTAGTAAGCCAAGTCCACTGATACCTCATGGTTTACCTTGTGGAAAGATTCCTATCATTACATTTAAATCCCCACCAAATTGACTTGCAAACTCAAAGAAAAATTCCAAAGCTCCTAAAACTTCAAAACTCTGAAACAATTCTTTAGGCTTCCATAATAGGTCGCAGAGCAAGGCATTCATCTAGCCACCATGTTATTTTGTCAACTAAAAGTTTGTTTCACTTGTTTGAGACCCATGTAGGCATTTCATCAGGAAAACTAGACCAAAGGTTTGGCTTT
Organism: Cupressus sempervirens; assembly: GCA_028749045.1. NCBI lineage: Eukaryota > Viridiplantae > Streptophyta > Pinopsida > Cupressales > Cupressaceae > Cupressus > Cupressus sempervirens. Next base: position 703,461,488 of record CM053792.1, read on the forward strand.
AATGCAAATATACTTATCATATATTATCTAGGTTTGACCATCCGATTTCCAAATGGGGTCAATGGCACACAATAGAAACTTATGTTTATCATATCCATCCCTCTCTACTTATTTCAACTATCACTTTTAAACTGGTTCCATGAAATCAAAGTCACCACTATTGACACTTTGTCAAACCCATCATTTTTATCAATCAAGTGAGATTTTAGTCAGGCCCCAAAAGTGGGTCCGACTAAAAAAAAATTTGTTTTTAGATAACTACTACATAGATTGATCCATTGGTCTTTTCATACTATTGAAAATCAAAATCAAGCATTGAATCATCACTTGAAACTCATTTTATCACTTTATACAAACTGTAAATTCTGTGTCAGGATGCTCACCAACTGGCCTTAAAAACTAATTCAATTAAGTAACCAGGTGACAAAAATTGGCATGAGTGTTCAATCCTACATGCTCTACCATACTAAAAATTCTCAGCCCATGATGAATTCCTAGTCAAAAGATTTTAATCATTAAAACTGCCCTCTGAGAACTGCCTACAAGAAAACATGTCAAAAAATCATAAAATGCTTTCAGATTTGGCTTCAAAAACTTGGTAAATTGGCACTTGGGGGCACAAAAATTGGGGTGTTGATTCATTGTCATGAGGAGAGTATAAATCTGTGATTTGGGCTCATGACGAATAACAGGGCGCAAATGGCGAATGGTCACAGTAGCATAATCAGAATCTTGCAGATTAAAATAATGGTAGAAAAGTAATTTTTGCAAATGGAATTGACTTGGAAAAGTGTGCAGATGGATTTTTCATGATTTGAAAGTTGATTTCAAGTTATGACATCATGAAAAAGGGTACCAACAAATTTGCACCTTTTGACACCAGTAAAAAGTTACAAGTTGCATTTGGAATCGCATTTGTAAACTAATCAAACGGATTTGTCATAAGCTCAAAATTGATACATAGTAAGTCTCTAACCTCTAAAATGCAACACAAAAAGAATTTCAGCATTTTGGTCAATTGGGTGAAAGTTATAACATGTCAAGGAGAGCTTCTCAGAATTCAAAATTAATTGCATCAGCATGACAACATTAAATGACCAACTTTGAGGGATTTAAAACCTAGTCAAATGGATTCAAAACAAATCAAAATTTGAAACATAGGCTCTCGGTATGGATACTAGACACTCCTAAAATAGTGAGTCATGAAACAATACTAGGTGCGAGATATTCAATTGCAAACAAGGCCTCTTGTCGTTGTTTAACACTTAAGTGAAAATGCAAAATTGATAATTGCTCAAAATGAGACTTCATAGAATGACTCAGAATGGCAGTTTAATTTCATGGAACACATAGACGTACTAAATGCAAGGTGCTAGAAGCATTAAACACCTATTATGCTTCAAATGGATAGCCGGTACATGTGCATCAAAAAGCACTTATAGGGCTTAATTTCTCAATGGTACTCAAAATTGGGGCTTCAATTTTGAGTCCCAACAGTTCCAAAGGACACGACAATGAGTATGGTGGAGCTATGAAGACTTACTACATTCTCAGCAATTATTCCTATGGAAAGTGGATTTTTAGACTTTATTATTCCCATATTAAGTCATTGTCTCTTCTTCCTACCTTGAGTTGTTATTTTCCTTCTTTCTCTCCTATGGATTTATAGCTAGGTTGTTTACTTTTTGTTTTATAATAAGCATCGATCTCCTATATGTAGGAATCGGATCAAGTGTGCTAGTTTAGTTAGAAGAAAAGAGTTTATGAGAACATACTATTAACTTTTAGAACAAGTTGTGTTTTTATAGTTATAGGTGTTGTTTCCATGTAATGAATTTCTGAAATGTAATAAAATAGTTTTTGGCTTCTATCTTGTGTTAGTAGTTTAGTTGAAGCCAACCAAGGGGGTCCACTTGGAAGGTGGATTAGATTAGGATAGTATAGATTTATTTCCAAGTATTTTTAGTATTGTAAGTAGAAGTTGTAAGTTCCTTCTTGTAGCATCACACTTCATGAATGTTCCTGCAGTATATGTGAGAACAGTTATAGTGGATGAATTGAGTTGGAATATTTGTTAGCCTTTCATTGTATTTCCAGTATTCATAGAGTTAAGTGTGTTAGTTTCTGGTAGAAATAGTGTAAGTTCTTTTCCTTTCATTTTAATTTCCTGTAGCATAAGCTTAGTGACTCATTAAGAGACCTAGTGCACATACTGTGGCAACCATTTCAAGTATATGTCCCTGGGTTGACAAGATTAAATGCACATCATAGTGGGAAAAATAGTCCTTAGATTGAATACATTATTCCTAAGCATGGCCCAGAGCATGACTATGATACACCTATTGTGAGGTGGACCACACATCATCATGACAATGCCATAGAGATTTCCTCAACTATGCATAAGTTAACTCTCAATGATTCATCCATACACATCATATTTTTTGTCTATGCTACTGAAACTATCTAACACTTGGACAATTTTCTATCTCTAAATGCATAAATGAAATGTTGAATACATGTTTCCATAAATGGCAACCATAAATACATCTATTTGACCATATTTCCAATAATCTCCCACTTTGGAATTGATGGCAACAATTGGGAAAATTCACTAAGTCCCAAAATGATATCATACATGGTCAAAAATAAATAAATTTAACTACACAAAATATCCTCCAAAACATAACAATTTTATTCATGTTTTGATGGATCATTACATTCCTTATATCTCCTTTACATTGATACATAAGTACATAAGTGTAATCCACCTTACATATACAATACATACAACTATATAATTTTTCTTCTACATAATACTCCCCCTTTGACATCAATGGAAAAGGTGTCAAAAGAAAAACTTTACTTACAAGAATTGGTTGGTCTGTTGTTGATCAACTTAATATTGTAGAAAAACAATCTACATATGCAAGTTTCAATCTTTCCATTTCTTTCTTCTAGTTATCCTTCACTATATCTGAAATATTGATTAGTGCACATAGTGCATAAGATGTCACTTCAACTATGCTCAAGTCAGTATAGAAAAAATTGTCATAGGAATTCTTGGTTGCAAGAATTCCTCCAATTGCCTCTGTAAAATGTTGATCTTTTCTGAAAAATGTCTCTAAGGCTAGAGAATCTCGTACCTACCTTCTCCTTATCAGATTCCAAGCTTCTAACCTCATCATTTATCTTTCCAACTTCTACTTTACAGTCCTCAATAGTAGTTTCTAGGAGATGTAACTTTGCAGTGAGTGTTTCAAGTTCACTCAACTTGCTCTTTATTTGACTCTCAAAATCAATCAAGTACTTGTATGAAAATGAAAACTATGCATACAATCTCTTCACTTTATCATTGATCTTTCTCAATTCCTTGATGATTCCATCAAGTTCTATCAAATCATTTTTTACATTAGTGCATATGGTGTCAAATAGAGATGCATCATGCTTCGTCTATGCTTGCGTTGAAGCTACTTCTGCTAGAGTTGTGAATTCCTCATCAAAGGTTTTCACCAACTACTTGGCCTTTGACTACAAGTCTTGATTTGCTAAAGTTGTGGTAACTATCTTCAGCATTGTGTCCAAGACTTTAGTTAATGTCTTGTCCAAAGACTTTACTAATTTGTTCTTCTCAAACAACTTGCTTAGTGAGATCATTAATCCTTATTGATCTTAATCATCTGATGGAATAGATACTATTGTTGTTACAGCTACTACTACTAGAGTGACTATAAGAGTAAGTAGTTTTTGTTCTTCCTTCATCTTCTCTTCCTTAGCTCTTTTCTTCTCTTGTTCTAATCTTTCTACTTCTTTGCATCATCATCAAGAGCTGAACCAATAGATACAAGTGGTCTTCAACCTTTTACTAAAGTTTTGGCCAATTTTCTTGATAATACTACTTTGAATCCACCAGTTGTTAATCATCTGGTACCTAATGTCCCTTTTCAGCAGCAACCTCATAACCTAATACCTCCAATAATGGCACAACCTACATTTCCATTTCCTCTGCCAAGCCTTATAAATACTAATAATCTTAAGAATATGCCTACAACTGCCCTTCCAAAGTTCTATGGCCTTACAACCGAAGACCCTAATACTTTCTTGTTTGATTTTGACATACTTTGTCATAGTTTTGACTACAACACAGATGCCCATAAGCTCAAATTGTTTCTAGCAACATTGAAAACACCAGCTCTACAATGGTTCATGAGCTTAGGAGCCAATGCAACAGAAACTTGGGATGAAATGAAAACTCTATTTTTGGATAAGTAGAAAGAGTATTGAAAAGCATTTAGTTCAAGAGGAGATGATTTCTTTAGGATATCATAGAAGGAGGAAGAAACATTGGAAGACTATGTTTCATGTTTCTTATATACACTATAGAAGAACCCTCAACATGTGTTGTCCGAGGATTCACAAAAGCTAGTCTTTCTAAGAGGTGTGAATGATAACTGTCTAGAAGCACTAGACCTGATGGCTAGTGGTGATGTATATCAAGCTTCCTAGGAAGACCTCAAGAAGATCTATCAGAACTATTCAAGGTCAACCATGAAGAAAGGCCAAGGACCTCATTCCATAGTCACTAAAAGAATCAATCAAGGTATTTCAAAGCTTGAGATATCTAACCTATTGTCAGATTTCAAACAAGACATCATCAACGATGTCACTACACATCTTGACACAATGACTAAAAAGAAGAAGTATGTAGAAGCTGAGCTACAACTAGCTAAATACTACCCTCATTGCCAGAAGTAAAAGAAGGATTGCTAATGAAAATAGTTGCAAGCATGGAGAACCAACATCTTCCAACTGAGTACCTAAAGATAGATGGAGATGACGAGCAAGTATTTTTTATTGCTTAATGCCAACCATGGGCCCAATGTCAAGGTATGCCTCAGGACCCTTTGTAAAATTCAAATTCATATGGTAATCAATGGAAGAACCATAATCCCCAAGGTCCTCCACAATATCAACCTAATTGGAATAATGTTGGGCAAAACAACCCACAATAATCCCAATGGCCTCAGAATTCACAACCACCCTAGCCTAACCAACAGAGTAACCAATGGAGAACCAACAAAACTACTGGCAAAACCAACATAACCAATGGCAACCACCCCAAGGGAATTGGCAGTCTACAAACCAATGGAGGGGATCTCAGCAATGGCCTAACCAAACTACCAGTACTCTACAATTACCACCTCCAGTTCAACAACCTGCTCTAATGCCACCACCTAGAAATCCTGGACCTCAAAAGTAGACACAGTTACTTGCACAACCTCAGCAAAACCTAAATAGCTAAAAACCACAATAGCCCATGTATAGTTTTGATGCTTAGTAGTACCTTTCTTTTTCTCTAAGTGTTGCAGATATACATCTGAGATCTGGTACAACTTTACTAGTTCCTAAACTGCCTCTTATAACTAAAATACTAGATCCTCCTGTAGCATCAAAACCCTTAGTTCCTAAAATAGTTGACCCAAACAATGTTACTATGTCAACCCAAGCTCAACAAATAGTGGAACCTCCTTTTCCAAAAAAAATTATACAAAGCAAACCTATACAAGCAGATAAACAACCTTTTGATATTGTTGATCAGTTGAAGAACATAAATGTCCAAATACCCCTATTCCAAGCCATTAAAGATGTTCTATTCTATGGAAAAGTCATTAGAGATGCTTTCCTGAAGAAGCCTGGAAGGAAGAAAAAGGACCCCACCACAATCCATGTTGTGGGACAATTGGCTGACATCATGTTAGGGAAATTGATCACACCAAAATATTTTGATCTAGGAAGTCCAGTAGAGAATGTCAGTATAAATGGTTAGTTTGTTAAAAATGCTTTAATAGATCTTGGCGTTGCTATAAATGTCATGACCAAGGACACTATGAAGAAGTTAAAAATAGAAGGACCAAGGGCAACTCCAACAATTTTGTAACTTCCAGATAGTTCTACCATCACCCTTGATGGGATGATAGAAAACATAATTCTAACCTTAGATTCTCTAGAGTATCCTGCAAACTTCATGATCTTATCCCCCAAAGTTAATCTATCTGGTTACCCTATCATCCTAGGTCAACCATGGTTAGCCACAATTGATGCAAATATAAGTTGTAGATTAGGGAATATGACCATATCAAATGGCCAAGCAACAAAGAAATTTTATTTATATCCTCCAGCACAACCATTACTAGATTTGAGCACATATGTTTGGTCAGATTTAGGGGATGAAGAAGAAGAGTTAAATTCTATTGTACAACTCATGATGTTGCAAAGAAAATCCTTTCTAAAGCTGCAAGAGGAAGATTTGGTACTTTAGAGTATCCTTACTAACAGTTGTGTGGTAGAAAAAGATGTATCTGAAAGTTCTATGTTGGAATTAATCACATATGAAGAATGCGATAAGAATTGTACTTTGCTCAAAGAACCTAACATTTTCCATCCACTCTTACTGTGTGAATTAGAAACAAGTCCAATATTTGAAGCTGCTATGATAGAGTCCACCACTACTGTTGAAATGACTAAAGGTTGTAATCTCCATGTTAATCCCAAATTAACACCCACACAGATGGAATAGTTAAAAGAGTTTCTTTAAAGGCATGAAAAGGCCTTGCATGGGACTATAGTGATACAAAAGGGTTGAATCCTACATTGTGCACCCATACGATATACATCAATGAAGGTGTTCTACCACTCCATCAACCCCAGAGAAGGATAAATCCAAGCCTTAGCGAGATAGTTAAAACTGAATTGCAAAAATTGCTTGATGTTGGTTTTATTTATCCTATATTTGATAGTAGATGGGTGTCACCCCTAGTCATAGTGCCTAAAAAGGGAGGAAAATGGAGAATTTTTGTAGATTATAGAGAATTGAACAAGGCCACCAAAAAGGATCATTTTCCTTTACCATTTATAGACTAAGTTCTGGACACTCTAGCTGGAAAGAAGTATTTCTCTTTTCTAGATGGGTATATTGGTTATAACCAAATCAATTTTGCTCCTAAAGATCAAGACAAAACCATATTTACATGCCCATGGGGTACTTTTGCATACTCTATTTTACCATTTGGTCTATGTAATGCTCCTGCAATGTTCCAACGAGCCCTTATTAACATCTTTAATGATATATCACATGATTGTATGGAAATATATATGGATGATTTCACAACATTTGCAGTCACTTTTGATGAAGCAATGATGAATCTTGAAAAGGTTTTGGTAAGGTGTCAAGAACATAATTTGGCACTTAATAGTGAAAAATGTTTCATGCTCATGTAGGAAGGTGTGGCACTTGGTCATTTCATATCAACTGCACGAATACAAGTGGATCCAACTAAGATAGAGGTAATTCAAACATTACCTATACCTACAAAATCAAAAGATGTAAGATCTTTTATAGGTCATACTGGATATTATAGACATTTTATAAGAGATTTCAGCAAAATAACTAGTCCCTTGTATAAGTTACTCACAAAAGAAGCTGAATTTAGTTGGACTTCTGAATTTGATGAAGCCTTCCCGCAGCTTAAGAAACTTCTGACTACAACCCCAGTTTTACCAGGCCCTGATTGGAATTTACCTTTACATATATATACAGATGCCTCTGATTATGCCATAGGTGAAATTCTAGCACAATAATCTCAAAATCTTTAAAATGCAATCTATTATATTAGCAAGAGCCTTCATGGACCAGAATTAAACTACACAGTGACAGAAAAAAATTGCTGGCGGTAGTTTATGCCCTAAAAAAATTTCAGCATTACATAATTGGCTATTCCATATTTGTTCATACTGATCATGCAATAATTGATTTATATCTCATGAATAAACCTTCTATTACTAGTTGGTTAGCAAGATGGTTACTGTTGGTGCAATAATTTGATATAACTATTGTTAATAAGCCTAGAAAAGCCAATGTTGTAGCTGATTATTTATCAAGAATCCATCATGATCATACTGACACTACTTTGGTAGATGATGCATTTACACATGAGAATTTATTTCATATTGTTGTTCAAACTCCATGGTATGTAGACATTTCTAGTTACATTGTAGTTAATAAAATACCAAAAAAAATTTCTTACAAGGAAAAAAAGCTGCTTGTAGACAAAAGTTTCCATTTCTCTTGGATAGATAATCTCTTGTTTTACATTGGACCTGATTAAGTTATGAGAAGATGTGTGAGAGAGGATGGGACATATGACTTTCTAGATGCATGTCATAATGAACCATGTGGAGGACACTTTATAGCAAAAAGAACAACCTTGAAAATCTTGAGAATTGGTTATTATTGGCCTACACTTCATAAAGATGCCACAAACTATACATAAAAGTGTGATAAGTGTCAAAGGATGGGCCGACCAAGAAGAATAGATGAAATGCCTCTTAGCTCTTAGATGGCATTAACACCATTTGACAAATGGGGCATGGACTTCATTGGTCTAATTGATCCTCCATCTAATGGGAAATCTTATATTCTTGTGTGCATTGATTACTTGAAAAAATGGGTTGAAGTCAAAGCCATGAAGTATGCTTGTGATGAAACCTTAGATCACTTAGCGAAACCTCAACAATGAAGTTTCCTTCACTTCCACACTGCTTGGCTTAACTTTGCATTCTGCATTCTTTGCTACTTTCTAAATGTTCATAATTTACATATATCCATACCATGATAAAGGAAAACATCCTTTCTTTATACCAAGTCCATTAAAAAATTCCTTGAGTCGGTTGTTAGTCATTCTCAATTAATTATTATAGAACTACATTAAGAACACGTTACACTTAGTGATAACATAAATCTTCTACCTTGAAACTTGAATAAATTTTTGTATACACAATATTATGACAAGTGAGCTTAGTCACATCATCCTCAACATGTCTTCTCCATGTCCTCAACCTCAATCCTCAAGATATTAACTCTGCTAAGAGATATAACAAGTTTACCAGAACATGCCTCTATAAACACTATCTTAGAATATATATCACCAAAAATTACATAACATTTTAGAATTATCCTTTCTACTTCTAACATTAACTACATATGCCAGATAGTCAGATGTATCTCTCATAAACTCAAATGGTTATCATGCTCAACTAGCCATCTATATCAACTTGATCTTTCCACTATTCTTCTGTCAGATACCATAGAAGACATCAAACATGCTATGTTGACATCAATGACAAAATTAGTCATGAATGTAACATATCATCATCAAACCAATCTCCCCACAATCTCTCAAATCTTCCAACATGGTCTATCTCTATCTTCATCCTTATAACTCTCTAAATCACTTACTTGCATTGTTTTCCTCCTCTTTCCTTGTCCGTTGTTGGTCTTCTTAACCCTTTTCTTTGGTGAAGGTGTAGGTTCTTGTTTCATCTTGACCAATCTCTCATATTTTCTCTATCTTGTAGGTGCTTTTACCTTAGGCTACTTTCTTTCCTACTCACTTGTCTTTACAAGTTGCACTTGCACAACTACTACATAAGGTGCAATAGGGGCCTACACACATGGTTGTGCTGCTATCACACCTTTTGAAGGTGTTGCAACAACAATAGGACTTGTTGAAATTACTTCAGTCTATCCACTTGCTCTCATCTCCATTGCAATGCCTTTTACCTCATTGAACTCTTCAATTTTCTTTCCTAATTCCTTAAGGATGGAATCAATCACTTTTTCAACTTTCTTCTTGCTCTCTTTTTTGTATAGTTTAGAGTGAACTACTATCATTTTCTCCTCATAAGTTCCATCTAGGGCACTTTGTGTACTTCTCTGACTAGAGTATGATCTGTGCATATCCTTCTATGAGCTCTGCGCTCATCTCATATCCCATAGGCTCAATAATCTTTACCCTTAGTACCACAACTTTAATACAAGTGTTATTAGTTTCCACCATGAAGCATAATTCATCCTTGTATTTGTCCACCATGGAGGGAGGTATCCTATGTACCTCTATTTCATCTGTTTGAAAATTCTTCATCATCTTCTCTATGTCATTATCTCTAACATCTGCTAACTTTTATCTCTAGCGTTAAGTCACCATCTTCATTATGCACTCCTTGTTATCCCAAATTAACATTTTAAGAAAATTCTTCATAGCATAAAATAATAGATGAGTCAGTAGGGACTCAAATGTAAAAACTATACTCCTTGATTTCTACACCTTTGCAATGTTATCCAACAATTGCAATCTGATAATCTCACAAAGATTAACTTTTCTACCTTGCACTACCATTACATAAGTTGCATGCAAAAATCTAGTTGGTATTGTGTTAACCCTTGATCCATGGTTAAATTTGTACCTTAATATCTTGATTAATAATGTTACTCATTTCTCTTAAATGGAGTCTACCTTCATGTTTCTTTCAACAAACCTAGTGTTTAGGTTTGTCTTGACCATCTTCCTGACATTCTTTTCACTAACAAGATTACATCCTTCATTACTTAATCTTGTGGCCTTATGAATTAGGTCATTTTCAATGACAATCTGTGCATCACCTAACCATAATAAATCATCATGTACCCTACTTAGAATAATTTGAGTCCAGTCATAATTGTCAAATTCCATATAGAACATATACTTCACTAGCTTTAATACATATAGGTGTGCATACTCAGATTTCAAGGTCAAATCATTGTTACACATTTTACCTAAATCCTGATGAATATCATCATCACCAATACTTTCTATGTTGTAGTGGATATAACTTCTGATATCCTCAACATGTAACACATTTTCTGGAACTTGTAAAAATTCACCCATTGGGTCAGATCTAATAGTGACACAAATGGATGCTTCTTGAAAACATATTGTTGTCTATCACTCACATCATACACATTTTGACTAGCCATTGAATTGCAACTACAAATAATGAATAACTAGATTCAAACTTCATAAAATATCTTAAAATTGTGACTTAGGGCTTTTGCAACTTTCTGCTTCACAACATTCACTTCGCACTTCTATTCACTGTCAAATCACTCTTCAATTTTCTCAAGACACTTCACATGAACAAATTGTATATACAATATTTCTTGTGATCCTTAAATCATTTCAAAATGCACTATGTATTAAATGTGTATCTACCACATATTCAAATATTGTCTCTATTTACTAGCAATCTTGATTTCTTAATTCCTTCTCACTACAATCATATCAAGACTTGCCCACCTGACCATAGCCTTCTCTCTATGTCCTTAACCTTTGTTAACTGTGCAACTTCCAATTCTCTCTCTAACATTAGTTCTTGCCAACTAATGCATTGCCTCTACTAAAACTACTTAATTTAGGGAGGATGAGTCACAAGGAATCTATGACTTCAATGTTTTATCAGATGCATCAAAAAAATTTCCTCCAAAACTATATAAGAGATTTCTAGATCTTTAGCTATCACAAATGCTTCTTTGTTATAGTGGCTAACTCCTTCTAAGATTCATTTTTGGTTTGAAGACTTAGAAAATTGTCTAAGTATAACTAAGTTTATTTATTAGCACATACATTTCTTTGGTTTGTGAGTTGATAAATAGTCAATTGACATGTATGTACTTGAGGGAAGAAAGAAAAGGGTATAAGGACCCTACATGTAAGAGTCTGAGTCACTATGAACAATACAAATAGAGTTATGGATGAGTTAGTGATCGTAGGCATACACGGGAAGCACAAGACAAAGATAAGAAATTGGATATTTTAAGTTAAGGAATCATTTTGTTTACAAAAAAAATTACTTAACCAACCAAGGAAAACATTCTTGATATTAACCCTAAGCGAGAAAGAGTTATTTTTTCATTTTGGGACACATGTGATGGTATGAAGGCTAATAGCATAGAATAATATGGTATAAATGACAAATCTTTTAATGCAATATTTTATTTAATGTCTATGACATTGAAATTATATTATTATGTAATGTGAATACTATGTTGAGAGAAATAAAAAAAGCAATACATGAAAAGATTGTACAATGAGTAGAATAGGTCAAATCAGATATTGAAGATATCAACATTGGCAAGAGGATCTTGTATCTATACCTTTTGTGTACTAGATATATCATTGTATATTGAGTATTTGGGAAGTGATCTCATCTTGCATGTATTTTATATTTGTAATAAAAACTCCTCACAGGGTTAAGGCTTCTAACAAGGACTAGTCCTCTAACAAGGATGAAGACGCTATATAGATGTAATAGACTCCTAACAGGTTCGATGTCTTTCACAAGATACTTTTGATTAGTGGATCATTTTTTGGGTACCATCCCCACTTGGGTTTTCCCTTGGCTAGGGTTTCCCTAGTTAATTGATGAAGGGTGCTCCCCTTAATACCATAAACCATAAAAAAAAAAAAGAAACGATAGAAAATGTGAGAACAAAATATGGGTTTCTTATTTGCACCACAAATGTAGAATTACCGAATTCAAAAGTACGATATGCTAACCCACATGGGCATCTTCATTACAATAATCTGCAAGACAAGCTACGAACTATCACCCAAAGCTTTCCTAGACAATGTTTGGGCTTTTCTTAAATAGACAAATTTATGCCGCCTGAGAAGGTTCTAGATGCTCAAACTTAATACATAATGCCAACAAACCCTGACAATACATATAGAGTCCACTAAATACATTTTTGACAAATTATTTTAGAAATTTTGACAGCCCAACTTTAGAAGGGCATAACTCTCAAACTATTGCTCCAATTGGCTATTATAACCACTTTTCAGAAATGCCAGCTCTTGATCTACAACCTTGACACTATGAAAGTGCCCTTCCGTCAAGTTTTTGAACCTCATTTGGGAACTCTAAGGCCTCCAACAGTGAGCCTGAAGATTTTTCTGCAAATTTTTCCACCAAAAATCTGTGATAACTTCTCTAATTCTTAAGCTGGAGCAATGAGATTTTTATGTTAGGTGTATAATTTTGAAATGAACCTTCATGTAGAAAACGAGAACATTCTAAGCTCATATGAAAAACTTACTAAAAATACCAAGTTATCATAAATAGTAACCACCCTATCTACTAGTCCTTATTAAAATAGAAAAGACTGAAAAGAAAATATTTTTGGGTGATGCAAGCTTGCTCTTACACCTAGGATGCTCTTGAATCAAACACTTGGGTAATTTGAGAAGTGACTCCATCATGTCTTAGGTGTTTAGAGGAAAACCAAGATGGTTAACCTCCTCCCTTGCTAGCCATGATGAATCCTCTATTGGCCTTCCTTTCCATTTGACCAGGTATTCCTCATAAGTTTTGTTCCTTATGCTTTTTCCAACATGATTGTCTAGTATCTCCTCAATCTCCTTTATAGCTAAACTAGTTGTTGGAATACTCCACCGCACTTCTGCAACTTCATCTCCATCACCTTGTTCATAGTACTCTGTCAAATTTAAAATCTTAAATACTGGTGAAATATTCAACTTAGTAGACAACTCCACTTCATAAGAATTTTTAGAATCATGCCTTTTCACTATCTTGCACAGTCCAAACTTCTTCATCTTTAGCTCATTATATGTACCCATTGGAAAATGCTCCTTTCTCAAATGAACCATGACTTCGTCTCTAATCTAAACTTCCTTATACCTCCTTTTCACATCTTCTTTAGCCTTATACTATGTATTCATCTTTATGATGTGTTTCCTCACCTCCTCATAGATGTTCTTCAAATCTTCAGTAAATTCTTCTGCTTCAACACTACTTATCTCTCCTTTATCCAACTGCCTCAATTCAAAAGCATTTCTGGGACTACTCCCACATACAATTTGGAATGGTGATTTACCAGTACTCCTACTGCCATAATTATTATATGCAAATTCTTCTTGTGTTAAAATCATATCCCATCTTATTGGTTTATCTCCAACCAAGCATCTCAACAACTTTCCCAAATTGTGATTCAAAACTTTTGTCTATCCATCAGTCTGTGGATGATGTGATGAACTGAACTTCAAATCTATCTTCAAATTCTTCCATAATGTATGCCAGAAATACCCAAGAAATTTGGTATCTCAATTCGAAACTATACTCTTTGGTAGACCATGTAGTCTCACCACTTCTCTGAAAAATAACTCGGCCACATGAACAACATCACTAATCTTCTTGCAAGGAATAAAATGTGCTATCTTTGAAAACGTATCATCCACCAAAAAAATAGAATAATGCACACGCTAAGTCCTTGGTAATCCAAGAACAAAATTCTTGTTGACATCCTCCCATAGCTTCTCTGGCATAGGTAATGGTTGATACAACCCTATATTCTGCTTCACTCCTTTCACCATCTGACATACTATGTAACTCTGTACAAACTTCTTCATATCTTGCTGCAACTGTGGCCAGTAATAATTCTCAACAACCAAAGAAATGGTCTTATCTATGCCAAAAATGTGCAGCCAATCCTCCACTATTCTTCTCCTTGATGAGATTCTCTCTCGTTGAACTTCTAGGAATGCACAACTGACTTCCTTTGAACAACATACTATCCTAGATCATGAAATTCAACCACTTTTTCCTATCAAGTATAATAGGTTCTATACAAGCCTTCCACGCTTCACCAAAATCAAGATCATCTGGATATAAAGTACTAATTTTTTTGAACCCAACCAGCCCTATTTGTATTTTTGTTAGAAAAATTTGTCTTCTACTAAGAGAATCTACAAATCTGTTAGACTTTCCACTCCTATGTATCAAAACAAATTTATAACTCTACAAAAACTCAATCCACTTCAAATGTTTTTGGTTCAATTTTCCTTGACTATTCAAATATTGCAAAGCTTGATGACCAGTATACAAAACAAACTCCTTAGGAAGAAGGTAGTGTCTCCACTTCTTCAATGCTTTAACTATAGCATAAAATTCATGATCATAAATAGATTATTTTCCTTTTGCATCATTCAATTTCTCACTGAAATAAACAATAGGTCTACCTTCTTGGCTCATAACAGCTTCTATTGTAGTACCACTAAGATCACAGACTACTTGAAACACCTTGTTAAAATTAGTAAGTGCTAAAACATGTTGTTCAATAACCTTCTATTTCAATAGATTAAAACTCTTATCTACTCTTATAGTCCACTTAAATTCTTTCCTATCCCCTCTCATTGTTTCAATCAAGGGTCCACAAATACTACTAAAACCTCTTATGAAATTTTTGCAAAAACTAACCAGTCCATGAAAATATCTTACCTCTGTTGCACTCCTTGGAGTCAGCCATTCAAGGATAGCCTTCACTTTCTCTAGGTCCATTTTTAGACCTTCTGTTGAGACTATAAATCCTAGGTACAACAACTCCTTCTTTACAAAACTACACTTCTTTAGGTTTATGAACAACTTTTCTTCCCTCAACTTATCAAACACCTTGCGAATATGGATCAAGTTCTCCTCTAATGTCTTACTAAAGATCAAAATATCATCTAGGTAAACAATAACAAACTTACCCAGAAACTCCTTCAGTACCTCATTCATAAACCTCATGAAAGTGTTCAGTGCATTGTTTAGCCCAAAAGGCATGACTAACTACTTGTACAATCCTTCTTTGGTCTTGAAAGTAGTCTTCCACTCATCACCTTCTCTGATATGAATATGATGGTATCCACTCTTCAAATCTATCTTTGTGAAATACTGAGCCCCAATCAAACTATCCATAATATCATCCATCCTTGGCAATGGAAATTGTACTTGATTGTGATCTTGTTGATAGTGTGAGAATCTGTGCACATTCACTATTCTCCATTCTTCTTTGGTGCTAATATTACTAGTACAAAACATGGACTTAGACTCTCTTGAATCAACCCCTTCCTTGACTATTCAAATATTGTAAAGCTTGATGATTAGTATACAAAACAAACTCCTTAAGAAGAAGATAGTGTCTCCAATTCTTCAATGCTTGAACTATAGCATAAAATTCATGATCCTAAATAGAATATTTTCTTTTTGCATTGTTAAATTTCTCACTGAAATAAGTAAAAGGTCTACCTTCTTGGCTCATAACAACTTCTATTGTAGTACCACTAACATCACAATCTACTTGAAACACCTTGCTAAAATCAGTAAGTGCTAAAACATGTTGTTCAATAACCCTCTGTTTCAATAGATTAAAACTCTTATCTACTCCTATAGTCCACTTAAATTCTTTCCTATCCCCTCTCATTGTTTCAATCAAGGGTTCACAAATACTACTAAAACCTCTTATGAACTTTTTGCAAAAACTAGCTAGTCCATGAAAATATCTTACCTCTTTTGCACTCCTTGGAGTCGACCATTCAAGGATAGCCTTCACTTTCTCTAGGTCCATTTTTAGACCTTCTATTGAGGCTATAAATCCCACATACAACAAGTCCTTTACAAAACTACACTTCTTTAGGTTTGTCAACAACTTTTCTTCCCTCAACTTATCAAACACCTTACAAATAGATCAAGTGCTCCTCTAATGTCTTACTAAAGATTAAAATATCATCTAGGTAAACAATAACAAACTTACCTAGAAACTCCTTCAGTACCTCATTCATAAGCCTCATGAAAGTGTTCAGTGCATTTTTTAACCCAAAAGGCATGACTAACTACTCGTACAGTCATTCTTTGGTCTTGAAAGCAGTCTTCCACTCATCACCTTCTCTAATATGAATCTGATGGTATCCACTCTTTAGATCTATCTTTGTGAAATACCTAGCCCCACTCAAACTATCAATAATATCATCCATCCTTAGCAATGGAAATCTATACTTGATTATGATCTTGTTGATAGTGTGAGAATCTGTGCACATTCTCTATTCTCCATTCTTCTTTGGTGCTAACACTAGTGGTACAACACATGGACTTAGACTCTCTTGAATCAACCCCTTCGATAACAACTCATGAACTTGTCTATTCAACTCTTCACTTTCTATTAGTGTCATTCTATGCACTCCCTTGTTTGGAAAATTAGCTCTTGGAACCAAATCCATTTTGTGACTAATCTTCCTCATTGGGGGCAATCCATCAAGTACATTATCTGATACAATATCAAAAAACTCTCCCAACATATCTGCAACTTCTAGAGGTACCTCCTCTACTCCTTCTTTTCTATCTTTAAGAATTATAGCAAACATAGATGCTTATGCTTCATACCTTTCAAAAACTCTTTTTCATCCACAAAACATATTCTAGTAGCACTACATACCTTTTCTTCTTTCTCCTTCAATGGCTTCAATTTATGTTTCACTCCATCCTTAGTCAAAGTGTAGGTATTTGATTTCCCATCATGTACAACATTCTTGTCAAACTGCCATGGCCTACCCAAAAGCATATGACATATGTCCATAGTTATGATATCACATAGTACCTCATTCTGGTAGCTTCCAATCTTTAACTTCAATGAGCATTTCTGATTGACCATGACCTTGTGGTCATCTTACACCCAAGCAATATAGTATGGATGTAGGTGTTTTTATCTCTTTAGCTTCAACTTGGTGATCATCATTTCTAACACTAGGTTGTCAGTACTTCCACCATCAATGATCACATCACAACACTTATCTTCACATTTGCACCTTGTGCAAAACAAGCTCCTTCTTTGATTAAGTTCATTCTCACCTCTTAGTAGGACTCTTCAATTAACTAGGACTTCTCCTCTTTCAGCATCTTCAGAATGTGAGGATCTAGCATCTTCATCAACATGTGCAACTCTGGCCTGGCATTTTGTTTTTTGATCCATCATTCCTTTTTACTGTGTACATTCAAATGCTATATGCCCTTCTTCTCCACAATGAAAACATTTCCCATAGAAGCCTCATCTTCTAGATCCTTGTCCTCTACCTCGTCCTCTTTGATATCTATTGTTCTAATCATGGAAATGATTGAAATTGTTTCCCCTATGGTTCTAACTATTACTTCCAGCCTCATCCTTGTTCTTTTGATCATCATTATGACCTCCATAAGATTGTCTACCAAATCTTCCACTGTGACCTCTTCCACTATTCTTTTTATGAAAATTCTTTCTTAGCTTCTCCTCAATCCTTAGGGAAAATTGGTATGCCTCCTCAATATTGTTCATCTAAACCATACTCAACTCGTCCCGAATTCTTGGCCTTAACCCATTAACTTAATGAGCCACTTTCTCCTTATCAACTTTTGCATGGCCAATTCTAATGAGAACTCAGTAGAAATCTTCAGTATACTCTTAAATAGATTTTCTCACTTGCTTCATCCCTTGCATTTTTTTCAACAAATCAAGCTCATAATCCACAAGGATGAATTGCCACTTTAGTTTAGCTATCATCTGATCCCATCTAGTGATTTTGTCCTTTCCCTTTCTATTTTGCTCTGACTAAACCTCCGACCACCAGATATTTGCATGTCCCTTCAATTTTGCCTTCACAAACTTGACCCTGTCAAGATCATTAATATCTTCATACTCAAATTACTCCTCTAGTTCATTGATCTAATCGATCAACTCCTCTAGGTTAAGGTTCCTAAAAATGTAGGAAGCTCAAACTTAGCTCTTTTTCCAATCTTGGAGATGGCCCTAAAAAGCCTTTCTTCCTCTAGGTTTAGAACTACCTCTGCTTTGGCATTTTCTTCTACTTCGTCCTCATCCTCACTTTCATCTCTTATAGAAAGATTTATTCCTCTGTGCATTTTTTTTTCCAATGCTTGAATTTGTGTTTGGAGGGCTCAAAAATCCTCAGTTATCACACCTACAACTCTTCCACCACGCTCTCTTCATGGAGGCATTTTTTGCACTTTCACTAAAACCCTAGTGCAGACTGCCTCACAATCGGTGATCTATCTACACACTCAGCCTAAACCATGGTCCTAGTGCAAACTATCTCACAGTTAGTGATTTGTCCACACACTTAAGAAATCTAGCTCTGATACCACTTGATGAAGGGTGATCCCCTTAATATCATAAACCCATAATAGAAACAAAGAAAGAACAACAAATGTAAGAAAAAAATATGGAGATATTGTTATTACCACAAATGTAAAATTATAGAACTTACACAAGTACAATATGTTAATCGACATAGGCGCCTTCATTATAGTAATCTACAAGACAAGCTGTGAACTATCACCCAGAGTTGTCCTAAAAAATGTTTGGGATTTTCTTAAATATACAATTTTATGTTGCTCATGAAGGTTTTAGATGCTCAAACTTGATACCTAGGTCTGATAGACCTTGACAATATGTATAGAGTGGGCTAAATACATTTTTGACAAATTATTTCAAAAATTTCAGCAGCCCAATTTTGTAAGGCCATGACTATTGAACTGTTGCTCCGATTGGCTATTATAACCACTTTTTGAAAATACCAGCTTGTGATCTATAGGCTAAGAACCGTGCAATTGCCCTTCCATTGAGTTTTCAAACCTCATCCAAGCACTCTAAGGCCTCCAACAGTGAGCTTGGAGATTTTTTTTACAATTTTTTCTACCAAAAATCCATAATAGCTTCTTTGATACTTAAGTTGGAACAATGAGATTTTTATGGTAGACTTATAATTCCAAAATAAACCTTCATGGAGAAAATGAGAGCATTCTGAGCTTGTATGCAAACTTAATAAAAAATAGCAAGTTTCCATAAATAGTAACCACCATGTCTACTAGTCCTTATTAAAATAGAAAAGGCTGAAAAGAAAATATTTTTGGGTGATGCAAGATTGCTCTTACACCCAGGATGCTCAAGCATCATTAATGAATAATGGTGTTATGAGTTGCATTGTGTTACTATTATGTTTAGTTTTTCAATTATTCACATATGTATACTTTAATATTAAAAAGGATGTTTTAAAATTGAATGCATAACATTGATTAAAAAGTATGTCCAAAACAACATTCTTTTTAATCAATGTTACACATTCAAATTTATTGAGTAGACCCTCCTAGAGTTCATTGAATGAAGTGAAAAATTCAACGATGGAACAGGGGGGATTAATCTTCTCCAGTTGTAAATATTAGGTAAAAATTCAATCTAGATTAATAAAAATTAATATTCTTATGCTACAAGATATTAATGTTGGTGCAGAAAGACTTGATGAACTACTCTTACTTCCATTTGTCTAAATGCTTAGTTTGTCCGCATCAATCATGACAAAAAAAGTGGTGATTTTATTTTTGTATTTTCTCCAAGGATAGCTAATCATATTATGAATATTTTATCTTATCTAAAAACTCACATCACTTGGATTTCTATTCTTATAAATTAAAATGTTGTGGTGTTTCTCTTGACTTACACTTGTAACTCTCCTTTTGAGAGGATTTCTCTTTGTGAGTAATTTCATAATAATCTTCTCAATGTTGAGTGGGTCTTGGGAGGATACGTAAAAATAGAGATTTTGGAAATTTGGTTACGTAGATAGTTTGAGTTTTTCATTTATGAAAACATATTACATTTACAAAGTCAGGAAATTAGGAAGATTCAGTTTTAGTTTGAGGACTTAGAAAATTAGCTAAGTATCACAGAGTTCATCTATTAGCACAAACACTATTTTTTGGTCTATGAAGTTAATAGATGGTGAATTGGAACATTCACACTTGAGGGAAGAATGAAAAAGCTATAAGGATCCTATGTGCAAGAGAACAATTCATTATGAGTAGTATAAACATAGTTATTGATGATTAAGTGATTGTAGGTATGCACAGGTATAAAATGAAAAATATAAGGAATTGGATATTTTAAGTTAAGAATTTTTTTTGTTTACCAAAATAATTACTTAACCAATTAAGGAAAACATCCTCGATATTAACCCTAAGTGAGAAAAGGTCAATTTTTTATTTTGGGAGACATGTGATGGTATGTAGGTTGACAATACACATATAATATGGTATAAAGGACATATCTTTTGACGCAAAGTATTGTTCATTGTATACGATATTGAAATGCTATTGTTATGTAATGTGAATATGATGTTGAAAGTAGTAAGAGGCAATACATTTGAATATTGTATAGTGAGCTCCAATGTTCAACTCATATACTAAAGATGTTAGAAAGGAAAGGGTTGCCATTGTACCAAAATATTGACCTATCAATGCTCGATACAACCTATAGTCTTATAGAACCACAGAAGGTAGTTAAGCCATGTTGTGAACCTTGCAAGGGATGCTGGCCCACTGCCAAGAATGCCCCTCCCAATGTCACTCACTGTGGCTTGCAGGATTCAAACCTGTGACCAAGCTCTGATACAAATTGTTAGAAAGGTTAGAGTTGCCATTGCACCAACAGATCAACTTGTCAATGCCCAATATAACCAACAATCTTATAGAATCATAGGAGGTGATTAAGCCATGTCACAAACCTTTTGAGGGATGCTAGCCCACTGTCAAAAATATATCATTGTATATTGCATAATTGGACAGTGAGCTCATCTTGCATACACTTTGTAATTGTAATAACAACTCCTAATAGGGTTGAGGCTTCTAATAAGGCCTAATCCTCTAATAAGGATAGAGACACTATACATATGTAATAGACTCCTAACAGGGTCAATATCTTTCACAAGATACTTTTGATTAGCGGTTTATTTTGTGGGTATCATCCCCACTAGGGTTTCCCTTGGCTAGGCTTTCCCTAGTTAACAAATAATGGTGTTATGAGTTGCATTGTGCTATTGTTATGTTTACTTTTCATTTTATTCACATGTGCATGTTTTAAGATAATAAAACATATCCATAGTTGGGAATTTTTTTGTGTAATATGGAGTCACCCTCTCCTCCTCTCAATATTTCCTATTTCTAACAAGAGGAACATTCTTATGACCATAACTGGGTGGTTTTTTTGTCACATTTCTACATATCAATCTAAAGATTGGATACTGAACCAAAATTCCCTTGATGATTATAACATTATTATGGTAAAAAATAATATTCACATGTCACATTAGTTCATTTAGAATAAATATAGAAATGATGACGTTAGAAAAATGAGTCACTTGGACCTTTTTTTTATATTTCCTAATTTTCATATTCTCTCTTTACTTGATAGTTGCCTTTTTTATTTAGATCTCTAAAGCACCCACTCTAACAACCTTCCCATATTCAATATGTTATCTAGATCTCAAATTTCACCTCTCTCCTTAATGACCTACCTTACAAACTAAATGTTTCTCATCAACAACAAGGACTCCATAGCTTGGGCTTTGTTTCTATAATGAAAGATGAGCCTAAATTACCTCAAGATAGTTGGATTAACTTGTGGGTAGAAATAATTGATCAATGCAATTCCCTCCTTCATAAGTCTAGAGGAAGAGAGATGGTATGAAATTCCATATACTTGATAAATTCCTTAAAAGACAACTCTAGAACATGGGAGTTCTCATTTGGCTTGTAGTCCTTGCAACACCTCTCTTCCACAAGATGTGGCCAACAATTAAAATATAATTTTGAATATGGTATTTATAAAGACAAAGGCACTTAAATTCATGTCCATATTCAATGGATTAAGGATGGTGACTATGGGTCCAAATAATTCTTCTAGTATCTCAACCACAAGCATAAAGCGCATTACATATATGCAATAAAATATATAGATGGAGTCCTAGAAAAGAGTCATTGTGACATTATGAACACTTTGAAAACCTTTTTACTAATCAACAAACTAATACAATTTTCTCTCTATCCTTAAGAATTTTATTTCTAGTTGTATTTTTACAAAAAATAGACACACTACAAAACGTTTCTTGACCTCATCCTTTCCAAAGAACAAATTTATGTTTCCCTTAAATTCATGACCTTAGAAAATAGCCCAAGAATTGATAGAATTCTTGTGGAATTTTATATAGATCTTTGACCTCACATTCTTTATGATTTTTATAATGTCTACCTTGAGGAAATTGAAGTTAGATCAATAGGAAATGTGATTAACCAATGATTGTTAAAACATACTCATAAATAAGAAACTGTGAATGGTTGGTGGCTAGTCACCCTCCTTAACACTTCCTACAAAATAATAGCTAAAGCTTTAGCATGAAGAATTAAATACATTTTTCAAACAATTGTGCATGTCTACAACAAACAAGTTTCTTGGAAGTAAGGTTTATCCTATTAAATTTGGACCTTGCATAGGAAATTACCTAGTAGGTCCAATAACTTTGTAAATATGCTTGTATTATTAACATTGACTTTGATTAGGCTTATGTTTACATACATTAGTCTTTCATCCTTAAAATGATGAAATGGATTGGATTATATGAAGAAATTAATATGTTATGTAAGGATGCATATGGCATGATATCTCCTATATTCCCCTTACAAAAGTCAATTTGACAAGAGTTGTTCCCTTGCCTCATTTCTTTACATCATTGTAGTTGTTCCCCATTGATATATGTTGTGCAACTAACATTTCACATAGGTTTATTCAAGGTTTCTTTCTACCAAGAAATGTTACCCCATTTTGCATATGACAGTATATTGTTCATACAAAATCATGCAAAGAAAGTTACTAATATTTTGGAGTTATTGAATCTCCTTCAAATTATGTAATGCTTACCATACATAAAAATGAATTAATAATGAATTTCCCCAACCCTTGTCCATCTTGGATTATTATCAAATTGTGTGAGGTGAAGCATGGTATTATCATTAGATACCTTGGCGTCCCCTTTAGTATTGAGGCATCTCTTAAATAGACGTGGACTTAGTGCTTGCATATAATATAAAGAAACAAACTTCTAAATTGGGTCAACAAGTTTCTCTCCATAGGTGGTAGAATCCAAGTTAATGGCTTAATTATCTGGTCATGTCTACATCTCATCATGTTGGCTTCCCTCAAAAGCCTATTAGAAGATCCAGTTTTAACTTAGCTAATTCAAGGTTTCCTTTGGGATAAATGGTGAAATATCAAATTTTTTCTGGCTACTTTATGGATTCATTGAAGCCAACCAAAAGTTAATGGAGGGTTAATAATTATAGATCCATATACTCAAGGCATTTTCATCGCTATGAAATGGATTTTTAGAGTTTTGGATGGAGTAACTCCTTTGAAAATATTATTCAACACTATATTCAAATAGCTACTAATAGATGATCTTGGTATTTGGTCCATTGGAAGAATAAGTTCCTACTTGTTCCCTTCTTGACAACCCATGGTTCTACCACATTCAAATCTATTTGGAGAGCTCAAAAAATTACATCAACAAGGTTAACTTGGTATGACAAATGCTAAAGGCAAGGGTTGAGTTTTGCTTCTTCTTCCATTTGGTAAGACTCATTGGTCCAATAATTTAACAATCATATGGATAATGTTAGTTACCTAGAGGATAGACACCTTTTTATTAAAGGTATTTGTGTACCTAGAGACTTATGGTACCTACAAAGTTTTGATTGGAAATCATGGAAGTGTATAAAGATCACTTATGTCTTTCGCTAGTCTACAAGAGGTCAATCCAAAAAATCCAAATTTTTTTGGACTTGAGTTATGGTGTCTATTGTCTACACCATGTCATGGTAACTTTCCTAAGGATTCTGGAAATGGTTAAGCAATCAAAATATTTGAAGCTTCCCCCTCATATATACAAACAAACAACTCCTTCATTATACCCTTAGCCCATCAACTCAATACCAAGTTGCATTATGTTCAATAGACCCAAATGGAACAAGTTAAGCTCCCTCATATGAAAGTCTAAACTTATGCTCAACTCTAGTTGATAGCAAGGGAAATTCTCCATGTAAGAATCCCTATTGACAACAGGGACAAAATAGCATAGTTCTTCCTCAATAATTACAAATACAAAGTTAAAATAGTAGTCTTCACTTATGTATTATACCAAACCTCCTAATCTGCATACAAGTTGAAACGAGTCATGAAATGGTTGGTGTCATAAGAAGTGTGTGGTTTTGGGGCCACCCTTAAACATCACACACTAAGGAAGAAATTAAGCTTGAAAAAATAAGTCAACTTTAACTATTTGACACTTTTAACCTAAGAATTAAGCCTTAGTGTTTGATGTTTAAGCCGTTTGTAGTTTTGATAGTGAAGGAGGGAAAATGTGAAATCAAGTTAATGAATTTGGACAATGTAAAAAATGAGGATGAGGAAGCCGAAAGGTATGATGCTCATGGTATTAGGCAAAACTATGAGAATTGGCCTTTTCTCTTTGGAATTATTGCAGTGATACATTTCACAGGCAGCCCCACGTCGTATGCCAAGTGTAAAATGGAAAACAGAGAACGCTTGTAAGAAAGTGACAATAAACAATGACAACATATAGGTCTGCAGATGGTGACTAATTTCCTGTAATGAACGACGTCATACACTCTTCTGGATTCTATGAAATCAACATCGTTCATTCAATAATAATAAATGAGCTCATTTTTGTTCTCAACTGAAAAGATTATTATACCCAATTCAGCGTGAAGAAGAAAGCACCATCCCATATATCACGCGAGACATTATTTATTCTCTAACGCGCTTTTCCTACACATTTTAATAAGACTTATCAAAACCACAAACGCGCTCAGTATCGCTTTAAAAACACCCACTTAGACACTGCCCATTGAAATACATCAGATCTGAGAAATAACGCTTAAAATCTCATTCTTTTTTGGGCAGAAGAGATGTGTGATCTTGCAGAGGAGACTGTGAAGATGTTGGAGAGTATTTCACAGTTTCTTCTTGGTGAAGAATACTCCTCGTCATCTTCGCAGGAAGAAAAATATAACTCCGCTATTTCAAAAGGTGGCCAAAATTATCTATGTAATTATGAGAGAATGGAGGAAGTGGGGAATGAAAGAGAGGAAGTGAAACATTACAGAGGAGT
The DNA here is from genome assembly GCA_028749045.1 of Cupressus sempervirens. Taxonomy (NCBI): domain Eukaryota; kingdom Viridiplantae; phylum Streptophyta; class Pinopsida; order Cupressales; family Cupressaceae; genus Cupressus; species Cupressus sempervirens. Next base: position 703,487,197 of record CM053792.1, read on the forward strand.
GAGGCGGCTTAAGTTTCGAGGAAAGTTTGCCGCTGAGATAAGAAACCCAAACAAGAGAGGCATGAGAATTTGGCTTGGGACTTTCTCTACAGCTGAAGCTGCTGCAGCGGCATATGACCGTGCGGCTTTCAAGTTGCGCGGCAGCAGAGCTATTCTTAACTTCCCTCTCAACGTTGAGTCTGGGTGTTATGTGGATTCAAATGCTCCATTCAGCTCCTCACTGGACAAAAGAAGAAGAATTAGCAAAGACTAATGTTTTGTTAATATGTGTGATATGATAAGAATAAGATAACAGTTATATCTGTGATATTACTAATGATATATGTTTCTACTATCCTTTGGTGTTGATAATACTACTATTACTAAGATCATCCTGGAGTACTTTCAAATCCGGATTCAAAGTTTTGTGAAATGGATAGTGAAAGATTATGGTATTTATAAATTAGATTGAAGTTTTTTTTTGTTTTTTTAGAGAAGGTATAAAATGTATTATATTATTGTTTAGGGGAGAAGACTCATACTTGATTTGAAATTTCTACGTAAGATTTTGATAAGTGTGAAGTTAGGATGTTCAAATAAGAAATCTTCTCCCTTACTTGTTTTTGAGAAATTTAAGGTTCCTTGATTAAGAATTAAGAACTTAGCATATCTATTGATGAAGAATTATGAATTGATTATTTCATAGAAATTAACGCTCTCAATTTAATCCATGTCTTACGTCTAGGACATCTTAGACAATTCAATGGTTCACTCCAAAGTTTCATAGAAAGGATAGAGGCCAAAATGAAGTATAAACCCATCAAGGTGTCTTGCACCACCTCAAAATGTCTTGACACAACTACAGTGGCTAAATAATTCCAGAAAGTCCACCTGTAAACGAGATGAGGGAAGACATTTCAGTGACTGATGCATTTGCTCCCACCCTTCATTCTATTCATCTTTCTGAAAACTGTTTTTATTAAACAAACGAGTTTCTCTGAATTTTATTTTTCTAAATAAGAAGGTAACATAATTTATTTTACATATTAAAAGTGACAATATGGAATGGCGTATGATATATATAAAAATATTCTAAAACAAAATATATGTTAATTATTCAATAATATATTTTGTTGAATTTTTTAAATGTTAATTTATATTAAATAATAAATTCATTTATTGTGATTATCTTTGAAAATGAATAAAAATGTATTATTTCATATTAATAGATATTTAATATTCTCCCTCCCAAAAGAAATATTTAACATTCTCATGTATATTGTATATAAAACATTATATTTCTATCATATTTTTTAAAGATATTCTTGTTGAATATGTATTATGTGTATGATTTTGATAGAAATAATGATACTCTGTATTCATGCATATTATTGTAAGGTATAATAGAAATAATTAAAATTTTAGAAAGGTATGACAGAAATGACTCAAATGGTAAATTTTAGAGGAGCTGCAGATTTCAATTACGTAACATAGCTACATATTTTAATGTCTTTAGATAAAACATGACCCTTCCAAAAAAAAATGACAATTACTATAATTCATAAGAAATACAATAAACCCACTCTACTATTTTCAAATAACAATAACAATATCAAAAGATCAATGGATCAAACATATTAACTATGAATATTAAGAATCCTTGTTAAACTTGAAAACATAAAAATCAAAAGATCAATAGATCAAACATATTAACTATGAATATTAAGAATCCTTCTTATTGACTATCAAGTTACCAAATGAAGAATAAGAAAGACTATTAACTCAGTACTTGCACGCGATTCAATAATTGTGATAGAAATTGTTGACTTGAATCATTGCAACAACCCAAGTAACAATACTCTTCACAGATTACTTCCTCACTATGAGATGTTTAAGATATGAGAATTATAACTGTAAGTAGCAATAAATATGGCTGTGAATAATTTCTTGTTATGGCCGACTGGCTACACATTTTACTAACTTGTCATGGCCGACATGGTACAGATTTTCCACTGCACCACTTTTGTAAACTTAACAGAAGATCAGAAATGGCCATATATTGTTCTTCAATGCAGATTTTTAGTTGTTACGTACCAATCATAGTGTACAATTTAAAATATTAGATGTATAGAATGATGTGGCTATCTTCTAACAAAAATGTAGTTTTGATCAAAATTGAAAAATTAAAAAATATAATAGATTTTGTTGAAATTTTTAATATTTGTTCTTCATGATCTGTATGTTTTCCAATAGTTAACAGCAAGAACCTTGAAAAAAAATCATTGTATTTTAGGAGAATTAAAGAACAAAAATATTGACTTTTAGTACATTCTGTCTTGAATATAGCGCATGCCATTCTTAAGTTTGGTAAGAACAGTTACCAAATCTAATAGACGAGATGGATTCATCTGTTTGTTTGAGCTTCGTAATGCTTTAGGATTATGAGTTTGCAGCTCAAACTGATTGATGTGATCAAGTTAAATGAATTTTCCTAGTTATAGGTGGTGTTTTTGTGGTCTTGACCAGCATGTAAGAAAATTTTGATAAAATGGTTCAATGAAGATAGGTAAAACGCTTTAGCATTATGGGTTATGATCTTTAGATATTTTTTGCTGGATCTGTACTTGTAGATTTTGAATAAATTTGAAAATACCGTGGTTAAAATTTTCTAAGGCATGGAAGGGTTGTTTGAAAGGGTCTGATTTGAAGGTGAATAAATCAATGCTTGGTGAATGTCATATGAAATTGTTTTTGGAATATACTCAAATCATATAACGCAGCATGACCACCAGTCTGCAGCCTTCCACACTTAGATTTAACAAGTTTTGATTCACATGGTTTTCAGGGTTTCCACAGAGTTGCATTGTGCAAATTTCTAAGTTAATTGAATTGACCTACTTCGAAAACTTATATCTCATACTCTGTTTTTGATCTGCACAAAACAATCATCCCCCTATATTTCAAACATGAAATTGAAGCCCTATATTTTTTCCCAAGCCCTATGCAACTCTAGATCAAAATCTGATTTATTCAATTTTTCCTAGGTAAACAATGTTGCATATTCTGAATATCTACTTCAGAGGTCTATATCTTCTGATCAATTGATTGTTGAAGTTAATGTTCCAACAGTAGTCAATAATAATTGTTGCAGATGTGACAAACTTTGTCCAGTTGTTGGCAACACAAGTTTAGTTTAGGTGTGGAGTGAAAGAGTTATAGTTTGAATTAAGTTCTTATTGTATATGTGTTTGAGTTTCAGTTAGCTGTCAAGTTTGTGTGTTATCAATCATGAAGTAGTTTGTTGTCAATCTAATTAACAATCATTTAAGAATGTTGTTGGGTCAAGCTATTGTATAAATTAACATCTAGTATTCAATAAAACAAGTTCAAAGTTCTTTCTTCTCTATTTTATTTCTGTTGTTCTATTTGTCCAATATTGATCATTACAAAGAGGCATTTGTTTCCCCGTGTTTCTAGTATGCACTTCTAACAATGTGAGAGTTTTTAGACTATTGAGAATGTAGTTGGTTTTCTTAACAAGCCCATTTCATCAAGTGCCATTACTGATAGAAATGCTCTACAAAATGTGGAAGCACATACAACGTAGGCTCACTGATTAACAAAGTGCGTGAAAGTAGTACGTTGTCATTGCATGTCATGGAGATGATAAAGACTAAATGGATTCATTGAATAAAGTGTGGAAACCTTTGAGCAAATGCAGCTGGCAGGTATTGAGCGATTTTCACAATTTTTGCCAGTAACGTCTATGTCCAAATGAACGCGGTCCCAGCAAGGTAAGGTCCCATAGACTTTTAGCAAGATTAATAGGAAATTAGAGATGTTAAGTTAGAGAGACTTTTTAATAGTCTTTTAAGTTCTGGGATGTAGAATATTGTAGAAGAGGAGTTTTCAAAATTCTACATATTATTTCTATAAATATGCCGACAGTTTAACTATTGCACATTAAGCTTTATTCCAACACTTAAAGTTTTAAATAGTCAAAGTTGACTTTTTTTTCCAAGTTTAATTTTCTCCTTAGTGTGTGATGTTTAAGAGTGACCAGTGCCATAAATATGTACTATGCACAAATAAACAATGTATTACTAGATGACATTAGAAAGTATTTTTTTTAAATTGAAAGCAACCAAAAATGGGGGCTGATTTGTATAAAAGGAAGCTGCAAAATAGAGAATAGGAAAATCTAGAATTAACCAACCCATCTTTTCAATTTTATAAATTATTATTTATTAGTTATGAATCTCTATTTTTGCTCTATTTTCTCATATTGCAACAGTTGTTACTCTGAATTTTTATATTATTTATGGCATGTTTTGACATGGTATCAAGACTAGTTTTAGCTATAAATAGATTGCTCAAGTGATTTGTTTACATGGCTTATATATTACTAGAGTTGTATTTATGTGAAGTGTTGTGTGTGTGGCTAACACGAACTCTACAAATGAATTATTGTCAATATTTGATGGAAGTGGTTTTGCAGATTGAAAGATTGCAACTAAAACTACTTTGAGGAATAAAAGCTTTATAGAGGATAATGAATAGGAGATTGGAGAACCTTGAAATGATAGAGAAAAAGAACTTTAGAAATGAAAGTTAGAGCAAGCTAGAGGTATTATTGGTAAAGCTTTAAGCCTCAAACTCAATAGAAGACTCGTTCACATTGATATTCAAATAGAGTTGTGCAAGATTTTTAATTTTTTTTTTAAGATTATAAAGATGCAGATATTGCTAACATATTTAGTATAGATGAAAAGTTGGTGAACTTAGATCCATCTTATTTTCAAGAAATAACTGAGATTTTTTCAATCAAGTTACTTTTTAAAATGCTTAGCTGGAGAAACTAAGTGTGGAATATGCAAATAGAAATATTTTTAGTTAATTGCAATGGTTGAAACTAAGCTCCTTCAACCATTAAAGTTATTTAAGAAATCAAGGAAAATGGTTATTCAACCATACCCTATTAGATAGATCTTTGTTTATTGATTTTTATGAAGGGAAGAATTCATATCAAGAAATTAGTATTGGAAATAAAATGAAACTTTTAGTTTTATGGATAGGAACCATTAATATAAAAAATTGGTTGTTGAAAAATATTTTATCATTTAAAGATTTAGCAGTGAATCTCATTTCAGTATACAAAATAGTTCAAGCTAGATATGAATTCTTTGTTACTATTAATTTAATCAAGTTATTGCTCGAGATAGGAAAGATCCAAGCAATATAATTGCTATTGGTGGAGTTGATCAAGAAGAAAGTCTATTCAAATTTACATGGGATTTGTTGATAAGGAATTTACACACTCATGCTTATATTGCACAAACTGATTACTTGATGAAACTTTGGCATGCTAGAATTGGATATATAAATTATAGGAAATCACAAGATATGATTAGAATGTATATGGTTAGAGGATTAACAAAAAATTGACCTTGTGTTGGAGTTTGTGAGGGACGTCTCATAGGGAAACATTAATGAGATCCTTTTGATATAGGTGAAAATCACCCATTACAATTTATTCATAGTGATTTATGTGAATTAGGTTATCCTTCAATTTTAATTGATAGCTATATTTTCTCACGTTGTATTGATGATTATAGTAGGAGAATGTTAGTTTATTTCCTTAAATTGAGGATTGAAGTTTTTGAAATTTTGAAAATTTTGAAGGCATTAGTTGAGAATCAAAGGGGGGAAATATATAAATGCTTAAGAATAGATAATGCGGGAAAATATTTCAATTATGTGTTTGAGTCCTATTGTGAAAATTGTGGCATTAAAGTGCAGAGAACAATTCCTTAGAGTCCTCAACAAAATGGGGTGGGTGGACGAATGAATAGAACTCTTTTAGAAATAAATCATGGTATATTGCATTTTAAAAGTTTACATAATAAATTTTGGGGTCTGACTGTTTCTTGTGGTGCATATATTGTGAATAGAACTCCTACCAAATCCCTTGCAAATATCACCCCTTAAGAAGCATGGAGTGGTAGAAATCACCTCATTAGCTACTTTAAAGTAGCTGGGTGTATTTCTTGAACATATATTTGTCATACAAGGAGAAAAGTTTTAGAGCCAAACAGTTACACGAGTTTGTTTATGGTTTATAGTGAAGAATCAATGGCCTATAGGTTATTTGATTTGACAACATACAATGTATTTGTTAGTAGAGATGTAAAGTTTGATGAGAATTCACATGTAATATCTCCTCTAATAATGGAATAGCTAATTGAATATAAAATAATCAATAATAGTAAATAAGTCAATATAATAGATAATATTTTTATATTGAATAAATAAATAATAATATTTAATTATTAAAAATACTAAAAATCAAATAAATTATCCTACCTAAATAAACCATACTAATTAAACTAGAAAATAAAAAATATATAATATAACATAATCAAATTTAAAAAAACATGTAATGCCCTGCCAAGGGATCCAAAGAATTAACCTAGAATTTCACTAAGTTTAGTAGCATTTTTTTTTTCATGAAAGTAAACACCACGTATAACTTATGCACAATAACGGAAGCAATAGTAATGTCCATCTGAAAGTAAACATAACATATATAATCAGATTACATTCTTAAAGATCCCTTTACATTGGATTACATCTAGAAACATCTATCATACATGAATCCATCTAGTACAACATCCACATGAAATAATAATGATAAGTCCAATGTTTATACATTACATTTCAAATACTCAATCATCCACTGTACATGTCACAGGGTATGACAAGCTCAAAAGAATACACATACATAGAATGAGGTACATCATCCTATTCTAATCCATGATACATCAAAGTAAAGATAATCACATGATACACATGATACATCATCATAGAAGACATATACATCCATCATAAAGATCAAACATAATAAACTAAGTGCACGGTTCCTCCCAACCATTAATAGCATCATTAGACCATCGTGGATCCTAGCCATCCCTCCGTGCGTAACATTCCAAATCACCAAAGAGATCATCAGTACTAACATAATAGGAATGTCACTCCTAATATATACAACATCATATGTAGAAAGTAATCTAACATGCAAATAAAAGCATAAGATAAAATCATCTAACATATGCTAATCATCACTAAAAAGGATACATATCCACCATCATGAAGGATACAATAGCCACGATGTCTCAATGAATCTCAAAATGATAAGAGTGGAAAATACACTACCACCTGACTGCGTGGTACCTAAGTGGTCCACTCCCACCGTGCTGAGGAGATAATCTCAAGTCCCAAACAGGCTATCCAAAATTAAATAGCACAAATCTCTATAAGTCCAGGAATCCTAAAAGTATACTAACTCAAAGGTTCCAAACACAAAATCTGACATCTAATCCCAGAGGCACACAATGACATGTAGGAACCTACTATGCAAGCGGGAAAGTGTCATCGCAATTATCACGTACAAGTTACCCTGGCAGTTAGCTAAACTCCACGGGTCCATACTGATTTCATGCGGCCACTAGTATCCTCTCATACTAACGAGGCATACTATGAAATGCAAGGTCGCAACCATGCGTCTCACTACTCCCATCCTAGCCTGTACAAGCACTCAAGCCATGGGCGAGAACAAAACTCTTATCTTTTTAGGATCATTCAGTTAGTATTAGGTGTGAATGTTATCACTTATTAATCCAACTTACAATGAGTTACCCTGGCAACCTCTTAGGGCCCCGGCCCCCATTGCAAGCCACTTCCCGTCACTACATGTAGATATCCTACCCTAATGCTCATGGAATCATAAATCTCAAAATCACAAAATATAATCCATAATAAAATCATCAAATATGCGTAAAAGCATCAAATCTCCATGAGTTAACATCCATAGAAAATCATGAACACAACAGCTCTCTATTGGCAACTGAAGTATCACTGACAATCAAAGTATCCAATGGTTCTCAATAACCAAAATATATCTCAATCAAACTGATCAAAGACTCCAAAAATGGTTGAGTCAAACATGTCACATCATGAAATCATCAAGAATAAATCCACATCACAGTCCCATCATGGCGACTAGAAAATAACCAAGGATAACTAATCGATGACCAAAAATAATGATTAAGTCAAGTGTCTCATACATAAGAATCTCAACTATAACAATCAGTAATCACATCCAATACATAGAGCATTCCATCACATAACCATGGTTGGGTTTATAAAGGTCAAGATTAAAACATCATCATGACATCACAATCACATAACTCCCAAGCTTCTGGTAGACGTCCTATAACTGGTCAACACTAGTCAACCCAAAACCCAAAACAATAACATAACGAATACACAATGTAAACACATGTTTTGGTTTTGCTAAATTTACAATTTGAATTTAAATGAAAAAGTCTTGGTTTATGTTTCCAAGTTTAGAGAAAGAATTTGAAGGAACATTTATACATTTAGAATGAATACAAATCCATTCTTTAATTATAATTTTAATCCAAATGTCCCCCACCAATCTAACAATCAATATTTAATATACTTAATAAAAAAATTAATTTAAATCATGAGCCTTTGATATAAATCAATTATTAATTTTACAATTATAAAACAAATAATCGTATTTACATATTATATACATACTTATATATATATATATATATATATATATATATATATATATATATATATATATATATATATATATATATATATATATATATATATATATATATAAATACATATATGAATATATAAATTATTTTATCATTTAACAAAATTGAATTAATCAAATTCGATTAATGCCAAAATTAAAATTGAATATGGAAAACATTTTTTTTTTAAACAACACATATTTATATAATATGACTGTCGGTACGCAGGACCCTGCGATCGCAGGGCCTGCGACGTCAGTGGTACTGCGTACCACTGCCTTCGCAGCACCTGCGATGGTGGTACACTGCGACCGCAGTGGGGGGTGCGGTCTCGTCCCCCCCCCCCCCCCCCCCCCTCCCGACTCAATGTATATAATGTTTTTTTTTTTTTAAATCGCTAATGCAATTTCCATTTGCGATTTGGTTTAAAACGTTTCTTTAAACATTTTCGCCCACAGGTATGTTATCCGATTTTTTTAACAATATATTTTATATATATATATATGCATGTATATATATACAAATATATGCAGAATTAAAAATATCACCATATATGAGCACACACACACACACACACACACATATATATATATGTAAGTATAAGCTAATTGACAATATATCAATACAACTTCAACTTTTTTTCAGAATTCCTCCATAAACCTTTGATCTCCCAAAATTTCCAATAATTAATCTAATGGGTTTGTCTATGAATCTCAACCCTAGCCATGTGTTCTTTTTAGATCCATGCATATAAAAATTCTCAAATAAATTAATCTACCCATATTGAGAATGCACAATAAATTATGAAATTCTTCAGAAGAGATATGGAAGACACGAAGAAGACAGGGAATGCATGATGCGGAAATAGCATAAGTAAAATCACAAGAATCTACCCAGATTCTGATGCTAGTTCACTCTTCCTCAGAAACCTACAGAGTAAGCTCCTCCCTTCTTCAGAGTTCTCAAGTCCTCCAATGCTCCAATTTGCACTCCAACCGCTATGTCTAAGCTTCTAGGAATGCCTGATTATAAAGAGCTTTCAGGAAACATCTAGAATGCTTCTAGAAACAGCTGGAAGGTGTCACCAACTAAGCATGGGTCTTTTCCAACCTTCCAGATGAGCCATAGGGTTGTAGACACCATGTGCTTAATTGATGCACTAACCCCTGTGTTGTTGACACTTGAGAAATAGAAAAGTGTGTTAACTCCCATGCAAGCTTATAATGCCAATTCACTTTTTATATAATTTCTATTTAAATATTTATAACTTCCATTTTAATCTTTATAACTTTCATTTTAATTTTTATAACTTTTATTATTATTATTTATTTATTACTTATTATTATTATTTTATTATTATTATTAATTTTAATTTTCTTTTATTTAATTATTTTTCCTCAATTAATTCCCATTCAATTAATTATAATCAAAATATCAAATAATATGTTATATTAATTTTCTCAAATAATTAATTTATTAATTAAATCTATTTATTGAGACTTAATTAATAGAAAATTCACCATAGACCTCCAAAATAAAATATGAAAACCCATCATAGAGCAAATCACACAAAATCAGTCTAAAGGGTTAAAAATCACGAATTATGTCATCCGACACATTCGGTGGGTAAAATATCCAGATACTTGTCCTACCTCACTAGGACAATTGGCTTAAGGGTTTGGGATTTGGACTTGAGAATTTATCTCTCTTCTCTTATCATTGAGATAGTATAATAGGGTACGCTCATCCTGGCAATTCAGGGAAGTCGATACCCAGTACCTGCAACCTGCAGAAAAACCATGCATGTACATACAATATATATAATGCTAAGCTAAACAGACAATGGCAGGAAGTGATGCATCCTGTAGATCCCGACTAAGCAGGTGACTACGACTCCCTTCCTTAACCACATCAGAAATGCCATACAATAAGAAAACATGCACACCATACACATGCAAGTATGGGGTAAGTATCCATAATAAAACACATGAGATAATAACCATCAACTAATCATCAACAATAGCTGAAAACAATATAATGATCATCATGTATGCATGAAACGTAAAGTCTAAATGATCTCATCACATAACCTTTGAATCCATAACATAATGTCTGATAGTCTCAAAAAAATACCACTAATCCATCAACATAAAACTAGTCCATCATAGTCTGATAATAATAGCAACAATATGTCTAGAAAAGATGTGAACAAGGGTAGGCACTACAAAACATGTCAATCATAACCTATATGAAATGACATCCACATGTCAAAGAGTCACAACTAGCATATAAATCCATCATACAAAAAGCCATCTAGTCTCTCATACAGCACATAGAAAAATTATTTCATTTAAAGTCCATGAGATATCATATGAAGTGGATATTAAGAGGACATGACTGAAAAATAAGGCAAAAAATCCATATAAGTCACCACAATTTGAAATAAATTTATAAGCATTCAATATTCCACTCACCTTAAAGACAAGGTGAGGGTTATAAAGTTATCAAAGATTGGATCAAAATTAAACCCAAAATTATAGGAGGCCACTCAAGTAAGGTATGTTATGTAAAGGTTTTTTTTTTTTTTGTTAAGGCTAAAACAGGTTTTTTACAGCAAACTCGAAACCCCAAAATTTTGAGAGAAGAAAGAAAGCATTAAGTCCTTAAAAAAAAAATTTCTAACTACCATAATCACCCAAGACCATAGCCAACCTAATCTAGCAAAATCCAACACTAAAATCTAGGCAACAAAAAACTAACTAAGAACCTAGCTACAACAACAAAGACAAGAAAAGACCAACACCAAGAGAGGCTACCTAGGCCATATCTTTGTCAATCTTATCTTTCAGCTCAGACCTAATCCCTTTTATCTGTTATGTGACCTTTATGTTGCTTTGATCAATTTGGACCTCCTTCTTTTGTTTCTTTTTCATGTTGGAACACATCCTTTTCCAAGTCTAGCTTCTTCACCATCCTTTTTTGTTTCCTCCAAATCCAAGACTAGTTAATTTCCTTACCCTTATCCATCACATTTAGACCCTTGTTCAAGAAATCCATTAAAGAGTTGAGAAAACCTTGACATTTAGCAAGAACTTTGTTTGTACTATTCTCCATGCGGACAAATTTATTTATCATATCTTTTAAGGCCTCCTGATTCCCTGCTCATCTTTCCTATTTTCGTTTTGTCTAGTCTTGATCTCTAATTCTTCAATTTTCCCCTCTAAAACCCTACATTTCAGGTTTATTACTTTAATTGAGTGAAAGGACCATCTCTCCTTCCTTAGGTAATACAAAGAAATGGCTTTAGCAGTCTCAAAGACTCCATTGGGAGGGTCTATACCCAGGTATTTGATTTCAACTTTAGTGATTTTTATATTGAGCTCGTCATCATCCACAATGTGGAGCATAGAGATTATTGCCTTCCTCATTTCCTTCTTCTCCCAAAATTCTTTATCTATTTTCTTAGAATGACACTTGAAACCCTTGGTCTAAACATCAGTAAGGGAAATGAAGACATCATGATTGATAGATTCATCATAATCAACAATGATAAAAATTAAACAGGCATATTATTTTAATTAATTATGGTCTCTTATCAATTGTAATGACTTTTCAATTTTTATTCGTCCATTCAATTTCTAATGAGAATGGAGTGACCTTTAAACTTCCATGAAGATCTATAAAGAGGACCAAGTTTAATTCAAGAAGAGAATGATATGGACATACATCTCATTTGTTGAGATTGCCAATTTGTATTAGATCTTATATACAAAGTTCATGGGTAGACATCTCAACCATGTGATTGTCGAACTCCAATAGAGTTCATAGGCATACATCTCATTCATGGGATAGCCTAACTTTTATGAGCTCAGACACACAACTCCTTTACAGGTTTGTCCAAATTTGATTGATTTGCAAGCATACATCTCACTTACGAGATTGCTCATAATTGTATGAAATTCTATTTAATATTATGAGTAAATTGAATTCTTTATTTTTTTATTATGTGTTTACAATACCATTATTTCTTCTTTTGATATTGTCCTCTAAATTGACAAAACGATTTAGATCAACCAGTCTTATGGCTTTCCTTGATTCATCATCATTCTCAATTTTTTTTCTGAGAATGAATCTTTTTTTTCTTGTTTATAGGAGAAACCGAGATACTTATCTCACCATAATTGATTTGAGAATATTTTCCTTTTTAAGCCAAGGGGATAAATTTTTTTGCCAAAAATCAGCAAAGGAAAAATCTCCAAACCATCTCCATATAGCCTTTCAATTGATTCAAAATTTTCTTCTTCCTCCTCAGAAATGTTTGTTTCCATCTCTACTTTCCCTTTCTCCACATTCTCCTCTTCCTCACCTTCATTCTCACTGTCCTCCTTGTTGTATGATAATAGTTTCTCTTTCACCTTAGATTTCCAAATTTTTAATATGTTTTCATCTATTTTCTTCAAGATTGGATCCAGGACAAATTTTTTCACATAGGAATGAATCAATCTCATCAAACCCTTATTTATAATGGGTTTATTAGGATTAGAACTTGGGGAATTCATGCTCATAGACAATGAACAAAGAAAATAAAAGGGGAAACACATCATTTTCTTATAATTTAAAGGGTTGAGTAAGACAAAATGGTAAGTATGGGCCCTATCATACCTCCCATATAAAGTTATATACTCCATTACCACTATGAGCACCCAATGCCATAGAAACTTAATAGAAGATGTCACAAAAATACCCCCGTCCCCTTTGATAAGTCGACTGTTAGTTTCCTTAGGGAATTTACTAACTGTCAACTTTGAATACTTAAGGTCTTGAAATAAATTCTTACCTTGAACACTAAGCCCAATAATATTGGTCATCACTACGATACCAAGCTTCAATTTGTTTCGCCCAAGGTTAACCTCTCCAATGTTCTAGCCTTAATGAAAGCTTCTATCACATCGAGTTTTATGGGTTTCAAATGTCCCATAAATGGCGTGAGTACTCCCTCAACTAGTTTATCCCACACCTCTTTTTCTTTTCTCTACTTTTTACGGTTATTGGGTCCCCTCTTCTTCACTTTTCCACCCATTCTCACAATTTTTAAAGCCAAACACTTAGAGATACTTATAGAGAAAAATAAAATATGTAGAACTTCAATGAGATGAGAATGTAGCAAAAAGACCATAAAGTGTGTGTATTAATGATAATCACACTATTCCAACTCAATCTTAATTCAAAATAATTACACTTCATTTCTAAAAAATATTTTGTTGTGTACAAGATTACATGAAATATTGTTTCTTTTGCTAAAAATATTTTCATAGTTAATATGTGCCTTATTTTCATGACTAAAAAAATCCTTGCGGCTTGAAAAAGAGGAGGTTCCCTTAGTTACTGCAACATTAGCAAGTGAGTCGGCGACTTGTTTCGTCTCTCTGTACAAATGAGATATATAGACTTTCCAAAAATTATTAAGAAGGTCCTTAAATTCCTTTATAATATTTTCTATAGTCCACAAAGGGGAAAAACATTTAGATATATAGTTAAGAATATTAAGGGAATCACCGTTAATCCATATTCCTTTATGTGTTAAATTTCTAGCCAACTTAACCCCATTAAGAAGACCCATCACTTTTGCCACATGGTTGGTTTGGGTTGCTAACAGAGTATCCATGGATTTAATCTTCATCCCTAATTATTACAGCACATCCAGTAGGGGCAAGATTACCCTTAGAAGCTCCATCAAAATTCATTTTTATCCAACTAGGTGGAGGATGGTCCCATCTTGCATTGTTCCTCTTTTCTTTGGTCTCATCTTCCCATTTTTTCTTTCGATGACTATTTCCTCCTGCATTTTTTTTATAAATTAGAAAAGTTATTTTTTTTTTTTAAACAAGATTATTATATAAATTTATCTTTATATTATATATATGAACAAGTTTATATATGATTTTTCTATAAGATATGTAACTTTTAGAAAAAATATTTTTTAATTTAAAGAATCATAAGTAAATATTTGATTTTTTAAGAGTAATTAATATGTTAAATTAGATATCAATATAATACCTTATGGAATTAATAATAATTTATAGTGTTAGATAATAATGGAATAAAAGATAAATTACATGGATATAATCATTAAGTGTATGATCCAAGTATAACTTGGTGGAGGACATTCGTTATGAATGTCATAATATGATCCAACTATAACTTGGTGGAGGGAATTCATTATGAATGTCATGGTAAAATCCAAGTATAACTTAGTGGGGGGCATTTAGGTGAATGTCACAATATGATCTAAGTACAACTTGGTGGAGGACATTCCTTTTGAATGTCATGTTATGATCCAAATAAATTGGTGGAGAACATTCATTATGATTGTTAGTTATTTCAAACATATGACAGATTTAGCTAAATTTATTATAATCTTATCAATTATTTTGGAAACTATTATTGTCCCAAACTAACCCTAATGCTAGGGACATTATAGTGGTATCAGAGTCATGATCTATCCATCTTGTAGGGTAAATAAAATCATAAACATTTCAATCAAAAAAAGACCATAGTATTGAATTCAAGTAATAATGAATCCCAAGAATATTATTAAACAAATGATGAATATATACAAGGGATTTTTGTCAATCTAGGAGAGTGGGAGTAACTTATCTCAAGATAGACCTTGAATTCCAAGATGGGTAAAGACATGGTTTCTAATGCCTTGATGAATGATTCGAAGATGGGTACTAGCATATAGCCCTAAAGCCTTAGGCATCATGAAATATATCAATCATCCTATGTCATTCAATCATAGTAAGGAGAAGTTTCTAGAAGTATCAAGATAGGAGCTATAGCAATAAAAAATTATAGATCAATTCAATGAATCTAATCAAACCCTAAGATCTATGGTGATGTTTAAGTGGAAAAAGATCTAAGCTACCTATTTAAGGAGGCATCAGAGATATTTTCTAAGGTTGTTCATTGTTGATTGGTGATTTTATTGAGAACTTGTGAAGAACATAGTAGTAGAGAAAAAGTGAGAAGATTGGTGAACTGTGATTTCTTGAAGGGTTGCCAAGCAGATAAGAGATGAAGAACATAATGAAGTCTAGTCAATGAACCAAAAAATGAGACAAATAGAGATCTAAATTTGAAAAGTGACTTGTATCTTAATAGATCAAACCTAGCTGTTATTTTTTAACCATTGTGGTGGCCAAAATCCTTTAAGTAAGGTTGACTTAATAGTCATTTTGTAAATACTTTAATCAAGGTAACATTCTAATGGAATGATCCAAAGTCCTCTAACCAGGCCACTCCTAACAAGGAGATTAAATCCTTTAATAGAGTCACACCTAATAGTGTGTTTTGTAACCTTTAATAGGGTTGTCTCTTAACCGAGCTCACTTTAAAAGAGTGAAAAGTGGTAGCTTGTTACTTTGTAGTTTTTCACAAATTGGGTTTCCACATCAAATCATAGATTCATATGTGTCAATTTTATTTGTGTAATGCATGTTAAATTTACTATTGCTTATTTACTATTAATCATCATATACTAAATAGAGAGCTAAGTGATGAATGGATGAGTTAAGTAGCTGATGAGTTTCTATATTGGTCGAGTGGCTTTATGAGTTTGTTTAAGTTGTTTGAAGTTAGTAAAAGTTGTTGGATTGGTATATATCTAGACTTGAGTATAATTGATCCCCCCCCCCCAAATAAGGCCTAAACATGAAATGAGTTCATGTATGTACACATAAGTCCTAAGCATAAAATGAATATTCATATATACATATTTAAGTCCTAAACATGAAATGTACACATATAAGTCCTAAACATAAAATGAACATGTACACATATACTTGTCCTAAATATTAAATTAATATATATACACATGTATATAAGTCCTAAACATGAAATGAACATACATGCAAACACATATAACTCCTAAGTTACATAAAATGAACATACATACATACACACACACACACACACATAAGTTCTAAGTTATATCATTTATGAACATGTGTACACATACAAGTCCTAAATGTGAAATAATCACATGTGCATACACATATAGGTCCTAAGTTATAAAAATGAACATGTGTGTACACATATAAGTCTTAAACCTAAAATAAACACATGTACATACACATATAAGTCCTAAGTTATATATAAAATTAACATGTGTAAACATATAAGTCCTAAACATGAAATAATCATACACAAAAACATGTATATGTCCTAAGTTACACAAAATGAACATGTGTACACATGTAAGTCCTAAACATGAAATGAACACATGTACATACACATATAAGTCCTAAGTTATATAAAATAAACATGTGTACACATGTATAAGTCCTAAACATGAAATGAATACATGTACATGCACTTATAAGTCTTAAGTTACATAAAATGAACATATGTACACATATGAGTCTTAAACATTAAATGAACATGTACACATATACTTGGATCCTAAATATTAAATGAATACATATACACATGTATATAAGTTCTAAACATGAAATGAACATGTACATACACAAATAAGTATGAACATGTACATATAAGTCCTAAGTTACATAAAATGAACATGTGTACACATATACTTGTCCTAAATATTAAATGAATACATATACACATGTATATAAATCCTAAACCTGAAATAAAGATATACATGTATATATAAATTTTAAACATAAAATGAACATGCATGTATTTAAGTTTGAAATGTATCAAATGAAGATACATGTACATATATATAAGTCTTAAACATGAAATTAATATTTATGTATAAGTCATAAATATATTAAATGAATGTACGTTTTAAAGATCTCTTGGGTGAAGGTAAATATAAAATATATCGAGTGGTTCCAAATGCCCATGGAGAACATTTAATATTCTCTTATGGTCCTCATCTAGTCTCCACTTGCGACGACCACTTTGATATTTAACTAGATGTAGACAAATGGAGGTTGCAATAACATGGTGACTATATTGAACCACCTTATTGTAAGGTTGGTAATAAACCAAATGAATTATATGCTTCACTAATTTGGTTTTCCTGAGATACGCTCCACCAAAAACAATTGAACATGCACACCATGCATTTGAATGTTAAAATGTGTATATGTAATAAATAAATTCATTAGTTAATTATAATGTGTGATATATATATATATATGAAAAATAAACCTATACAAAATAACATTCCATCACTTTCTTTAGGTTCAGTTAACTTCATCCTTTATGTAATGCAATGTAATAAATAGTAACTCGATCTTTCTACATTTCCAGACTCGACAATAACTGCAAAGACTTCCCCTACACACAATAAATACATACATAAATATGTGAGTTAAATTGTCCTTGTGAATTTATTATATGTATTTATTAATTTTTAAATTAAAAATACTTACCAATTTGAACTAGTCCAAATATATGATTATAATCAATAGAAATCAAAGGAATGTCACTAAAGTTTTCGTGTTCATCTCCATTAATTGTGTCACTAACAACAACTAGCACCAAAGTCCATGAACCTACATATCCATGATCCTTATTGATGTATTACAATAACTCTTAGCAATGCAATAACAAAAAAAATACGAATAGTCTCTCATATACAATGTCTAATTGCGATGATTGGTACTCATAACAAAATGCAAGGATCATGTTTTTCCTATCCTCTTGCAACCGTGCATAGTTTTCCTATCCACATACATAAAAATTAGAGACACAAATATATATACATGTGTATAACTTAAATTAAATAAGAAAAAATATATGTTATTATTTAAATATACAAACATGCACACATGTACTTGATATCTCCCAGAATACCCTACATGGTACTTCTTCACTTATTCTTGATGATGCACCAACCTTGTTTGATGTAAAAAATGTCTTGAACCGTTCAATAATATCATGTGCATTATTTATGCAAACTCCTTTATAATTTATTTGATACTTTCATACAACACATTTTATGCAAGCTCCAACACCATCATGTTCACATTTTCCATGTCAACTTAAAAAGTAACTCCATACATGCAGTATTTTTTCATTATGATGATATAGACTAAGTTCATAAAATGATCTAGATGATTTGAACTGTGGAGCACACCCATCTGACCAAAAGTAATATTTATCAATATCTATGCGCATTTCTTTCTTAAGTGCAAAAACATTCTTGGAATAATGTTCTATATAATGAATATCATGTTCTTTATCATCACTTATGTAGAAGTGATATTCTTTCTTGATGACTCATGCTTCATCTATACTTTGAATACCATCCAAATATAATTGTGCATGATGGTAACACACTTGTACCATAA